>CM045764.1:110663391-111006823 GCA_025200525.1 Camellia lanceoleosa | reverse complement strand
GAATTACATTCCGTTAGCTGTCACAAGTCCATTTGTCAAGGGAAGTTGTCCATGAGGGGCCACACAGTATCTGGGGCTGCTGAATTTCGCCTCGAATTTTTCAACTAAGTATATGCTGCTCAAACCCAAGCTTAATGGATCCTAATTACATTCATTTATTGTCACGTACATCATAATTGTCACGAAGCTGTCCATAGATCCATTATTTGTGTTTGGGTTGTTTGAATTTCACCGTAATCCTTCCGGACTAAGTTTAAGGTGTATTCTTGCCCAACTCTCAACCTATGGGTCCCAATTACACTTCTCACGCTTGGTCATAAGTCCTATTTGTCAAGTGAAGTTGTCCATGAGAGAAGGACTTGCAGCTCAGGCCTGTTTCTTGAATTTTCGCCCCCATTTTAACGCCAGTTTTCTAACCAAGTTTAAGGCATGTATTCTGGCCTAACTTTCTACCTTACGGATCCGAATTACATTCACGTTGGTCACTTGGTCAAAGTCCTATTTATCAATGGAAAGTCATGTCCGGAGGGCTACATGGTAGGTTCTTGGGTCAAGTATGAATTTCATCCTTGGAACGCCTTTTTTGAATAAGTTCATATGCTGGCTCAGTAAACCTTAAGCTTATTGGTCTCTAATTACATTCCGCCTATTGTCATGGGTCTGAATTGTCAAGGGAAGCTATCCATAAGAGCTACACTGGTGGTTCGGGCCGCTTTTGAATTTTCAAATTCCTGAATGCCCTTTTTTCAACTAAGCTTTACAAGTGTGATTCGGCTTTAACTCTAACCTACATGTGTCCGAATTACATTCCATCAATCTGCCACAAGTCCTATTTGTCTAGGGAAAGTCAAGCTTTCAGAGAGCCACTTGGCAGCTCTGGGTCATGCTTTTGAATTTTTTCCCCTGCATGCCCCTTTTTCCGACTAAGTTTAAGGCGATTCGTCTCTAACTCTCCAAACCCACGGGTCTGAATTATATCTCCATTGCCGCTTGTCACAAGTCCCATTTTGTCAAGGGGAAGCTATCCATGAGGGCCACACAATGGTTCGTAATGCTTTTGAATTTTCGCCCTCGAATGCCCCTTTTTCAACTAAGTTTAAGGCGTTTTTCGCTTACCAAACCCAAGCTTACAGGTCCTATCATTACATTCCGTCTATTGTCACGGGGCTTGTAATTGTTACGTGGAAGTTGGTTCTCAGAAGATCTCATGAATCAGGAGTTCGGGCTTTTGAATTTTCACCCCTGAACGCCTTCTTCGTACTGGGCTTAAGGCATATTTTGCCTTCCTTTAACTCTCAACCCACAGGTCCGAAATTACATTTCGTTAGTTGTCACAAGTCCGCATTTTGGTCAAGGGCAAACTTCCACCGGTGTCTGCGAGAGCCACACTAGAGTTTCTGGGGTCAGTCTTTGAATTTTTTTTTCTCGAATGCCTTTTTTCAACCAAGTTTAAGGGTGTATTCGCTCTTAACTCTCAACTACGGGATTTGGATTACATCTATCAGTTGTCATAAGTCCTATTTGTCATGAAAGTTGTCCTGGGGGGCCAACATGTATGATACAAAGGAAGTATCGCTTTAATTTTCGCCGAACGCCTTTTTCGACTAAGTTTACATACGCTTCGCTCAAACCCAAGCTTACATGAGTCCTAATTACATTCCTATTCTGTTGTCAGCAGGTCGTAATTGTCATGGGGAAGCTCATTCAGTAAGAGCCACACGGTAGTTTGGGGGCTGTTTTTAATTTCGCCCCTAAATAATCCTTTCCAACTAGCTTTAAGGCGAATTCCACTTTAACTCTCAACTCACAGTGTCCAAATTACATTCCGTTAGTTGTCACAAGTCCTATTTGTCAAGGAGAAGCATTATCCAAGTGAGAGTCGCCACACAAGGGTGTCTGGGGCAGTTTGAATTCTTGCCCCGATTCCTTTTTCAACTAAGTTTAAGGCGACGGTACCTCTAACTCCAATCTACGGGTCCGGAACTTATATTCCATCAATTGTCACAAGCCCTATTCGTCAAGGGAAGCATTATCTATGAGAGCGCCATACGGTGGTTCGGGTTCGTTTGAATTTTCGCCTCAAACGCCTTTTCATCGAAGTTTTGAATTGAATACAGAAATGTAATATGAAGTTTGGTTGTGCGAGGTGATGGACTACGAATCTGGGGACAACATCACATAAGGGTTAATAGTTATTTGCCATCACCCAAACTCAGATAAAGATCATAAAGAGATAATAAATATTATTATTAATCGCTACTTTTGCCATCACACCAACAATTACTGGCAAAAAGCCATTCAAAAAGCATCTTTAAAGCTATTATTACCCATGTTTACTTAAATTGCAATGCTCATGCCTCTAAAAACATAATTAGTAGGTCACTTTTGTTTAGGATTGAGTTCTTTCTTCAGATGCTTTTGGAAGAGTATCCACAAAGAATAGTACATTTCTAGAAATATGAAAACAGATCAAAAGACGCAGAAAACTTTTAAATCTAACTCGAGCAGCAAATATATGTGGGCAAATAAAGATGTATGCAATCGCAGGCTCCACCCTCAACCTTATTAGGCTTCTCATTCTTCTTTAATAGGCTTTTTCATCATCTATTGCAGTCCTTTTTCCCAAGTAAATGCATATAAGTTTGCATCTAAGTGGGAGTTGCTATTCCAAAGATGACAACAAAATATAAGGTAACTGCAAAAAAGATTATTGAAATAATTCTCAATAAGCCTCTCAAATTATATCATCTATTAAAAACTAAGAAAAAGCATTTCTATATCAAATATATATATACTACCATGCATAAATGTTACTTTTGACAAATTCCTCAAAGTCAGCCTCCCAAGGTTGCCTTTCTTCCAGTACATGACCAAAATAATTCACCAACTAAGAATGCCAACTGGTTTTGACAAATCATGAAACTAAAATCTACCAAAGTCATGGGATTATAAAATCAGTGATTTTTGAGGTCCTGCGAAAGTTCAAGAGATTCCAAAAAAATAAATACAAGAAATAAAACATGAGAGAAATAATTGAAGCGAGGATTGTCTCTCATCAATTACCCCAAAACATTTTTCTATTCTGTTGTTAAAGCTTCTGGTGAATGCCAACTGGCTTTATGGTGATTGAGGGCACATACAAAAGTCATTGGAAAATTATGGAAGTGACAAAAGGCAATTGTGGTGGGATCCATTAAGAGCCTTAAGACCATATTAAACCTTTTCCTAGCTTCTCACATTAATCGTTTTTGGATATACTTCCTCCCCGTTTAATGAAAGCAGCGCCATGTTGAAAAGGTGGCAGCCAAATTTATTCTAGGTTCTATTTGCTGTTTTTGACTGCAATTTTCCTTGCAGGTTGCAAAAAAAAAAGATAAGGTGCATATTGAGCTAAAAGCAATCTTATGCATACAACAAATATAGAGTTCTTCAAATCCTCGCTCCAACGCCCTTACAATGTTACAAATACCAGGCGGAATATATACAACCCAAGAACTATTTTGCTACTTGTAGGCCCATTTAGAAAGTATAATCCAAGTCAAGTAGCCTTATAGTTCTCTCAAAATCCAGTCAAGTAATTCAAACCATCAACGAATGTAATAGCAAGCTTCTCCAAATTGAAGAAGAAGAAATTCCAAATCAAGCACAAAGAGAGCACAAAGTGATTAAGAATGAAGACCAAGAAACTCCAATATGCATCTATATATTAATAAGTTTCTCACATCATCTCTAATTTCACTTATGTTTAATTCTATGTTGAAATCTTTCAAAACACATCGCTCCTTCATTAGCATGCCAAAAGCCATTAATAACACTACCTACCTCCAATTAGATTAAATAAATTCTAAACAAATTGGAGCAAATGAAGTTATAGAAAATACAGCAGAAGCACCAAAATACAACAAAAGGATAAAAAAAAAAAAAAGAAAAAAAAGCAAGGTAAAAGCTTCAACCTTGTCAAGAATTTCTTCTTAAACTTTGGTTTATTATTCAACTCTATCTCAACAATTTCTCTATGGAAAACCCCTTCAACTCCTAACCTACACGTGCATAATTACATTCATTAGTTGTCAGCGGGTCCCATTTGTCACGCGAGAAGGGTGATCGCGGACATCCAGACAGGTTCCTTGGGTCAAGCGGTTTTGCATTTTTGGCCCCCTAATCGCCTCTCTCTTTTTGGTTGTTTAATGCGCCTTCTAAGTCAACCCCCAACCTATATGTGCTAACAATTACATTCTGTCTATTGTCACAAGCATCCTATTTAGTCTGCAGCTGTGAAGTCGCTAAGGGCGACATCCGGTGACGGTGCTTCCCTGGGGTTGTTTCGTATTACTTCCTTAACGCCCTTTTTGGTTAAATTTATAGCAAGCTAGACTTGGATGTCTTCATTACCTATTTTATGTGTTGCATTAATAGTAGTTGTTATTTAATTTGCAAATCTCATATAATTAAAGATTCACCAGTACGGCATTGTATTTCTATTGCTTAAAATTGTATATTCCATCCAATATATAGTTATATATTTGATGCTTTGGTATTTGTATTGCTTTAATCTGGTCATTACACCAACAACTTTATCCACAAAGTATTCTCCATGAGATACAAACCAGGTACTCAAAAATCCTAAAATCCATAGATTTGTAGCTTCTGCAAGAAGTTCATTTGTACTTTTAATTGTTCCGACTCAATTCAATATAGGTATTGAACCAATACTTTTGGACAACTACAACTAAAATAATAATTTTTCTCCAGAGCACCTTATACTTGAACTACATTAGTACCTCCTATTTTCTTTTCATTACTATTTAATCTTTTTTACCTTTGGTATCTTAATTCTCAATTTACAATTGGTCGGGTACAGCCAAGATTACACCCTTAAATCTTGACTCAAATGTTCAATTTAAAAGCTATATTTGCTTCATTTGAAGTTTATCATTTAAAAAACTGTCATTCTTGTGATAAGATGCGAATTTTTAAAAAGAAAATTGGTTTTTGCCATTGGGGTTCATATCAAATGAAGCTTTACTCAAAATCTGAGGAAATTGGTGATGATTGGGAGATTTAACATAGATAACATGTAATAACTCTGAAAATTGAAACAACAAGATTATCCATTCATCATATTACTTTTATTATTAAATTCAAACAAGAACCCTACAAGATACCTCTTTGAAAATTCTGAAGATAAACTCCAGGTGGTTAGTAGAACATCACTCTGAGATAGAATTTTTGCATCCTTTGGCCTACTTTGTCCATAATGAACATAGAGAGGAAGAGAAGTGTCATTTGGTTAGTAGAGAGAAAGAAAAGTGTCAATTGGTTATCATTTAGCCCGGCTGTGCCGAAAGAAGAAGAAAAACCTATAAAAATTAGGACATGAAAGATGTCCTGAAAGCTAGAAAATAGATAACATGTAATAAGTTAAACATGCAGCTGTCTTGGTTGTTATGAGGGCAGATCTTATCATAGCCCTGCCCCAATCAGGGTGTATGGCTTTGATGAGTGCAGTTATAGCAGCTACATGAGAGCAAGACATGGAGTTCTAGAGTCGATGCTATATTTCACAACTCGATGATCATCAGGCATCTTTGTGGGAGAGGATGCCACACTCGATGCTTCTAAGATATTCAGACATGGAGCAGTAATGTCTGGCTGCCAAGATAGCCATTAACCTTAAGTTCATGAAACCATTCACAAGTATGAAGACATAAAAGAATACTAATAAATTGTTTTATTGTTCTAAAGAGACTCTAAAATTGAAACCGCTATTCTTGTTGTTCATATATAATGATATTGTAGTCGCATGTCCAATGTGAGGACTTCTTAGTAATGAACAAGATATAAAATTCTATTGACAAGAATGATGCACATTGTCTTGGATGGAGTACACACTCCACTAAATATATATTACAACCTCAGTTTCTACTTTTCTTTTTTTCTTTTTTTAATTTTTTAGATTGTTATTGTGATTTATAACTAGAAACAACATGTGTCACCTTTTGGGATTCATTGGTATAACTCATTATACCCGATGAGTATACTTCCTACCTTGAGAATATTGGGTTCAAGGCCATTTGGACCCATTGAAGAGAAAGATGCCATGAAAGGCGCTAGTTTACTATTCAAAAACAAGTTTCCGGCTTTGAAAAGTGTCACTGTTTGTCCTTATGTATAGATTGAGGAGAAAACATTATGAATAAAATTCAATATAAGGAAGTATTGATATTGAGGCACAAAATTAGACCCAGTGTTTTTTTTCCTTGGATGTAGTTAATTATGATAGAACAAAGATACAAGGCAAATGGATTAAACCTTTGATTCATTAAAAAATTTTGGATACCCAAAAATAGTTAAGAGTTTCAAGTCATGCATTGTTTTTTCTATTTTCAATCCATTCCGCAGATTCTGTAATCAAAGATGGGCACGAACCATGCACATTTCCTTCTTGAGATGATCTAAAACTAAATGGGTGATCTTGTAAAACTATGTATACCGGTTTTGGAGTAAAATTTGTTGCATCAAGACGCCAAAATACTTGATAGATATGTTGATGACATTAACAACATCATTGTTCATTTGCAAAATCAAACTAGCAATAGATGTCAGCAACGGTGAATTAAAATCCCAAACAAACAACAGTAGAGAGAGAGAGAGAGTTAAGAGCGGTTGCTAAACAACAATCTTCCAGTGTTATACTAGGCCACATGGCATAAAGAACTAACTTCACTTCAATCATATGGTAAAAATACCAAAAAGAATTGAAATGATAATCGTGTTGATCACCTACTATGTTTATGCTGGATTGAGTGATTTGGAGCAAAAGAAAAGAAATGGAGAGATATGTATTTCTACTTGTTTGGATTACTTAGGTGGAGAGAAATGGGAGAAATGGAGAGAAACTCATTTCTTTTATAAGTCTTATTTTCAATCTTTCCAAAAGTAGAGAGATTGAGAGAGAAAAGAAACCACTATTTTCATAATACCAATTTTGTCCCTATAAAAATAAAAGAAATAAAATGATTGAAAATATAAAAAAGTTATTTTGGTAATATAATATAAAATAATTTCTTTTTTTTTTCTCTTAATGAAAACTAAAAACCAAACAAGAATGAGAGAAATCACAATCATTTCTTTTCTTTTATTTCTTCCATATCCAAACAAAAATAAAAGAAATCACAATCATTTCTTTTCTCTTCTCTTACTACTTAAGTAATCATTTCTTTTCTTTTCTCTCCTAGGTTCCCAAACATAGTGCTACCCGTAATCCTTCTTGCTTTCGGAGGAAGCACCTATCACACTTTCACCAAGATTAGCAATGGGAAGCAACATAAATCATAGCCTCGGGTCCATTTATCTATTTTCCAATTATTGTTTCAAGAGAAGGAAAAATACATATTTGGTTAAATCTTTGAGGTAGAACACCATGAGCCTCAAAAGTTCAAGAAAATGTCCCCAGTGACTCCAATCAATAAACAGTAGAAATACTAGGCTTTGGACATTATCTCACATAATAGCAAAACAAACAAACAACAAAAAATCAAAAATCCATAAGTTGAAAGCATTTGATATACATACAAACACATTCGTAGTTAATGGTTCTGCGAAGAAATTCGATTCAACCCCCTAACGCATAAATAAAACATTTCTTTTCCTGATAATCAAGCTAGCTTCAAAGTTTTCAGTGGAGGAAATGTTGAACCATGAAACCATGAGCATCTAAAAAACAGATAAAATATAAAATCCCTACAATAGATTAGGGCTTTGAAACTATTGAGAATGAAAGGAAAAAGAGGGGAAAATGTATCAAACCACTAAAATCAAACCCATTTAGGACATCAAACGCATAAAATTTTAGAAATCAAACCACTTCAACCAAACCCATTTTTTCAAAATCAACATGATATCAAACTAAAGAATTTATAAAACCCTAGAGTAAGATTGAAGGAAATAGAGAAAGGCAGAGAGAGACAGTGCAAGAGAGTGAGAAATAGAGTGAGAGGAGAGAGACGAGAGAAAGAAAGTGTGTGTGTGTGTGAGAGAGAGAGAGAGTGAGGAGAGAGAGAGAGAGAACTCAGGAGATGCAAAGCAGTTGGTGGTGGTTTAATGGTGTAGTGTGGCGGTGGCGAGGTGGTCTCATGCTTAGGTGAGGTGGGTGTGGTTTGGTGGTCACAGAGAATCTGTCTATGAGAAAGAGAAGAATCAGATTTCCAAACATAGAACATGGCGCCAATATTAAAATTCATTTCCCTCTAAAATGAATTATACCTTTAGCGACTAAACTAGCTATTTGTCGCTCAAAAACTAATTTATAATGACTAAAAAATTTGTAGCCAACTCTTCATTTCTAGCTACTAAAATATTAGTCGCCAAAACTTGTAATTTGGTGACTATTTTTTTTTTGTCGGAAAAAATTGAGTAAACCATGACTAAATTTGTTTTTGTCAGCAAAAGTGGACATTTGCCGACTAATTTTTTGGTAGCCAAAGAGTAACGTAAAAATATCACTGTTTATTTGGCGACTAAACTTTTTTTGTCGGCAATAATTAATATACGATGACTAAAACCCCGTTTAGTAGCCTAAAATCTCGACTTCTACTAATATTTTTTTAGTCGCCGAAAGGTGCCTTTTTCAGCTACTAAATTTTTTTTTAGTTGCCAATAAGTAATTTATCCCGACTAAAAAAATTTAGTTGCTATAGCCTAAACAAACACCGACTAATACATTTTTTAGTCGCCAAAAAGTTAACTTTTGGTGACTAAATTCTTTAGTCGCCAATTTTGGTGCCAAAAGTGTAAATTGTTGTAGTGCAAAGACATTATTAAGAATAATAATTTTGTAGATGTTCTATATTTGTTGTTTGTAAATTATCTTAATAAAGATCCAACATAATAATTATTCTTACTAAATACCTTAGTTAAAAATCTTAGTGTATCAATTTTAATAAACCCATACAAATACACAAATATACAAAAAAAAAAAAAAAAAAAATCAAAATTAGATTTTCAGTGGCAATAGAATGCCACCTGTTTGTTTGCCTGTCAATATAAGGAATTAGACCCCATTATGCTTCTTGGATTTGGAAGATTGGATTAGTGCAGAGAATGAAGAGAGAGAGAGAAGAGGAAAGCCTCAGCATCTAATCCATGCATATATATATATGCATACTACTCCTATGATCAGAAAAGTAAAGGAAATCTACAAGCAGCGAAGTTGAGTAAGAGAATAAGAGGAGGAGGGGATTAAGAAGGTTGCATATTTTCCTACCATTTCATTGTTCCACTTCAACCCTACAATTAAATAAGAAAACCCTCTCAACCCACTCATTTTTTTTTTTAAGTTAAAATTTCAAATTGTGTTCCTAGCAACATTTATAGATAGAATTTTATTTATAGTTATATATAAATTTTGTGATTTGTATATCAAATATTTGAAGATGTTGGTAGTCTTAAAGTCATGATATTATTATGGAAATAGGCTTGCATGTGTAGTTTATACCATTAAAGAGAGGATTGAAGATTTTATTGGGCCCTTAAATCTTCCAAGCAGGTTATGCAATTTTTAGACAATTTTATACTCAAAATTTGGAGATCATTTCTTCTACAAAGTTGTTGAAATAATATCTAGTTCATTCACGAATTTTTGCAACAATTATTGAGTTTTGTACAAATTTATATAAATTTTTAACCAAATTTGGAACTATAAGACAGATTTTACTCTATGTTGAAAAATCATTAAAAATTCTATATTAAACCAAATCTGGTAATTTCTAAATAAAAATGAAATATGAGAAGTCTAGTTTTCATAATAAATTTTTAGATTATAGAATTGATTTATAAATTTAGGTATGGAATTAATTTAAGAAAATGTGATAAATCTGTGTCATAAACTTTCTTGGAGTTTTTTCAGAATTATTTATAATTTATTTTTGGAAAATGCTTTTGAAAAATGACCACAACATGTTTACTGAGTATTTTATGTATTTATATGAATTTTAGAGTTATATAAGTAATTTATTTATAATTTTAATTACGAGATATACATTTTGAAAAATGCTGATTGAAGAGGAATAAAAATTCTCTCTTAAATTGTTTATTTGGACTAAAATTTAATATTGTGCCAGTTTAATCTTGTAAATTGAAAATCCATACATGTGTGTGATTATGGTTATTTCTTTTGTATCTACATTATTATTTCATACCATGATTTAAATTAATGGTTTATTTAAATTTTGTACATTGATTTATTATTGTGTGACATGTGTAATATTTTATGTTTGGAATTTTAATGAGTTGGTATAAAATTATTAGTGATTGAAAGTTGAATTATTTGTGATTAATATAAAAACTAATTGAAATGATTAACGGTATATACAAAGTTAATGATTGAGGGTTAATACATTAGTTGAGGATGTGCCCAGTTTTAATAATTTTTATATAATTGTGTCGAGAAACCCTAAGATGGCACGAGACTTATTGAAACCCATTTAATTATGCGGTTTTTGGAATAAGGGTGGATGTGCGGTGGCTTGAGAAAGTTACATACGGTAGATTTCCTTAGGCAAACCACGGATGCTGCTTGGGCATATAACTCTCGGCGTGGACATCTTTGGTAGTTCTTGAATATTTGACCAATGGGGGTTTTCAAATTAACTGGCCATAGCTTAGTGGTTGGTAAGAAAATCTCTTTGGTGAGATTTGAGTGTCACCTAAACTATTAAAAATTGTCGAAATTATTATAATGGTTGTTGCATCTATCATGCTATTAATTTTTATTATGATTTTAATTGTCATGATCTGATTATTTTCTCTTAAAAAGAATAGTAGGTTGGTTATGTTTTCTAACTGTGTTGTAAAACTTATGGCATATATTTTGTTGCCCTGGTGTTTTATGCCAGATTATGACGAGGAAAGGACTGAAGCCAAAATTGGGGCCGCTGCTAATATAGAACTGTGGCTAACTTGAAATCAAGAATTTAGCAAAATAAAATTTTATTATCTTTTGTATTAGTAATTATGAATTTTATAAAGTTGTTGTAATATTGTATGCGGACTCGTAATTTTGTTTTGTTGTTAAGCTTTGACTATGTGAGAATTTAAATTTCCCTAATTAATTGTTAAATTTTTTATTTAGCAAGTTATTTGTTATTTAAATTTTATGATGTTCCAAAAAAAAAAAAAAAAAAAAGAAATTGGGCGTCACAGAAATTTGCGATAAGAGAAGAATTTTTAAAAAAGATTTTGATGAATGGGTTGGAGTAGCTTATTATATTCAAATTTAGAATGAAATTTTTTGAAAAAAAAAGTAATGATTGGTTGGAGATGCTTTAAGGATCTTTAATTTGGATTGTGAATTTAAATTAATTAATTTGGACTTTGATTTTTAAACTTACAAATGTCATAAGAGCTAAAACGATTTGGGATTCTTAAAATTTGATGAAATTTGAGGGCCCAGGCAATTTGCCTTGTTTCCTTGGGCCAAGGCCGTCCTTGTGACGTGATGGAGGTAAGTTACAGAAAGTTGATTGTTTTTGAGTTTTTAAAAATAGATTTTGAGTTTTTAAGTCATAATTGTTTTTTTTTTCAAATTTATTGAACTTTTTAAATATGTTAATCAAATTTTTATTAGATGTACCAAATCTATATATATTTGAAAAGTAAAATATTTATAAAGAAATTTTAAATAAATTCAATAAATATGAAAATTTATTGAATTTTTATATTTTATTTGTATTTTTTTAGTATTTAGAATTTTTTTTAAAAAAAATTTACAAATTTTATACGTTCTAAGTGTATTTAAATTTACATTAAGTAGAAGTAAAAAGTAAAAATATAAAATATAAAATAAAAAAAAATAACTGAAAACAACTTTGTATGTATTGAAAACACAAAAAAATATTTTTTAAAAATTCAAAACCTAGTGTATTCTCTTGTCTTGAAAGGCTATAATCAGTACGGGTGTGTGAGGTGAAGTTCAGTATAGCTTGAAGAGAATGATAAAATAAATCAAATCGTAGATTGTAGATTGACAAATTTGACATCCATAACCAAACTGCAGTTTTGAGTGGTTTCAACTTATAATTGATTAAATAAAAATCTTAAATAGTTATCAAGCATTTATATAATATCTAATACTAATTTATATAAAAGAACTCTACTATACACACCCTTTGAAAGGGGTGTACTATATACACGACTAGTTATGTCATTTCCTTATTTAGTTATAACTCATGAAATTTTTGATTATGTCTCATGTGGTGACTGCTTATGACTTTTCTATTTTTTTTTTCATTATATCATAGAAAGTATGAAATTATATCATTTTCTTCTTTAATTATAATGTGCATATACCATAATCTTTCCCTTTACATAATATATTTATATATCTAATACTAATATTATATATATAACACTAATTTGCATCAAATTTCATATCTCAGATACCTTTTACACTAATTTTTACATTGATAATTTATTAGAAGTAAAAAAATTATATATGTATTAATTATGATGAGATGATTTCAAATGCAGATTATAAATTAAAAACCCCAGATTAAATCAATTGCAATTAATAAGTAGACCAGTACGAATTAAGTGATTTTAATAAATTGAGTGATATTTCGTAGCCCTAATAATCAAATTGCATTTGAACTTGATTATAATGCACTTGTCACGACCAAATTGACATGTCGCGCAACTTAAGACATGTCGACCTAAGACATGTCGCGCTTACACAAGCCGTCAACTTAGAATTTTGAGATATTTTGAGTGATTTTTTTTAGAGTGATCTTAAAATTGTATTTGAATTATGAATTTGAGTAGGAATTTAAAAAAAAAAGAAAGGGAGAAGGTATATAAAAATATAAATTAAATAAAGCAACATTTCACTTGCATTTTTTTTTACCCTTTCTAAATTCCTACTTAAATTGATAATACAACCACTGCAATATGAGTAATTTCTTGTAGGATCTTTCTTAGGTATGCAAGGCATGCCATATGTAAGTTCATATACATTTTTCTTTTTAGGTTATACAAGTTTGTATTCTTGGTTATACAAATTTGAGTTACAACTTATATATTAGTGACCTTCTAAGCAAGTCACCTTCAGTAAAATTAGTAAAATAATAGATTATATTATATTATATACGTGTAAGTATTTTCACAAAAATAGATAAGCTTTCACAAAAATGTGCAGAATCTTTTCACAAAATATATGGAACAGTGAGTAAGTTTTCACAAATCACGTAAGTCATTTCACGAAAATGAGTAAGTGAACACAAAAATGAGTAAGTTTGTTCCAAAAAATTTAGAACAACATTAATATCCGTAAGTTTTCACAAATCACGTAAGTAATTTCACAAAAATGTGTAAGTTTTCACAAATTATGTAAGTGATTTCATAAAAATACATAAGTGAACAAAAAAACGTGTAAGTTTGTCCTTAAAAATATAGAACAACAAAATATGCGTAATTTTTTAAAAATCATGTAACTAATTTTACAAAAATGTGTAAGTTTTCACAAATTACGTAAGTGATTTCACAAAAATGTATCAGTGAACACAAATCCGTGTAAGTTAGTTTTCAAAAATTTAGACTAATACAAAATGGGTAAATTTTCACAAATCACATAAGTGATTTCACAAAAATGCGTAAGTGAACACAAATTCGCATAAGTTAGTTTTAAAAAATTTAGAACAATACAAAATGCATAAGTTTTCACAAATCACGTAAGTGATTTGACAAAAATGCGTAAGTAAACACAAATCTGCGTAAGTTCAAAATTTAGAACAACAAAAATGCATAAGTTTTTCACAAATCACGTAGTGATTTCACAAAAATAAGTGAACACGAATATCGTAAGCTAGTTTCCAAACATTTAGACTAACACAAAGCGTAAGTTAGTTTCCAAACATTTAGATTAACACAAAATGCATAAGTTTTCACAAATCACGTAAGTGAATACAAATTGCATAAATTAATTTCCAAAAATTTAAAAGCAACACCAAGCGCATATGTTTTCACAAATCCGTAAGTGATTTTACAAAAATGCGTAAGTGAATACAAATATGAAAGTTAGTTTCCAAAAATTTAGACCAATGCAAAATGTGTAATTTTTCACAAATTACGTAAGTGATTTCACAAAAATGCGTAAGTGAACACGAATATACATAAGTTAGTTTCCAAAAATTTAGACTAACACAAAATGCATAAGTTTTCACAAATCACATAAATGATTTCACAAAAATGCATAAATGTAAATTAATTTTCAAAAATTTAAAGCAACACCAAATGCGTATGTTTTCAAAAATCATGTAAGTGATTTTACAAAAATGCGTAATTGAACACAAATCCGCATAAGTTAGTTCCAAAAATTAAGACCAACACAAAATGCATAAGTTTTCACAAATCACATGAGTGATTTCACAAAAATGTGTAAGTAAACACGAATATGCGTAAGTTAGTTTATAAAAATTTATACTAACACAAAATGCATAAATTTTCACAAATCACGTAAGTGATTTCATAAAAATGCATAAGTGAACACAAATCCATGTAAGTTAATTTCCAAAAATTTAGAGTGACACAATATACGTAAGTTTTTAGAAATCACGTAGGTGATTCACAAAAAGGCGTAAGTAAACAAAAATCCACGTAAGTTAATTTTCAAAAATTTAGAACAACACAAAATACGCAAGTTTTTACAAATCGCGAAGTGATTTCTACACAAAATACGTAAGTGAACATAAATATAAAAAGTCATGTGTAAGTTTCCAAAATTTAGACTAACACAAAATGCGTAAGTTTTCACAACTTACGTAAATGAGTTTCCCAAAAATGCGTAAGTGATTACAAATATAAGTCATTTGAGAACACATTTACATCACAAAATTTCATAAGTTTTCACAACTTATGTAAGTGATTTCTAAAACAAAAATGCATAAGTGATCAAAAATACGAGTAAGTTTTAAGAAAATATTTTTATTTCACAAAATTGCCTAAGTTTTTAGAAAATCACATAAGTTGTGTCACAAAACTTAGGGTGGATAGCAAAAATTTGCGCGTACGTTTGTTCTTAAAAATTTTCAACAACAAAAAAATGTGTAAGTTTTTATAAATGACACAAATGGTTTTCCCAAAAAAAAAATGCATATGTGATTACAAATACGAGTAAGTCCTTAGAGAACACATTTACATCAGAAAATGAACCTAAGTTTTCATAATTTACGTAAGTGGTTTTCCAAAAATGAAAAAATGTGTAAGTGATCAAAAATATGAGTAAGTCTTGGTAGAACACTTTTATTTCACAAAATTACGTGAATTTTTACAAAGTTACATAAGTTGTGTCACAAAACTCAGGATAGATAACACAAATGATACGTAAGTTTGTTCCTAAAAATTTTCAACAACACAAAATTTCATAAATTTTCACAATTTCATAAGTGATTTCCCAGAAAATGCATAACTGATCACAAATACGAGTAAGTCCTTCGAGAACACTTTTATTTTACAAAATTGTGTAAGTTTTCATAATTGATGTAAGTGATTTCTCAAAAAATGCGTGAGTAATTACAAATACGATAAATTCTTAGTGAACACTTTTATTTTAAAAAATTGTATAAATGTTCAGAATTGATGTAAGTGATTTATCAAAAATTGCATAAGTAATCACAAATATGAATAAGTCCTTGGAGAACACTTTTATTTAAAAAAATTGCTTAAATTTTCATAACTTATGTAAGTAATTTCCAAAAATACATAACTGACCACAAATACTAGTAAGTCGTTGGAGAAAACTTTTATTTCAAAAAATTTCGTAAATTTTCATAAAGTCACGTAAGTTGTGTAACAAAACTGAGGATAGTTGACACAAGTTTGTTCGAAAATTTTTAACAATACAAAATTACGTAAGTTTTTTCATAACTAACGTAATTGATTTCCCTAAAAAATGCATAAGTGATCACAAATCTGAGTAAGTCCTTGGAAAACACTTTTTATTTTACAAAATTATAAGTTTTTACAAATGGCGACGTGATCTCTCAAAAAATGTGTAAGTGATTACAAATACGAGTAAATCGTTTGAGAATACCTTTATTTCACAAAATTGTGTAAGTTTTCACAAAGTCATGTAAGTTTTATCACAAAACTCAGGATAGTTGACACAACATGACGCGTAAGTTTGTTCTTAAAAATTTTTATCAACACAAAATTACGTAAATTTTCACAACTAAAGTAAGTGTTTTTCCAAAAAATACTTAAGTGATCACAAAAACGAGTATGTCCTTGGAGAACGCTTCTATTTCACCTAAAATGCATTAGTTTTCACAACCGATGTGGTGATATCCAAAAAAATACGTAAATGATCACAAATCGAGTAAGTCTTTAAAGAACACTTTTATTTATCACAAAATTGCATAAGTTTTCATAAAATCACATAAGTTGTCTCACAAAACTCAAGATAGTTAACACAAAGTGAAGGTAAGGTTTGTTCTAAAATTATCAACAACAAAAAAATGCATAAGTTTTCATAGCTGATGTAAGTGCTTTCCAAAAAAATGCATAAGTAATCATAAATATGAGCAAGTCCTTAGAGAACACTTTTATTTCAAAAAATTACATGAGTTTCACGACTTACGCAAGTGATTTTTCAAAAAATATGTAAGTAATCACAAATATGAGTAAGTGTTTGGAAAATACTTTTATTTCACAAAATTACGTAAGTTTTCATAAAAGTCACGTAGGTATGTCACAAAACTTAGGGTGGTTGACACAAAATTACGTGTGAGTTTGTTCTTAAAATTTTTCAACAACACAAAAATGCCTAAACTTTCACAACTAACGTAACTGATGTTTCGAAAAATGCGTAAGTGATTACAAATACGAGTAAGTCCTTGGAGAACACTTCTATTTTACAAAATTGCATAAGTTTTCACAACTGACATAAGTGCTTTATTGAAAAAAGCGTAAGTGATCACACATACGAGTAAGTCTTTGGAAAATACTTTTATTTCACAAAATTGTGTACAATTTCATAAAGCCACATAAGTTGTGTCACAAAACTCAGAGTAGTGAACACAAAATGACTCATAAGTTTGTTTCTAAAAATTTTCAACAACACAAAAATGCATAAATTTTCACAACTAACGTAAGTGATTTTCGATAAAATACATAAGTGATCACAAATATGAGTAAGTCCTTAGAGAACACTTCTATTTCAAAAAATTGCGTAAGGTTTTACAACTTACGTAAGTGATTTTTCAAAAAATGCGTAAGTGATTACAAATACAAGCAAGTCTTTGGGAACACTTTTTATTTCATAAAATTGCTTAAGTTTTTACAAAGTCACGTAAGTTGTGTCACAAAATTCTGTGATTAATACAAAATGATGCTTAAGGTAGATTCAACCAAATTTTCAACAACAAAAAAATGTGTAAGTTTTCACAACTAATGTATGTGATTTTCCAAAAAATGCATAAGTGATTACAAATACGAGTAAGTCCTTAAAAAAAACTTTTTTTTCACAAATTTGCTTAAGTTTTCATAAAGTCATGCAAGTTGTGTCACAACACTCAGGGTAGTTAACACAAAATTCACATCAGTTTGTTCCTAAAAAATTTTAATAATATAAAAATGCGTAATTTTTCACAACTGACATAAGTGATTTCACAAAAATACGTAAATGAAGACAAATATATCCTAGTTGTTGGATAAATCTTTGATTTCACAAAATGCATTGCTTTCACAACTTACCAAAGTGATTTCACAAAAAGAGAAGACCACATGAACAACTACTTAGAGGAAATTTATATAGTGGTCTCCAAAATAAAAAATTCATACTAATAAAAATCAAATATTACATTCAAATTTACCAAAAGGAGCCCAATACACAGGACAAAAGATATAAAATAAATAACTAATTAAGAGGAAACAAAATGAAGTACAAAAAGTGGATAGTAAGGACACTTTGCGGATATTCTGATCTGCCTAAACTGAACGAATCTAACCGATCCGTTGCATTTTGGACGAATGCGTGATGACGAGCGGACGGTTGCGGATTGATGTTTTCCAATCCGCCTAGTTTTGGACAGATGGTGGATTTTAGGTTCTTTTGGCCACAACCAAAATGCCAAACTGTGAGCAACCCCAGTTATTTGTAAGACTTTGTGTTTTCAATTTGTTTAGATATTCTATTGTGTTTTCAATTTATTTTCAATTTGGAAATAAATTGAAAACACAATGGTGAAAATTAACTTGCATATGATATGCAAGTTTCAAACCTGCACACTACAATAGCTCGATCATGCTAAACAAACAAGGAAGAAAAAAAAATTCAAAATTTTCACACTAATCTTTCATGGTTGCTAGGAAAGCCTATCGCTTAGAGGGAAGGCAGGTAATTCACGAAGTATCTTAGCATCAATACACTTTGAAAAAAGTATGCACAAGAAATTCATTTATTAAACATAAGCTTCATGTCGATTGCTTTTTTAGCTAAAATTAAAATCATATACTTCAATTCTTTTTAGCGTTTCACACTTTTTTGTTGGTTGGAGTCTCTTCCCATTATCACATCAACCGCTCATCTTTGAAATAAGGATACAAGTGAAGTTCAAGCACTATTTGATTAGCATTTTTTGACGTATTTCTATTGTATGTGAACTACGTTAAGCTTATGTGTGTATATATATATGTATATATGTATGTGTTTTACAAACCAATCAAACAAATGATTTAGTTGAGATGGCTATTTAATTCAACTAGAACAACTACTAAACATTACCAAAAACACTTGGAATAACTATTTGCCCTAACTTATAGAATTGGGAGGTCCCGACCACAAGTTATAGTTGCTTCATGTGAATATCACTAAATATATTTTGGGACAAATCTTCGGAGAACATGTTAAGTCAATCACAAGTTTTCAACATCTAAATGCAATGAAAATATAGTTCCAAAATATATTTGTTTAAAACTAGGCATTTTTACAAACATCTTAAATGCAATCAAAATTCAAATAACACAATTAGACCTATAAAAATTTCTCAAGAAATATTTTGCAACAACTCAATAACAAGTCATGGAAGCAACAATATGGTAACAAAATACTATATTAATTAATGTAAGAATGGATTATTTCATTACGAATGTCAACCGCGATATATAAATAGCAAAATAGAACAAAATCCTTACCAATCCTTGCTTCAGTACAAATTTAGAATCAGTGTGAGCCAAGAGAGATTGGTATAGAAATTCAGATAGAACACTAGAGACAGAAAATAGGGTAAAAATCAAAGAGTATAGTTTAGAAAAGGAGGATTTGAAATATCAAAAATGGGAAAGAACGAGTTTTTAGAAGAGGGTTTAGGGTTTAGAAATAATCAAAGGGAGGCAAACCTTGTTGATTGCTTTTCAAAAAAAAATTTCCTTTGTTTTCTCAAAACCAAAAGCAGGCTCACTGGGTTAGATTAGGGTTTTAAATCAACATCCACTTAGAAACTGGATCGAGCGAGAGGAAGAGAGCGAATGAGTCACGATAAACCCAGGAGGCGGGGATGGAAGAGATCAATCAAAGAAGGGACTTTTTTGAAAAGGAGAGAGAGAAAGCAGAGAGAGAGAGAGAGAATACACTGTGGAAGAAGAAGAAGAAGAAGAAGAAGAAGAAGAATAGAGAATGCGTTAATACTTTTGGAGATAGTGGTCAACCGGTTGCTTCGGTGTCCAATTTTTCAAAATTAAAGATTTCAATGGTCAGGATGTATTTGTGTAATCCAATGGCCAATAATGAAGTTGCATATGGTGTGCAACTCTTAAGGGGTTGCACACTGTAACAGCTTCCAATCTATAATAATGTCTCTTAATCAGTGTGACCAACTACTTAGTTAACTTCTCTATATTCTTCACTTGTTTGCAAGCTACAACTTGTATATTTGACCCAAGAAACTAATTTCTTTTATTATACTTTCTCCAAGATATTTTAATTTTATACTTTCGTTGCTATGTTTTATAAACTTAAAAAAGAAGACGAAGAAAAAGGAACAACTATTTAATTATTATTTTTTATAATAAAATCAAACTTGGAGAGATAAGTTTGTATAATTTGAAGATAATTAGTCGTAAACTATTATAGTAAAAATGGTTTTCTGGAATTTTAGGGGCTTTCTTACCACTCTATGTCCATCCTTGCCCAGAAGAGTCAGCAAACATACAAATACTTACAGCTAACTTGTAACTTGTAAGTGTCTAGCAACTATGGCACACTTTGATAGAACTTTTAACAAAAGCATTTGAAAAATGTTTTCATCCAATTCTGACATAAAATAGCTCAAGCAACAACAAACTCAGAGACAGTTCCACATTTCATTTGAGAACATAAATTCATATTAGAATACAATTTGAGATTGAAAATGATTATGTAGAGCAGAGCACTCACCTTTGGTTCCATTGATACTACAACTGAACTCTGGCGCAAATCCCAACCCAAGGAATCAACATATGAACAATCCCCTCCAAGCCTAGCACATGTATATCACATTATCTATGCAAGTATTCATCAAGCTACATGATAAGATGAGAAAAGACAAATAACTAAAGACATGCAATTATAACAATTTTGTATATATAATCAAGTACTTGAATGTTTATGATAGTGATAAATTCCACACACACACACACACACACACACACACACACACACACATATAGGATAAATTACCAATAGGTCCTAATAGTTGGATTTAATTCCCATCAAGTCCTATTAAAATAAATCCTAGTATAATTGTCGCTAAAAATAATTTTTTGTGATATTTTTTACACATGTTGCTAAAAATTGACAATTAAATGACTTTTTGACACGATTTTATATATTGTTGCTAAAACTTACAATTAGTGATATTTTTTCTATGAATTTTTTTTTCAAATTGCCACTGAAAGTTGAAAATTAACTACTTTTTTGTGGCGATTTTTTTAAAGCGCTAAACTTATAATTAGTGATTTTTTGTGACAATTTTCAAACTATTGCTAAAAATTAATAATTAGTGACTTTTTTAATAGTATATGATGAAAAATACCATTAATTATTATAGGATCTATTGGACAATAAGTCCACTTAGTAGGACCTACACGTAAATGCATATATATATATATATATATAAATGGTTCGATTCGGTTTCAAATCAAACCATAATTATAAAATAACTCATAAATATGATTTATCTATTTTAAGAATCAAGACCCATAGTCTTATGGATTGGTTCGAATCAGACTAATTTACATTTTTTTTTTGATTTTTTTGCTAATCCCTAATGATTATGAAGCTGCATGTTAGGCCACTCAGCTCAATAGCTCCTCACTACCAACTTTCCTAAGGTTGTGTTTTGTTTAAGGACTTGGGCAAAGATTTAGAAAGGGAAAGAAAAAAGGATGGTGACATATGAATAAAATATACATACATTCACCTAGTTTCACACACATTTTTTTCTTTATTTTTCCAAATCCCTCTCTAAATCTATGAACCAAATACAGCCTAAAGGAACTCTATCCCTTAGACATAGCACTCAGTTCATTTTACTACCCTTGGTCCAATACACACGTTTGGTCTCTTGTGTGATAGTCTTAGGTTGTGGTTGATTGGAGGATTTGATGAAGGAAATAAAGAGGGAAAAGAAAAAAGAAATGATAGGAATCAAATTCTAAGTTATGTTTGGTTATGTTGAGAAATGGAGAAAGAAAAGAGCCTTAGTAAACTCAAAAGACAAAAAATAGTATTGCATTTACTTTTCTCTTTTTATTTCTCTCATTAAATCCTCTAAGCAAACATAACCTTAAGAGGTGCAAGGATTCACTAAGATGTTTTACATGTAGTTAACCCTAGCAGAGCAAGAGAAATGCTTCTGATTTATAATTTAAAACCTACAATTCTCTCATAATGACATGTCAAGAGAGTTAAGTTTTACATATAGTTGACATATAACTTGATATATCATTGTAAGTGAAATTGTACTACTTAAATTGTGATTCTTAATCTTTTTTCCAATTACCAAGCTCA
This sequence comes from Camellia lanceoleosa, assembly GCA_025200525.1. Classification (NCBI taxonomy): domain Eukaryota; kingdom Viridiplantae; phylum Streptophyta; class Magnoliopsida; order Ericales; family Theaceae; genus Camellia; species Camellia lanceoleosa. Next base: position 110,984,784 of record CM045764.1, on the reverse strand, counting down.
TGGTGACTCTCGATACCCTTTAGGTAAAGTCCATTATTGAAAATGTAGCACAAGCTAGCTCTGGGAATTTTCATCCGCTCAATTTATTCCTCATTAAAATAGGGATTTTAATTTATATCCAAACATAACCCAGCCGAGTCAAAACCAAGCTCATTGAGTCAGGCCTACGTATGGAGCCAATTGGGCCAAATAGGATCCAATCAGGCCCCAGGTTTGCCTGCACATGCCAGTGTGTGTGGGGATATGCCTATTTGGTTAGAGGTTCTTTTTTTTAGGTACAACAGAAATAAAGAGGATAACACAGGCCTAGGCCCTTTCACAAGACATGCCAATCATGTCAGCTATAAGAAATTCCCTAATAACAGCAGGTGGTTCATTAAACACTAAGATCTCCTCAGGTTGATCAGCACCAAATTTGGCCAGGGCATCAGCACATAGATTTCCTTCTTTATACACATGTTGCACGGTGCATTAACAACCTCTCATGATGATTCGGGCATCCTCCACCAACCCTTTGAATGGGTATTTAGCATCTGGTTCCTCTTCTAGCAGTTTCATTGCTTGTTCATAGTCTGTCTCAATGGTCACTTTGTTCATCCCCTTTTAAAGAATCACTGTTAGCCCTTTGTAGATAGCCCATAGTTCAGCCTCCAAGCTTGTGCCAATGTGAAGCTTCCCATAATAACCACACACCCATGCTCTCCTTTCATTGCGAATCAAACCTCCAAATCCACCTTCACCTCCAGGTCTTCTCTGACCATCGTGTTTAACTTTAGCCCTATCTGCAATTGGGAAAGACCATGTTATGAGTCTAAAAGCAGGTTTGGGGTTACCAATTGACATAACAAAAGCTTGGTGAATTTCATTGGAGAAATCCATAATGAACCTGCCATTATCAAGATTATTAGTCGCGACATTGTTAAAAACTTTGTTGTTCCTATTCTTCCAAATTGCCGAGAGTAACAATAAGCGAGGTATAGACTATAAGATTTGCATTAAAATGATTTTTGTTTTAGAATTGCATAAAATCCAATCCTCCAAGGCTTGCTACTTATTTTTTCAAGTACCATGGCCTTCAAAAATAGCAAACCTAGCAGGTCTCTTAGGAGATGATTCATATCCTCTTCTTTACAACAATTGGGGCAAGTAGGCTCCACAGTCAAGCCCCTTTTCATTTGTAGCTTATTTGTGAGGAGTTTCCCATGGATACAACACCACAAGAACCTTTTCAATTTCTGGGGAATCCTTAACTTCCAGAGCCATTGCCAATCCTCTACTTGGGCCTAATTACCACTCACCAAAACATAGGCACTAGTAGTTAAGAAAATCCCATCTGCTGAGCCTTTCCGGTTAGGCACATCAAGCTTAAGAGAGTTTGGGGAAGGGCTGTCCAAAATAATTTCAGAAATTTTAGAAGGCAACATATCATAGATAATAGCTTCATTCCAAGTTCCTTCACATTAACAACATCACTCTCCCTAAAAGGAGCAGATTGTGAGCTACTAAGGGTTAGCTCCTTAAAGGGCTTGTCCCCACACCACAATTCCTTCCAAATATTGACTGTGGCACCATTACAAATTGTCCATTTAACCCCTTTCCTCAAGATGGCTCTAGAGTTAAGAATGCCTCTCCAGGTATGAGATGCTCTCCTATCTCTAGAGCAATCTTGAAGACAATTATTTCTCAGATACTTACTCTTAAGACCTCTTTCTAAAGACCATCCTCATTACTAATCAATTTCCAGCCAAGTTTAGACAACAAGGCAAGATTTTGATCCTTGGCTTTCTTGATGCCAAGCCCACCATTCCTTTTCTGCTGACAAAGATTATCCCACTTGACCAAATGAATTTTCTTCTTCTCTGGGGTCTCACCCTAGAGAAAATTTCTTTTTATTTTGTCAATATCATTACAGACCCTTTTAGGAATAGCCACAATTCGTATAGTATAAGCAGGAAGAGCAGAGCTAACAGATTGGATTAAAGTAGTTCTACCAGCTAGTGATAAAACACTAGTTTTCCATCCAGCAAGCTTCAGTTGCATTTTATCCAGAATACCATTGTAGTATCTCCAACTCACTCTGTCATGAATAAGAGGAACCCCCCAAATATTTCCCTAACTCAGAGGTTAAGGGAATGCCATATCGCATTCAAATCTTTAGCCTTATTTTTATTAACATTAGGTAAGACAAATATCACGGACTTAAGGGCATTAATTTTAAGTCTAGATATGTCACAAAATTCAGCCATGATCCTCATGATAGTATTGCAATGGGCCATATCTGGCTGGAGGTTCACTATTGGACTCTTGGGTTTAGAGTTAGGGTCATATCCAATTTCTCTCTAATTTCTACACGGAATTAAGTGTTCTTTACATCAATACGTTTGGGAATTCAATTGCCCATCTGGTATACCTCTCGTGGCAATCAAGCGAATTAATGAATCAGTGTTTGAAGTTTACAATTTCAGGTCGACGGACACTAGTAACTCAGATTTTCTGCCACAAACCACTACATTTTATGAAATTAAACACCATGAATGAACTCCTTGACCCCAAAAACATAGGCTAGGATCTCTCTCTCAACTTGAAACTCAAGAGATCAAGGTTTTAGAAACCACCTAGGGATTTTTAGTTTTCAACACTATTCTGGGAAAATTTGAACATTGGTATCACACTCCAAATGAGTAGAGGAACATGATAGTGTCCACAACTTTGGGTTTTATCCACTCAAATGAAAAAAGACTATTCATCAAGCCCCATTTCATATTTTTTAGTGTAACCTCAAATGCATTCAATTTCACCATGAATCTTAACAAATTGAGTATGCAGTATTTAAATTCAGATTGTTTTGAAGCTTACCTCTTTGATTTTAGGTTGAGCTCCAATTCCCCAATTTCTCCCCTTTGTCTCTCGACCTCTCTCTAAAATTCAGAGACTTAATTTAATTTTTGGAAAATTCTCAGCTGAATACAACTTCTCCATGCATGGATGTTTGAGGGGACCTCCACACAAGACATTGTCTAGATACATTCTGGCAGAATTTTTTTAAAAAAATAAAATAGATAAATTACAATCTCTAAATACCAACACTAATGTCGCCAAATGCAAATGCCATATTTTAAATACATAATTCAAGTCTCACAACTTCTTTAAAAAATTCTTCTATGAGATTCACATTTAGTACTACGATATCTCTCAATCTAATGCAACCACAATACCCTAACCAATAAGGTTATTACTACCCAAAATTATCAAGTTAACTTGATACCAGGACTCTGTACTCTTGATGAAATTATCATATCCCTCGTACTAGCTTAGGACTTTCTCAGGAGTATATCTCATACATACTCCAATGTTGATCATCTAGCAAGCATCACCAGGCATATCATTGAATAATACATCTCTCATCATTTACATATCAAGAAAAAGATTTGTAATTTTAAGTAAATCAATATTCTTTAATAAATTAAACATATTTCCACTAATGTCTCATAGCTTGATGTACCCATCCCATATCCATAGATGTCGAACTACCAAATAATATTTAAAATGCATCGATGCATTATTTTGAATATTTGGTACCATACCAATACCCGGTAAGTATCTGGTATGAGTACGGTAACATTTTCAGAGTAACCGTACTTCATAGCTTCCCACTCTATTCACAATAGTGCAACAAAAACTCCATTATCTAGCTTAGCCGGCTAGAGAAGGATACTCTAGTATCGATCTGTTAGGAATTGACCCTTCCTAACCAAGATCGGTGAGGCACGAAATAACAAACAAGAAAGAAATTAACGAGTCAAACAAATCACACACACAAGATGTGGTTCACCCCAGAATAGGGTTACACAAACGGTTGCTGCGATTTTCACTATGATCAGAAAAATACAACTCTCTCTTAACCTAAAAGAGGCATACAATGGACTCGCCTTTTTCTCGTGCCCCGACCTTTTGGAAAGGGTTTGAAAGAAAGGCCTCATAGTTGGGACTCCCGCGGTTTTGAATCTAGTCTCACAAGTGCAATGTGAAACTGCTAAACACCAAAGAGTCCAAATCCGGCAAACCTTTTTGGAAAATCGATTTTAAATCAAATAATGCCAAAATTGGACGGCTTTGCCAGATTACAGAGTCGCCACCTAAATATTTTGTTTTGGGGAAATTTAGGAAACCTTAACTCATGCCAAAGGCCACGTGTCTGTCATCACCAAAGTTGCCTCGGCTCGGGGAACTTAGGTACGAGAGGGAAAGGTCCTGAAATGAGCACCCTCGCTCGCCCGATCAAAAATCGACCTCTACTAATCATGATATGATGTTTTATAAACATTATGTATTCTTATTCCGGTTATTAATCTAGCTTTACTATGTGACGCGCACAAGCAAGTATATAGACTACATCGTAAGAATTGGAACATTTCAAGTCATGTTTGTTTTACGAAAATGGTTTGAATTTGCCACCCTCAAGTGGGCTTAAAGATGTAGATTTGCCACCAAACATAGTGGGCTTAAAACATGATTTGCCACTCAACAAAGTGAGCTTAAAACATACACTCGTTGAATTGTTCCAATTCAAACAACAAGCCTTCATCCACAGGCATTTATGCAGTTTAGCATTTAAGCATATAGGCTCGTGGCAAGCATGTGAAACATGGCAATATGGCAATCACACTCATGCAAGTATGCTAAAGCGTAAAAACTTACCGAGTACTCCAAGCCAAAACAAAAGCTAATTAGAAAAATGCATGATCCTAACTATACAAAATGCCTAATGCAACACATGCAATATGAAATTAATAGGCTCGGCTACTAATATGGCATATGAATCAATTTGAACAACATGCGATTAAACACGTATTCAAAGACGATATCGAAATTGTGATGAAGTTTGAATGATGTGCTGAGCCTCGGTGCATGCAAGACAAATGAATGTATGCAAGCATGCGAGCATAAGATATGCTAATCAAAATATGCCCCTAATCTAACCATCAAAAGCAATTAAATAAAAGGGAAAAGATGTGGGGTTGGAAAACATGCACACGAGCGCGCACACTTATTACAACATTATGCCCTTGCGAAGGACGATCCGAATGAATAAGCTAACTAGCTACGCTAAGCTAAGCTAATTATTACAAAACGAAACTACTTAACTAACTTATTCTAAGCAAATTAAATATTACAAAATGAATTAATTAGCTAAACAGTTTAACTAACTAATTACAAAGCAAGTAAATTAGTTACCACTAATTAACTAAATAAAGCAATTAAATGGCCTCGAGGGGCGAGGGATGCATGCATGCTCAGTTTCTCCCCCCTCTCCCCTCCGAAAATGCCACCGCCTTGCATTGTAGCCTCTGTTTGCACATGTTTGATCATTGAAAATTGCACCAACTTCCAGAACACTTCTACTCCATCTAAGGAACACACTGAGCAACTTTCTTCATTAATGGTCGGTTGGTTACTGTAGACGCGCCCGTGGGATTCCATCTAATAGTTCGGACTCAATTTGTGTCACGGTTCTAAATCTGAACCAAAGAGTCCAACTCTGGCAAATCTTTTTGAAGAAAAACAGATTTTGAAAAAGTAGTGCCAAACATGGACTGCTTTGCCAGATTACAGAGTCGCCACCTAAATATTTTTAAAATGGGAAATTTAGGGAACCCTGACTCGGTGCCGAAGGCCACGTGTCTGTCATCACCAAAGTGGTTTTGGCTTGGGAGCTTAGATGCGATCGGGAAGGTCGACTATGAGCACCTTTCGCCGTCCAAGACCGCCTCTACTAACCGTGATATCCGTTTTGAAAACATCATGTGCTCTTATTAGGTTATTAGCCTAGAATTACTATGTTGTGCGCCTGAAACAAGTATAGACTAGATCGCCTAATTTGGAAATAAGCATTGCATATCCGTCTTGTTTGGAAAAGCAGGTTTGAAATTGCTACTTCATGAGTAGGCTAAAACACGGATTTCAATGAGTATTCCCAACTCAAGTAATCCAACCTCCACCCACGGGCATTCAAGCGGTTTATCACATAAGCACTTAGCGCATGGCGAGCATCTTGTCATGTTAACATTCACACGCATGCGACATGCTAAAGCATAAAACTTACATCGTACTCAGGTCGAAACAAGAAACCGATTAGCAAAACATGCATGACCTAGTTTATGTTAAGTGACTAATGCATCGCATACGGAATGTAATCTAGGCAGGCTCGGCTATCTAAGCATGGCACATGAAATGCAACAACTATCACGTATTCAATTTGGAATTGAAAATGCGATGCGGTTTGTATGATGTAGAGGGCGATGTATGTAAACAAATGCATGAATGCGCGCATGCATTGCATAAGGTATGCTAATTTAGATGTGCCCTAATCTACCATCATAAGCAGGTAAATAAAAGGGTAGAAAGAAATGGGGGTTGGAAGACATGCACCCACTCACACACACTTATTACAAATTTGCCCTCGCTCGGAGGGACCAAAATAATAATACAAATTAATTAACTATGCAAGCTAATTAATTATTACAAATTAACTAAATTAATTAACAAATTAACTAAGTTAATTAAAAGCGATGACGCCTCGGGAAGAGGGCTCAAATCTTGGCCTTCGAATTGGCTCGAATCGCCTTTGCCATGCGGATTGCCTCTGTTTCCCTGCTATCCTCCTATGAAAATTGCCAAAGTCCCGGAGTGCCTCTCGGGGCAGGGGAGTACCACCTGCCAGTAGAGCACCACCGGGTGAAGAGGCCACCAGGCACTAGATGAAGTTATCGGCTGGAAATTGGTCGTCGGCACTAAATAGTGCCGTAGGCACTCTAACCTGAGAACACCGCAACCCACAATGAGAGGACAACAACATGCATGGCAATGTGATTCAAGGTATTTATGCACTATACACCCCTTATCATGTTATTGACTCAAAGGGGCATGTGCCTCGATTCAGGACCACCAATCGCGCATTTCCATGCATGATGGCCCTAAGAACCAAGAATGCAACTTTGATTTCAAATGCATGCAATGCAAACAAGCAAACAAGGGTGCTCAAACCTCTATCATGACTTGGTCAAGAGGCTTAGCATGCATGTCGATGCAATGAAGTCCTAAACATGTCAACTAGTATGCAATATGGCAATACAATGCAATCATGCAAGTAAGCATACAAGACAAGCATGCGAATCAATGGAAGGATGGTCTTATACATGAATTAGGCAACTCAAATAGTCCTAAAATTAGTGGTCAAAATGCTAAGTCAAGAGGGCCAAACACACATGCACACATGTATAAGTTAAGACACCAACACTTAAGCATAATTAAGCAACTCTTAAACACATCTAAGAGGCACAAACATGGACTATTAGCATACATGAAAAGCTCTGAAATCATGCAAAACATGGTGCCAAACCAAGCTAAACAAGACCAAACAAAGCATGCAAATAGCAGTGCTTGAAGCAAGGTAATGAGGCTTTGAACCACACTTGACAAGACCAATCATGGCAAGACTCGAGCAACCAAAAACAGGTTTTCAACATGTGAAAATACACCAAAAACTCACACTCACGGCATCCTAAAAGCTCTAAACACACAAGCATGCACAAGGCACCCTTGCATGCATAAAAAGACACACCCTTAAAACATGCAAGGGATGACAAAAATGGACAAGGGAGCATGGATTAGGGTCTGAAATAGCATGTAAGAGGGTTCCAAACCCTTGAAATCATGGAGGCAATGCATCTACACATGCACCTACTTGAAGCATACAAGCTACAATGCAAAGGGGCTATACAAAGCATGCCAAGATTGACCCAAAAACCTAGGAAAGACCTTATACATGGCAAAACAAGCACATTTCAGTTTATGACCAGCCACAAAAGTAGAAGCAAGATAGGCTAACAAAGCATGCAAAATTACGGTAAATAGAAGAGATTATGAAACAAGTGCAAGATAGGGGTCCCAAACAGGGTTGAGCCCTTCTTCAATGTTGAAGAAGGGCTCAAAATAAGCCTACTTAAAGTTTATTACATGCTCAAAAACAGATTATACGCCAGCCAAATATACTATGCAAGAATCATGGCATACAAGGGGGTAAAGAGATAGGTGCTAGATGCTATCATCAAACAGCCAAATACCCTTCATGAGACAAGTAGAGGGGGGAAAAATAAGCCACTTTTCAGGCCTGTCGAAGGCCCAAAAATGGAAGCATGGTAGGCTAAAGAAACATGCAACAAAATAAGGACCCAAGAGGGTATTGAAGCAAGTCATACATGGGGTCCCAAACAAGGTTGAGCCCTTCTTCAATGTTGAAGAAGGGCTCCACTTTTTCTCTTTGTAGTTTACATCGAAGCTCAAAAATACATGCAACTATGGCTTAGATATGAACCAAGAAAATGCTAGTTTTGGGGAAAAGTGTGCTTACCCTTGTAGACCAACAAACCAGCACCCCTTGGTCCAAGTTTACGAGCTCCTAACCTCTGTAAATGACCTCCCAAATGCTGGAATGGAAGATGGAGGTGTTGTGCTAGGTGTTGTAGAGCAAATGATACAGAACCAAGGTGTTTGGAAGCTTGGATAGGATAGATATAGAGAAGGTGGGATATATGTATCTATATCGAATATATGTATATCCTCGGTTTTTGTAGAATCTCCAACCCTAGCAATGGAGAGGAAGGCCTCTCTTATATAGGCAACAAAAGGCCAAGCTTAGAGGCTAAGCAATTCAAAAAGGGTCAAGGGGGTCAAGGCTTGTTTAGAAGCTTGGACGGTGGTAGGCTTCTTGAGGAAGCCAAGACAAGGTCAGCAGCTTCCTCAAGAAGCCTTGAGCAAAGGGTGCAAAAGAGGGGTCCAAAGGTGGTTAAAGGGTGCAAAATGGCTACATATATGCACGTGGAGCTAGTTCTGTGCATCCCAGCTGGCACAGCTGGTATGCACCAGGCTTGGGGGGTGCAAGGTCGGCCAGAAGGTTTGATCATCGGCCAAAATAAAGTGCCGGTCGGCACTATTTTTTGCCGGTCGGCTAAATAGAGTGCCGATGGATGATTCCAAGGCCAAAAAAGTGCCGGTGGGTATGAAAATTGAAGCCTCGGAAGTTATCTTTCCAATGGCGCAAACCTTGCATCAAAATTCCTCCTGTGCAAAAAGTTATGCCCTTTTCCGTAAAGCCGTGCAGACTCGATCCAACCGGGATGATGCCCAGCTTCAATCAATCATATCTCCTCCACCCTGACTTGGCTCTAGGAGATTCTTGAACCAAAAATGAAGCCCCGGAAGTCTTCTTTCCAATGGTAGTGGCCTCATAGCTTAACTCCAAGTATGCAATTGAATAAGCCTGATTCAGCGAGGGCCGCTCGACTTTCTTTTACCCGGATTCATGGCGAACTTCTTCTCCAACCTATTTTCTCCCCTCCTCTCCTCTTTTCTTCAACTCCAAACCCCTAAACAAAGTGTTTTGAAGGGTTCGCCTCTCTCCTTGCCGAAGGAATTGAATCTTTGCCCTGCACATCTCTCAACACCGAGCAAACCATCAGTAATGCCCAAGTCTTGAGGGCGGTCAAAAATGGGGTGTCTACAGTTACCAATGGTGGCCGTCGGCTACCCCTGCCTTGAACTGCCTTTTTTTGCTGCAACAGAGAGCAAACAGAGACAAGTAGTGTATTCTCAAGGAATGTATGTACTGCTACCCTCCTTATCATCACACAAGCTTAAAGGAGTGTAACTCTTGGCCCTCAAACCATCAACCAAGCATTTTCCATGCATGATGGCCAAAGAACCAAGTTTGTACAAGTTCAATGAAAAAGTAACAAGACTCAACAAAACCACTACCCTATCATGCATAATCAATGGGTAATGGTGACCAAGGAAAATAGCACATTTCATCACTTTTGAGTATGAAATGTCCCGTTTGCCTCGTGTTTGAATTAACGTCCGATCTGAACACATGCAATGCAACATGAAAGATGCTTATCTTGCTTCTTTTATTTGTTTAATTTTGTTTACTCATTTTATATTACCGATTCATTCTTTAATCGATTAAGTCCATTGGTGAGTGTCTTCTAATGGAAAGAAATGTCAACCAAGGGGTAATTTAAGGCATGAGAGAGATCATGCCATTGGTAATGAACCCTCAAAGAGGATTAAACTATTAAGCATAACCTCAATCTTAAGCTTAAAGGATCCCAAGTTTGAAACCACTCTCAAACAAATGAAAAAGTGAAGCAAATAGGGAGGTTGCAGAGATGTTAAGTGCTAGAATTAGGCATGAAAAAGCATTAAAACATGTAACCAAGACACACAAATGATGCTTAAAGCCTAAAAACAATAAGCTAGTGAAGGAAATTGCACCACAACTATGCAATACAAGCCTCAATTGAATTAACAAGCCCAAAACAGAGCCAAAACAGGTCAAAACAGAGGCAAAAACATGTTGGACTTAAGCTAAAGTAAGCTAGAAAAATATGCTAAAATATGAGGCTAACTAGGCATGCAAACAAGACGCAAAAAGGGGAGGCTAACCCCTCCAATTTTGGACTTCAAAAGTAGGTTTTTGTCATTGAAAATCCTCTACATTTCAGTGGTTTAAAGGCCTAAAAAGTTTGATTTGAAGGTGATGAAATATGGCACAAAAAGCTAAATAATTAAGCAACAAGAAGGGTGGACCACCCTTAACACAAAATAGCCTCAAACCACCATTTTTAAACCATAAAAATAGAGTTTTTTGGAGTCCAAAACCAGCTCAAAAACAGTGTAAAAAGATGGCAAAACAAGTATTTAAAACAAGCTTTAAAGGTGAGTCTTATACCTCTTTAAGCACAACACAATTTTAGGCAACAAAACCAAGCAAAATCACTTTCAAGAGCTCCAAGAAGACCTCCTAGAACCTCAGCTCAAAGATAACCAACTTTGGTCAAGGATATATAGGCAAAGGAGAAGTGTATCTCTACTTGTATGCACAAAAGTTCAAGAGAGAGAGAAATCTAGAGAGAGAGAGGATTGTAGAGAGAGAGGCTCCTAAAATTTCTTCAACATTCAAAGTGTTCTAACCTTCAAAACAATAGAGAAGGCCCTCTATATATAGAAAAATGAGAGCTCAGGTCGAAAATATCAACAATACAGACAGCTAGAGCTTATGGGAGACAGTTGGATGAAAATATCTACAAAATCTGAGCTTTTTTCACCAGTGGCCGACATTTTTCATTGGTGGCCGGTCATCCACCAGTGGTGGCTGGTCGGCCACCAAACATCTGCTTCCAGGCCCAACTTCAAACGGACATAACTCATTCATCCAGACTCCTTTACAGGTCATTCTTGAGCCTAAATTGAAGCCCGGAAGTCTTCTTTCCAATGGTGAAAGCCTCACATAAAAATTCCAGGTGTGAAAAAAGATATGCCTCTTTTAGTTAAGACTGACCATTTCCTGTTTAATCGGATTGATGCCTAACTTCAACCAACCATATCTCCCTCATCTGGACTCGGCTTTAGGAGATTCTTGAATGCAAAATGAAGCCCCGAAAGTCCACTTTCCAACGGTGGTGGCCTCATAGCTGAAATCCAAGTGTAAAAAAGGATAGGCCTGATTTAGCGAGGGCTGCTCAACTCTATCTCTTAACAATTTATGCCCAATTTCTTCTCCCAACTAGGTTTCTTCCCTCTCCTTCAATTTTATTCAACTCCAAATCTCTAAATAAGGTGTTTTGAAAGATTTTTCAAAAATTTCACCTCTCTTTCATGCAGTTCCACGTTGTCCTTGCTCGGTTTACCGAAAAGCGAAACATTTAACGAAATGCGAGCCTCGAAACATCGTAGAAACTTTTTCAAAAATATTTTGAAAGAGAGGGTTTTAAGGTTTAAAAATCATTTTGGTCAAAATCATTTTGGTCAAAAAATGGGTTGTGAGGTTGGGATTTGGAGCTCCTCTTGCCGAAGAAATCGAACCTTTGCATAACATAGCCTTCATCATCAAGTAAGCAATCAGTGGCGCCCAAGTCTTAAGGTGGTCAAAAATGGGGTGTCTACAGTTGCCCCTCTTTGACAGAACTCGGAAGTCATGAAATGACGTGAGTGAATGTCAAAGCCCAAAGATGACCCATTTTTGACAAGGCCGAAGACTTGGACAAATAAACAAAATGCAAATGCAGTTGGTTGAACCCGAGGGTTGCTTACGTATCCCTTTGCAAGGAATCAAACCAGCGTAGTTCAGGGACAAAATGCAAAATGATACACAATATAAAAAAACAATGTAAATGATATGCAATGTAATTGAATCATCAAACCACAAGCAGTGCAAAACCACAAAAATACCATAAAGGGATGGAGATGCAACATCAAACTACATTTAACATAGAAAAGGTGCCGGAACCCTCAAACCACAATTCTCTTAGTGGAATAGGCGTATGCACATGCAGAACTATGTGTTTCGTAGAGAAAGAGTACAAGTAATTGGGTGGGATGATATGACTGAGGAATGATCTACTGAGGAAAGATTGTGATCCTAAATCTTTGAATGCAACAAGACAAAGCATGATGCAATGGATGCAATGGATGCGATGAATAAAGGCGTAAATCGAACCACATTTTACCTAGAAAAGGCATGGACACAAAACAAAGTCGTCTAACATAGAAAAGGTGCGAAACCCTCGGATCACAATTCTCTTAGTGGAATAAACGCGTCGCATTATCATATAACCATGCTTCAACACGAAATGTATGAGCACATGCCAAACTAAGCAACATGGAAAGGATGCATGCGATAAGATGGTATGATGTAATGGATGTAATAGATAGTGTAGTAGATGCAAAGGGTGACATACTCCAACCATGCTGGAATTATGAGAGGAGGAAGAATAAATTCCAAACACGTTAAAATCGTGTGAGGAAAGGAACACGCAAACCAGCGTGGAATCGTGAGAAGAAGTCCTAAGACAACTACTCAGGGGCGCGTTCCACGCAACCTGAGATAAATTCCAAACACGCTGAAATCGTGCGAGGAAATGGACACTCTAACCACGCCGAAATTGTGAGAAGAGGTCTAAAGAAAACCAATTAGGAGCGCGTTCCACGAATCCTGAGATAAATTCCAAATACGCTGACATCGTGTGAGGAAAGGGACACTCTAACCATGCCGAAATCATGAGAAGAGGTCTAAAGAAAACCAATCTGGAGCGCGTTCCACGCATCTTGAGATAAATTCCAAACATGTTGAAATCGTGTAAGGAAAGGGACACTCTAACTATGCTGAAATCATGAGAAGAAGTCCAACAAAAATCGTCAGGAGCGCGTTCCACGCATCCTGAGAAAGCCCCGGGGGACAACGATGCTAAATGCTGCTCAACGTAAAAGGATAAATGATACAAGATAACATAAGATGCAAATAAATGCAATAAGTGTGATGATATGATATATGTTACAAGCAATGTAGTGCATGATGTTCAGGGAATGCAATAAACAAACAAAGCAGTGCTTTAGCAAGCACCTCATGGGACGAGTGGCGATGAACCGCTCTACTCTAACGGGGATCTCCCCCTTTGTGTTCTTCGAACTCTTACCTTCAATTCACAGTTCAAAGGTCCTAAAATGCTGACAAGTAGCGACATCTACATGTAGAAGCCACGGATGACGCTTTTCTTCCCAATCATATTCACAACTTTCCCTATTCTCCAATGGGGTGTGTAGACTCGATTTTCTTCGCGCACTCCTTTCGGAGAGCTCGAATTGGTCCTACAGTTCGGACTCCTGTCACGGTTCTGAATCTAATCTTGCAAAGTGCAATGCAAAACTAATAAACACCAAAGAGTCCAATCCGGCATATCATTTTGGAAAATCAATTTTGAATCAAATAATGCCAAAAGCGGGGGTATTCAGTTCTGAGTCGCCACCTAAATATTTTATTTTTGAAAAAATTTAGGAAACCCTGACTCGTGCCTAAGGCCGCGTATCCGTCATCACCAAAGTTGCCTCGGCTCGAGAACTTGGGTACGAGAGGGGAAGATCCTGAAATGAGCCACCCCGCTTGCCCGGTCAAAGGATCGGCCTCTACTAAGCATGATATGTTGTTTTATAAACACATGTGTTCTTATTCCGGTTATTTAACTTACTTACTATGTGGCCTTTTAAGCAAGTATAGACTAAAATCGCGAGAATTGGAACAAATCAACTCATGTTTGTTTTTTTGAAAATGGTTTTAAAGTGCCACCCTCAAGTGGGCTAAAACGTGGATTTGCCACCAAACATGATGGGCTTAAAACATGATGATTTGCCACTTTGCAAAGTGGGCTTAAAACATACATTTATCAAATTGTTCCGATTCAAGCAACAAAGCCTTCATCCACAGGCATTCATGCAGTTTATCAAATAAGCAAATAGCCTCATGGCAAGCATGCTATCATGGCAACACTCACATTCATGCAAGTATGTTAAAGCGTAAAACTTACAGTGTACTCCGAGCTAAAACAAAAGCTAGTTAGAAATATGCATGATCCTAACTATACAAAATTTCTAATGCAACACATGCAATGAGGCAATTAATAGGCTCGGCTACCTCAGATGGCATATGAATGCAACAATTTGATAACAAGTTTTGAAACACGTATTCAAAGAATTATTGAAATACGATGCAGTTTGAATGATGCGCCAAGCCCGGTGCATGCAAGACAAATGAATGATGCAAACATGCAAGCATAAGGTATGCTAATCGAAACGTGATCCCTAATCTAACCATCGAAAGCAGATAAATAAAATGGAGAAAGATATGGGGTTAGAAGACATACACATCCACACGCATGCTTATTACAACATTATGCCCTTGCAAATGAGGGTCCGAATAAATAAGCTAAGCTACACTAAGTTAAGCTAATTATTACAAAACAACTAATTAACTATTCTAGCTAATTAATTATAACACAATTGAATAACTAGCTATACTAAGCTAATTAAAAGATTACAAAACAAATCGAACTAATTAATTACAACATATGTAAATAATCAAATACAACTAACTAACAAAGTAATGAATTGGCCTCATGGTGAGGAGATATGCATGCCGGTTGCTTCTTTCGAAAATCCATCGCCTTGCCTCCGGTTGCCTTTGTTTGCACCTTTTCATTTTAGTATCAAACCAATTTCAAAGCGCTTTTCCTCCAAAAGCAGAACACTTTTGCACCAAAGATGGGTGATGGCGATCGGCCACAAACAACTGGCCGATCGGCTACTTCAAGTGGCGATCGGCCACCCTTTCCCAAAATTACATTTTTCTTTGCCATGAGCCAAAGCAATGTATTTTTCAAGGAATGTGTGTATTGCCACCCTCCTCATTATTTCTCAAGCTCAAAGGAGTGTAGCACTTGGTTCTGAAACCACCAATCAAGCATTTTCATACATGATGGTCAAAGAACCAAGCTTGTACAAGGTTAATGAATGCGCACATAAGACTCAAATGGACATCACCCTATCATGCATGATCAAGGATGACGACGACTGAGAAACGTGACACGTTTCATCACTTTGAGTATGAAACGTCCCACATTTCTTGTGTTTGGATTAACGTCTTATCCAAACACATACAATGCAATACAACATGCTTATCTTATCATGTTTTACTTGGTTCATTTTGTTTACACATTTTAATGTTACCAAACCATTCTTTAGTTGGTTAAGTCCAATGTGAAAGTCCTCTAATGAGAGAGAGGTCAACCAAAGAATGATTTAAGACATGAGAGAGATCATGCCTTTGGCTAGGAGGAACCCTCAAAAGAGAGTTAAAGCCATTGAGCACAAGCTCTATCTCAAGCTTAAACACAATCATAAGGTTAACCAACCCTCAAAATAAATGGAAAAATGAAGAAATGAGGGAGGTTGCAGACTTTTTAGTGCTGAAATGGCATGGAAAATAATGCTAAACATGCAAGTAACACATGCACAACATGCTAAGAGCCCAAAACATTAAGACTAGTGAAGAGCACTACACTAGAAGCATGCAATACCAAGCTTAAATGTGCAAACCGGCTCTGGAAAGAACTTAAACATGCCAAAGCAGTGGCCTAAACATGCTGAGATAGAAACATAAAAGGCAAGAAAATCATGCGCACATGTTGGCTTACAAGCAAGGCACAAAGCACAACTCTCAAAAGCAATGAGAGAGTAAGATATGTGAGAGTGTGACATGAATATATGCACTGAAATCATATGCTAAATGATGCTATAACATGCAATCAACCCAAGCAAAGCATGTTAATGGCCTTAAAATACAAAGCTAGTGAAGCCATTTACACTACAACCATGCAAGGCTAAGCTCATATGACCAAGACCACCCAAAAAAAAGTTAAAGGATGCTAAATCAGTAGCTAAAACATGCTGAGATCAAGTCATAAGGACGTAGAAAAACATGCTCACATGCTAGGCCAATTACACATACAAACAAGACACAAGGAGGGGAAGCCACCCCCTTCTATTTTGGACCTCAAAACTAAGTTTTTACCACTGAAATTCTCCTGGAATTCAGTGGTTAAAAGACCAAGAAAAGGGGGTTTCAAAAGCTTTGAAAGATGGCTCAAAAGGCTTTACAAGCCAAAGAGCAAAGAAAGGAAACCGCCCCCTAACTAAACAAGGCTCAAACCACCATTTTAAAACCTTAAAAATAGAGTTTTTTAGAGGTTAAAACCAACCTCAAAGCAGCATGCAAAGGTGGCCAAACAATCAATCAAAACAAGGTTTAAAAGAGGTAAGTCCTTACCCTTGAAGCACAGCAACAAACAGCAAAAGTTCTAAGCCAAAACCACTTTTAGAAGCTCAAACAAGGCCTCCAAGAACCTCAGCTCCAAGTTGAAAGTGTTTGGCTAAGGGTCTTAGTGCAAATGTGTAGAGAAAACTCATTTTCAAGCACAAAACAAGAAGAAAGAGAGGATTCTAGAGAGAGAGGGGAAAAATTTGCTCACAAAAATTCTAACCCCTCGAATGGGGGAAAGACCTCCCCTTATATAGAAATACATGCCAAAGGCTTGCTTTCATCCCTCCATACACGTGTATGGAGATAAGCATCAGTGATCAACAGCTGGCACAGCTGGCAAACAAATATCTGAAAAATGAGAAAAATGGTCGTCGGCCATCAATGTAGTGAACCAGTCTGCTGGTGGCAGCGAGCACAAGTCCTGTTGGCGAGGCTAAGGGGTGGCCGACAAGCCACCCTCTCCTCCAGAAGCAAAGCAACAAACACTTGGTCCATAACCAAGCACACAATGAACAAGATAAGAGACTTCAAGGCAAAGCGCTCATTGAAACCTTCAAGAACTCAAAAGCGAACACAAGTGAGCACAATCACAGTATTCAAATGTTAACATCAAGTCTTGTGGACAGTCAAAAATGGGATGTCTCGATTTGCCTCTCTTTAAGAACTTCGGAAGTCATGAAATGACAGGAGTGAATGTCAAAGCTTAGAGACGACCCATTTTTGATAAGGCCAAAGACTTAGACAAACAAACAAGATAACAATACATAAGTGAACCCGTAGGCTGGGGCAAAATGCAAATAAAATGCACAATGCAAGCACATGGTCATGCAATGAGGCTGTAATGAAACATCTAGATGCAAATGTTGTGCAAAGAAATGCTACAGCAAACTCATACACAAGCAAGTGAATAAGAACCAAACCACATCTCATGCAGAAATGATGTAAGAAAATTATGCAATCTTAACTGCGCATCACATAGGAAAGATAAAGAACCGCAACCGTCAGGCGCACCCAAGGCGGCAAACAAGATCCCAACGCGTGGCACGCGCGAGGATAGAAGTGGTGCAAACCTAAGGATACATTCTAAGGTTCCGAGCCATAGAGAACACATGATAGCAATTGCAACACATCCAAATATTATGCAATCAAAGCAAAGGGCAGTATAAGCATTGGAATCCGTCCAGATGCAGTTAACCAAAGCATCCAAACGTGCTATGCACGAGAGGAAAAAGGGAGTGGTGCAAACACCGGAGAGCAGTATAAACATCGGAACACGTTCCAATGTTTCTAACCAAAACAAAGTGATATAAGCGTCAGGATACAGTCCAAACGCTTCGAACCGAGAAGGAGGTAGGTATAAACACTGGACATACCTGAGTGTTTCTAACCAAAGCCAGGTATAAACATCGGGCACCCGACCAAATGCTTCTAACCAATAGGGGGTCGGTGTAAACACCGGGCGTACCCGAGTGTTTCTAACCAACGGAGTGGTATAAGCATCGAGCACACGTCCCAAACACTTCTAACCAGAGGAATGGTATAAACACCGGGCATACCTGAGTGTTTCTAACCAAAGCAAGATATAAGCGTCGGGCACACGCCCCAAGGCTTCTACCGGCAGGGTGTCGGTGTAAACACCGGGCGTACCTGAGTGTTTCTAACCAACGGAGTAGTGATGTAAGCATCGGACGTACCCGAATACTTCTAACCAAAACAAGGTGTTCAAAGGACAGGAATGATCTTACCCAGAATTCCTCTGAATAAACCGTACATACAATATCGTCTGGCTGTACCATCTTTAAATAAACCGTACATACAATATCGTCTAGTTGCACTATCTTCAAATGAACCGTACATACAATATTGTCTAGTTGCACCATCTTTAAATGAACCGTACATACAATATCGTGCTTCTCGGAGGAGTTCAATCAATTTAAAAGGATACACCTAAATGCGCCGAGTACCACCTGCGAGAACACAATCGAGGCGAGAGGCCATTTAAGCTTAAACATGTGTTTTCCTTGCACTTTCTTGAAGGACCAAGGCACAAAACAACAAAAAAAAACATCTGAGGAGAACACCTAAGGCCTGCCAGCCACTTTGGGAGGTCATCGGCTACCCATCGGCCACAAAATAAGGTCATCGGCCAAAAATTTGGCCGGTCGGCCATCGATGACAAATTCGGGGCAATTTTGGCATTTCACCACAGGCCTTTAAATATAGGGTTCTAAACCCTATTCCCTCATTTCTCCTTTGCCGAAAAACATCCCCCTTGTGCTCTAGACCACTTTTCCCCTTCGATCCGAGCTTCAAACGCGTTTTCGGACATCCCACAAACATTCGATTCGCGAAACCCTCTTAGTACACTTCATTTTGAACCGATTGAAAAGTGTTTTTGGTGCCCTTTTCTTGATTTCCATCACTTGGGGTTTGTTTCCCCCGAGTTACCCTTGGTTTTCATCCCCTCTTCTGGGCCTTGTCCTTTTTTTCATTTTTCCTCGCTCAGAGTTGACTTTTTGTTGACTTTTGGCATTCCCGCCCATTTTTCACACTTGCGACCGTTCTTTCATCCTTTCTTGAGATGGGAGACGACATTCCACACGACGGAGCTCCCCCGGGGATGGATATGGATCCCGAGTTCGAACCCTTGTTGCTCAGTATCCGACCATTCGACCCGGCGACGTACCATCCTGAGGTACATGTGTTTCCTCCAGATAGTATCCGTGATTCGGGGTTGGCGAGGTGCACGGAGGACCTCTTGCTTTCTGGTGGAGTCACATCTATCCTGATGCCTCAGGTATATATTTTCTCTTTATCTCCTGTAATGCAGATTACATTTCTTGTATAGCTCACACTGCTTTCCACATGTTTATCCCAAACACACCTGCACACTGTATCTTCTACACTGCCTTGCATCTTTTTACCCTGAACATACCCTCACACTGTATTTCTTACACTGCCTTGCATTTGTTTCTCTTGCTTACAGGGAGATTCACATGCCTTTCGTGAATACAGGACCACCTCCGCGAGGGAGTGGTATATGGAGCTGCCTGACACAGTATGCCACATCATCGACGAAGCCAGCTTCGGCGCATTTTGCATGGGGCTCTCACGTCTCACTGCAAGCCGGCTTCTACTGGGCACTTTAGTAGAGAGGTGGTGGGATACCACGGATTCCCTCCACTTTTCTACGGCTGGGGAGATGACGATGACTCCTTTTGACTTCTCCATGCTCATCGGCATAGAAGTAGGGGGTCATCCGATTCCTTACGACACCGACATGGGTGAGTGGGAGGCCGCCCAGATCTACTTGCTAGGAGTTCGCCCACCCATCTCCCAATCAAGGATGGTGCGATATACTTGGTTCACCGATCATTTTAGAGGGACGACACCAACGACCCGCGAGGAGACTGAGTACTACGCACAGGGCTTCCTCATGTTCTTTTTTGGTACTACTTTGTTCACCGACCGGGCAAACACCGTCGGGCTCTATCTCCTGACTGCATTGGTGGACCTGCCTCGCATCCGATTCTACGATTAGGGTGGCGCCGGCTTGGCGACATTATATGGATACATGAGCTCCCCTTCTCGCCAAAGCGGGCAACTGCTAGGAGGCTACTTGAGGGCCTGGGAGGTACACCCTACCCTTCTGTTTTACATTTCAACTTCGCATTTCTTGTATACTGCACATTGCACATTGCACACTACACCGTTCACACTGTATACTGCATTGCACACACACTGTTTACTGCACTGCATACCATCTGCTTTCTACTTTACATTATCTATACACCACACGCACTATCTGCCTTCTACTTTATCTATATACTGCATACACTGTATAATGCACTGCACACCGTCTGCTTTTTGCTTTACCTGTACACTGCACACACTGTATACTGCACTCATCTGATATTTATACTCATTGTTATCCTTCCACCTTCTACAGCTATGGGTGTACACCTATTTCCCGAGGCTTACCCCAGAGCCAAAGGTAGAGATACAACCCATAGTGCCATACTCACACAGATATGACAGGAGGTGCCAGCGGAGGCCCTGAGAGTCATTTTCATTCTTTCACCGATTCTTCAACACCATGACCGCGACAGAGGTAACTCAAATCTTGCAGTTATTTCAGCTTTGCTTCATATTGCATCTCTGATGATAGCTAACAACTTTTATATTTACTATCTGCAGATCACTTGGCAGCCGTGGGCAGTGATGCCTGACGGGGTCAGAGATTAGTTTGTGGGTGCTTGGGGAGGCCTCTCGGCTTCGAATCTTGCTCGAGGGTCTGGTTTGCTGGGCGTGGTTCTTGGGAGAGCAATTTCTACGACAAAGCCTCGGCTTGCCTGAGCTAGTGGTCCCGATGCCATCTCCTTCTTATATGAGGACTACAGAGGGGTATACCACACAAGAGATGATTGACTTCACGAGAGGTTGGATGCCGACTTCTTTAGACTTGAGGGCGATTACACTGCCTTCATTCAGATATATCTCATGCCGCCACTGATTGGCACTCACGGGGGTGAGAGGGCCAGAGCTCCAGCTGCGAGGGACAGAGCCTGGGGATCGAGGACTACTCAGGCCCACGCCCATGACAAGAGAGGCTCCCAGATGAGGCGGAGGGCGGGATGGCCGGAGCTGCCCACCACATTGACTTGCTGGGGACCTAGAGAGGAGACTTATCAGGTTCCCATTGAGCCTACACCAGCTGGTCACGAGCTCGTCAGAGTTCGAGGCCCGACTTTGGTATGTATCATATTTTATGTTTTGCGCAGTTAGTTCATTTCAATTATGCTTTGTAGACCACTGATCATTTCAACACATTTGCAGGCTTCCATAAAGTACATCGGATAGGCTCTCGAGCTGGCGGCTTTTCTGATGGGGATGGTTCAGACTAGTCTGAACCTTCTCAGTCTGTATAGGATCCTAGTAAGTTTCCTTTAGTTTGCACTTCATATTAGCATTTTAACTACAATCTGCCCCATACTAATCTGAATACATTACACCAAAACACTGCATAAATACTCTGCAGCCATACACTGCAATTCAACATTATACTCATCTTTGCATACCCTAACTGATGCATTTGACAAACTGTTCTTTTCAAGTCCCTTTTCAAATGCCAGTTCCACTGGGCGCCCCAGCAGGAGCTGCAGCAGGACCTTCAGTGTCTCCCCCGACAACAGGGAGGGAGAGACGAGGGACTCCAGCACACGGCCGAGGCGGAGCCAGATGTACTCGTGCCAAGAGCAATTCACCAGAGCCTATCCCGGAGGATGATGAGATAGACGAGGCCTTGAGCCCGAGCCCACAATCAAAGTCATCTCGAGGTCGAGGCGGCAGACCGCCTGATTCGAGGCGGTGGCGTCTTGATGAGGGCTTTGAGGAGGGGAGCGGAGATGGCTCTGGATCGAGCTCGGTTGATTCAAATAAGCGGGCCGATGTATGACTCTGAGTGCCTTGACCAAGAAAGAGGATGAAGAGGGCCTCTCGATCCTGAGGTGGCTGGTGCCGATTCAGATGTTTTTATTTTATTTCTTTTTACTAGTTGTTAGCATATTGTATAGCCTTAGGCAGTTTTATTTTCTTTAAAACTTGTACTCCTTGTAAAAAGAAACCATAATCGGAATGAAAACAGCTTTTGATTTAAAAGTGTTGCATTTTGCATTCTCAGCATTCATCGCATCACACCATTTTACACGAAAAACAAGATTGATGGAAAATTGAAATTTGTATTGGCAATTGCTTAATCAGGTAGTGGACCAACCGACACATGAGAAACAGAGTAAAACAACTCAATAAACAAAACAACAACTCGACAATCAAAACAAATACAACTCGATTAGCAAAACTACAACTCGATAAGCAAAACAACAACTCGATAAGCAATTCGACAAAATTCTTAAAGAGAGACGAAAGAAATGCACCAAGAGTGGAACAAAACATAGGTTCTTGGCATTTCAACACATAGATGGGCCAGAGAGCCAAATAAGAGGCCATTGGCCATATACAGATGCTGCCGGCTATGAAAAATGGTTGCCGACCACTAGTACTGGCCGGTCGGCTACAAAAATGATCGGTCGGCCACCAATACTGGTCGGTCAGCCATCAGTGCACAGAACCTCCAGATTGTTGCCACCTGTCTTCCATTCAGCACCTTATCTTCTATAAAAACTCCAGCTTCATGGTTTCTTCATTTCAGCTCCATTTTTTCCCCAAATGGAACCATTCTTCTCCGGAAAACTCTCCAATTGGATTGCGACTTTAGATGGCTCGGAAAAATTGAATTTCTGAGGTTTTGGGCTAAACGCACTATTCCCGCTGAGCCGTACTCCGCTGTGTTTTCCATTCCTCCATGCTGCAGCTAGATGTTGGCACCCGGTTACACATGTGTTTAGCTTCGGTGGACAAGAGATGTGTCCAACAATTGAAGAATTTCAAGCTTTGATGGAGTTCCAACGTGATGAGGAGATCTAGCCCCAGTCTGGTTTTGGCCACATTCAAGCTTCAGGAAGGATGTGCGGGCTCACTTTGCATGATGCCCTATCTTTGGTTCACAACGGGGAGTTGGACATCCCAAGCTTGATTAATCGGTTTTCTAATGCTGGCAACCGCGGCGACCGTCTTTGGCAAGGTTTTCGGCAACATGCCCTCTACCTATGTATGTTGGCCCATTTTCTGCTTGCCCCTGGCTTTGGAGGGTCTAGCATTCACTTAATAGAAATTGCCCAAGGCTTGAAAGAGGAGAAGAGCTGTATTGGCATGACACTAGCCGAGACTTTGACGGGCTTGGATGCTTTCCACCATCGAGAGACAACCAAGTTTGCAGGAAGTCCACTACTGCTACAAGTAATGTTTCCCACCCTTCTCACATGTGTTTCTCACATTACTTGGCCCTCAGGCACCTTTCTATTCTTTAATCTCTCTTATTTTTCATCCTTCTCCAGGTATGGCTAATGGATAAGTTGAAAGTGGTTGACTCTTGTCCTGCATATTCAGCGTGCGGCTATTTCTTTCACCCATGGCTAGTTGACTTCCCAAACGAGGGATGATGGTGCCATTGGATGTGTAGCAAGTCCGTTGTTAACATTGTTTGGCGTTGCCCCTGGTTTGATCTGCCTAAGACGAGCTACAGTATGTCCCGGCAGCCTGGCATTTAGTTGGTTTGCTTGACACACTGTGTCTTCTACTTCCCATTCCGATTCAGATGTCAGTTCATCCATGAACAGACTTGCCCAGAAGAGGGGATAGAGTACCCAGCTTCATTTCCAATCCGAGGCACACAGTTAGCTCGGTATTCCACTGCATGGAGGACAAGAGAACTTCTGGCTCTCGCTTGCAATTTCAATTCCGCCCCTTTCTGGCGAATGTATAGCTTGGCTTGAAGATGAGGCACAAATCGGGCCTACTTTGGCATCTGAAGCTTCCACAAGCTTCGGGAGGGGGCACATGAATACCTGACTCAACTATGCCCCAAGTTTATTGCTTTAATCTGTACTTCCAAGTTTTCTTTTTGAATGTAATAAAAAGCAACTTCAATTTGTATCAAGAGTCGGAGAACTCCGTATTGAAATCAATAAAATTGAAGGTTGTGGGTACTGAAAATTTTTCGTTTGGTCCAAAAATGGTCTAAGTTGTAAAAAGATTAATTTGAACAAAATCAACTTCTATTAAAACTTTTCAAAACCATTTTTGATATGGATCACAACTGGACACACCCAGAATTTATCCTTGAGATGTACAACCCCGAATCCAATAACTAGAAAGTTGCCCCTTGTCTGAATAGCACTACACTGGAGATCACAACCGAACTATTGGATGCAGAAAAGACAAAGATGGCCAGAACAGTCACATGGACAGAGTTGATTTGGAAGTGTTTATGGCTGGACATCAGAATGAAGTTGCCTACGTATCCCAAAGATGGGAATCAAGACTTACGTAGTTTGGTTCAGGTTCACTCGGGTTTTAACACTCTCCTTTTGCGCTCTAACTTTTTCCAAGGCCGCCCTTCTGGGTTTTCAACCTTGCAAGCTATTTTTCTTTTCATTTTTCTTTGTTCTTCATTTTTCTTCTTTTCTTCTTTTGTTTTTTTCATTTTTGTTCTTTTCTTTTTCCTCTTCTTTTTTCTTGCTCTAACTTTCGCTTGGGTCACCCTTCTGGGTTTTCGGCCTAGCAAGCCTCTCAAGGATAGAAAAGTGTAACTTTGTCCATGTTGATTGGTCATAGGATCTCTAAGCCATCTGAATTCAGGAGAATGGTTGCTGCTCGCTGATGATGTAGGAGTCCATCCAATCAAGTCTGAATTTGCCCTAGTGTTGTGGATAGGAGCTCGATTGTCCTTCAACAAAACTTCTTCTCTCTATTTCTTGGATTTGGCTTTCTTTCCAATCTTCATTGGTTTGAAAGACAACCCAATTTTTTAATCTTCAAGCACATTTGACATTTTTGCCCCTAGTTCAAGGGCTACTTCTGATCGAGCTTTACAAGTTTCCTTTGATCACATTTGACCTTCTTGATCTAACCTTCTTGCCCCTAGTCCAAGGGTTGCTTCTGATCCGGCCATACAAGCCTTATATTGTGATTGTTTGCTTGAACATTCTGAGTCAAGGTTCAAGGTTTGAAAGCAAAAGGGGACGAGTCTTGAGGCTGAGAATGATCCTAATTTGCACAATCTCAAGGCGATTCCACAGGTCTTCGAGGACCATAAAACATTTTTTGAAATCTTTTAAGAAAGCGACTAGTCGCTCGCGCTGAAGACAATGTAGAACCAATCTGGATCAAGCTAGGATCCTTCTCAGTACTCACATTAACAAACATGATCTCATTCATTAAGGGCTTAGCATTCCTCTCTTTCTCTCAGTTGATCAAATTTTTGCAAATCCCAAGGAATTCCTTCCTCTTTGTTTTCACCACAGTATTAGAAAAGTTTTTGAAAAAAAATTTAGGTCAATGCAATGATTTCAAGGGACAAAAAAGTAGGTGAAAAGCACTGTCGTTTCATTCAGATCTTCTGGCACAACTGGCTCAAAGGCAGAAACAGACACAAAAGAAAGGGTGTAAAAGACAAACACAAAACAAGAAAGTGATGCCCGAGGTAACACCCCCGAAATCACCCGACTCTAATACAACATGACTAACATGATACAACAAGACAGACTCGACTGACTCAGTACAAAAAGACTGACTCAATACAACAGAACCGACTCAATACCCAAGTTAGAAAGTAAAGTAAATAGCATTCACAAATTGCTTAAAACAGTGCGTGCCATCCACCACATCTGGAGTAAAATGAGCGTCATCGACAGCTGGTTCATCCCCCGATCACATAGTCACATTATTCCCCAAGCTCGTTGATCCAATGCCGATAGACTTTGCAGGACTTGGTGCGATGATGACCTCGTTGTCAATCAGATCTTGTATTTCATGGCGAAGACGAAAGCAACTGTCAGTGTCATGGCCGTTTTATTGATGGAAGGCACAGTATTTAGCTGGGTCATATCTTGGTGGAAGAGGATTTGGAAGGGGTTGAGGTTCTAGGAACTCTAGGTGCCCTTCTTCTCGTAGCATTTTCAAAGCTTGAGAGAGACTCATGTAAAGAGGATGGAAATTTCGGGCTTGGGGCTGAGTTGAAGTGGTTGGTTTTTGGCCATTGAGGGAAGTGCTGATAGTGTCTACTTCGACGGCGTTCGCATTGTGCTACCATCGAGAGTAGCATTGGAACCGCAAACAACATTCTTCTTCAAAGACTCATTATCTTCCACAAAGATCCCTTGTTTGAGGGCATCCTCGATTTGAACCCCCATTTCATGAAGGTCTGGAAAGGTGAACAGAGGTAGAACGATCATTTTTTGCAGCAACTTGCTATGCAGATTCTAATCAATCATCCTGATCTAATCTTTTTCGGAAGGCCTTGTAGTCACCATCGAGGCCTTTGCTCTCCATCTCGTCACGAACTTTGAGAAACCCTCATTTGGCTCTTAGCGGGTGTAGACCACCCGAACGTCTCGGCTCTGCGCGCGAAGACGCGACATCCATTTTGTTCATTACCTACTATAGTTCGGACTCAATGTCACGATTCTGAATCTAATCTCGCAAAGTGCAATGCAAGACTGATAAATCACCAAAGAGTCCAAATCGGGCAAATCGTTTTGAAAAATTGATTTTTATAAAGAAGTGCCAAAGATGGACTGCTTTGCCAGATACAGAGTCGCCACCTAAATATTTTATTTTGGGAAATTTAGGAAACCCTGACTCGTGTCGAAGGCCACGTGTCTATCATCACTAAAGTTGCCTCGGCTCGGGAACTTGGGTACGAGAAGGGAAGGTCATGCAATGAGCACCCCCGCTCACCCGATCGAAAGATCGGCCTTTACTAACATGATATGTTGTTTTTGAAAACACATGTGTTCTTATTCCGGTTTATTAGCTAGCTTTACTACGTGATGCGCACAGCATACAAGTATAGACTAGGTCACCTAAATTGGAACAAAACATCTCATGTTTGTTTGTTTGAAAATGGTTTGAAGGTGCTACTCGCAAGTAGGCTAAGACGTGGATTTGCCACCCTCAAGTGGGCTTAAAACTCGCATTTCAATGAATTGTTCCAATTCAAGCAATCTAACCTTCACCCATAGGCATTCATGCAATTATATCAGTTAAGCAAATAGCTTCATGGCAAGCATGCTATCATGGCAAACACTCACACTTATGCAAGGATGCTAAAGCGAAAAACACTCACAATGTACTCCCAGCTAAAACAATAACTAGTTAGAAATCATGCATGATCGTAGCCCATGTTAAGATGCCTAATGCAACAAATGCAAAATGCAACTAGAAATAGGCTCGGCTATTCTAAGATGTCATGTGAATGCAATATTTGATAACATGTATTCAAATTGGTATTGAAATACAATGTAGTTTGTATGATGTGCCGAACTCGGTGCATGCAAAACAGATGAATGAATGCAAACATGCAAGCATAAGGATGCTAATTGAAATATGACCTAGAACTAACCATCGTAAGCGGTTAAGTAAAAGGGAGAAAGACGTGGGGTTGGAAGACATTCACACACTCACGAACACTTATTACAAAATCCGCCCTCTCGACGGAGGGTCTGTATGAATAATACAAGCTAGCTACGCTAAGCTATTCTAACTAATCTAATAAGACTAATTATTACATAATCAAATTGAATATTAGCTAAGCTAAGCTAATTAAGAATTTAACGATGAATTAAATTAGCTAATACATTAACTAATTAATTACAAATTAACTAACTATACAAAGCAGTTAAAATGGCCTCGAGAAGAGAGGCATATGCATGCTCGATCGACTTCGCTTGGAAATCCGTTGCCATGCCTCATGTTGCCTCTGTTTGCACACTTCTGCACCTCTAAAAATTATGCCAACTTTTATGATGCTTCTGAACCACCTCATGGACACTCTGAGAGGTAGTCGGCCAAAGAATAATGGCCATCAACCAATTTTGATGCTATCGGCCAATTATTGATAGCCGATCGGCACACTAGATAGCCGATCGGCCACTTCTTCCTGCAAACTTCTCCTTTTACTGCAACAGAGCACAAACAGAGGCATGACAATGAATTTGCAAGAAAATATGTGCGCAACTACACTCCTTATCATGTCTCAAGCTCAAAGGAGTGAGGTGCTCGGCTCTCGAGCTACCAATCACGCATTTTAATGCATGATGGCCAAAGAGGCTGAGTTGCACAAATCAATGAATGCATGACAAACAAGACACTTGGACCATCACTTTATCATGGGTAATCAAAGGCAATGGAGACTAAGGGAGATTGGCTCATTTCATCACTTCAAGTATGAAATGAGCTAATCCACCTTGTGTTCAAACACAACACCATGTTGAACACAATGCAATGCACACATACAACATGACATGCAAAACTCTCATGCTAATCTTGACATGTTAAGATGGTATGCAAGACTCTATCATGCAAATACTCATGCACAACATGTTAAGGGGCCAAGAACACCAAGGCTAGTGAAGAGGATAACACTATAAGCATGTATCACAATGCTCAAACATCCAAACCAACTCAAAACAAAGTAACATCATACCCAAAACAGTGGCAAAACATGATGAAATGGAGACTCCAAGGACTAGCCAAGCATGCATACATGTTAATGCAAGATTAAGGCACAAAACACAACTCTCCAAAGGCATTGAAAGGATGAAACATGGAGTACAATGGCATATATTCCAGCACTGAAATGTCATGCTAAATGACTTAAAATCATGCAAACAACTCATGTGATGCATGTTGCAAGGCTTAAGCATTAAAGCTAGTGACGTGTATTACACTAGAGGCATGCAAGACAATGCTCAAATGGCCAAACCAGCCCCAAACAGACCTTATGCAGGCCAAAATAGTAGCCAAAATGGACTGAGATGATGGCTTGAAAGGTAAGAAAATGAGGCTCATGCAATGGCTCACAAATAAGGCATAAAGGTACAACTCTCAAGAGCACTTAAAGAGTGGAAAACATGGAAGTGTGGCAAAGATATAAGCTCTGAAATATCATTCCAAATGATGCCAAAGCATGCAAACATCACAAGTATGGCATGGTAGCGGCCTCAAAACTCAAGACTAGTCAAGGCATTTGTACTATAGCTATACAAAACATGATCATATGACCACGGCAGCCCAAAATAGTCCTAAAATAGCCCAAAATATGAATAAAATCATGCTGGAGCATAGCGAAAATATGCTAGAATAATGAGCCAAAACATCATGCATACAAGGCTAGTAAGCAAGATTTGCACTACAAGTACATAAAGCATGCAAGAGGTGACCAAACTAGCCCAAAACAGAGTTATATCATGTCCTAAAAGTCACAAAAACATACTTGAAAAGAGCTAACACAATCCACAAAAAGATGCTACTTTATAGTGCAAACAAGGCATGGCATGGAGAGAAGAGGAGGGGGGGACAAGCCCCTCCTATTTGGGACCTCAAAATAGGGTTTTTACCACTGAAAATCCACTGGATTTCAGTGGTTAAAAGGGCACAAAAATTTGTTTTGAAAGGCCTTGGAAGATGGCTCAAAAGCTATACAAGCTAAGGGACAAAAGGGAGAGACAACCCCCTAGCCAAACAAGGCTTAAACCATCATTTTTAGGACTGACAAATAGATATTTTCTCAGTTCAAAACCACCCCAAAAACAGTGTAGAAAGATGGCAAAACAATAGTGCAAGACAAGCTTAAATGGGGTAAGTTGTATACCTTTGAAGCAAAGCACACACTAGGCACAAAAGAGGCACTAAACCAAGCTTTAATCCTCCTTTTAGAGCTCAAACAAGGCTCCAAGTAAGCTTCAAGCAACCTTAACCCATAGATGGACCACTTTCATCAAGGATGTCTAGGCAAAAGAAAGGTATTTCTCTACTTGCATGCACAAAAGGCAAGAGGGAGAGGCTTTAGAGAGAGAGGCAGAGATCAAGCTCTAAAAATTGTAGAGAGAGAGGGAGTTTTAGTGAGAGAAGCTCTCAAAACTTGCTTAAGAAGTTCTCCCTCTTTGAATATGAGATATTTGGCTTCATATATAGCAATTCAAAGCTTTTGGTCGAAAATATCTAAATATGGGACAGCTGGAGGTTGTGTGGAACAACTTGAGGTGAAATATCTTCAAAAAATCTGAGTTTGGGTCACTCTTGGCCGATCGGCCATCTTTTGTGCCGATCTACTATTTAGCTGCTACTTTTTTGGCCGATCGGCCACAAAAATCTACTTTTCAGGCCTAACTTCAAATGGGCATAACTCCTTCATATGAACTCCTTTTCAAGTCATTCTTGTGTCCAAATTGAAGCCTCAGAAGTAAGCTTTCCAATGGTGGCAGTCTTGCATCAAAATTACAACTATGAAAAAAGTTATGCCTCTTTTAGTGAAGACTGCTCAGTTTCGGTCCAACCGGAATGATGCCCAACTTCAACCAATCATATCTCCCCCATCCGAACTCGGCTTTAGGAGATTCTTGAGTGAAAAATGAAGCCCCAAAAGTCTAATTTCCAATAGTGGTGGCCTCATAGCTTAAATCCAAGTGCATAGATAGATATGCTTGATTTAGCGAGGACCGCTCGACTCTTTCTTAGCGATTTATACCCAACTTCTTCCTCAACTAGGTTTCTTCTCTCCACTCTTCTTTTCTTCAAATCCGAACCCCTAAACAAGGTATTTTGAAAGATTTTTCAAAGATTTCATCTCTTTTTCATTCATTTCCACTTTGTCCTTCGCTCGGTTTACCGAAAAGCGTGACATTTAACAAAATGCGAGCGTCGGAACATTATAGGAACTTTATTTCAAAAATAATTTGAAAGAGAGGGTTTTAAGATCTAAAATATTTTTGGTCCAACAATGGGGTGTGACATTTGGATTTGACGCTCTCCTCTTGCTGAAGAAATTGAACCTTTGCCCTGCATATCTTTTATCACCAAATAAACCATCAGTAGCGCCCAAGTCTTAAGGGCGGTCAAAAATGGGGTGTCCACAGCGGATGACTTCGAGATCATGAGTTGTGACCTCAATATGTGTGTTGTAGGAGTATTGAGCAATAAAGGCCTCAGCCAGCTCTTCCCAGTTTTGTTTCACAGAGTCCTCTAATTTAGTATACCAGATTATGGTTATCCCATACATGGTTCGGCCGAAGAGAGACAACTTCTAGGCTAGGGTTAAACCCATTGGCCTTAGGATATCAGAAAACAAGCGGAGATGCACCATTAGGTCTCCAAAGCCATCGAAGCAATCGATATGCGGCATTTTAAACCGCTCCGATAAGGTAACTGCAGATTCAGTGTACCCATCCTCTAAATCCGGGATAGAGTTCACTCCTTGTGCTAGTTTGAATAACTTCTCCAGTTTATTGACCTTAAGAGCAGTTGGGTCAACCTCAAATTCAAACGGAGCTTCGGTTTGTTAAATAGGAGCTTTAGAGGCCTGTGTTGGGATTGGCTCTGCCGGATTACCCTGAGTCTCTTGGACATTAGCAGTATGGGCAGTGGCTCTAGGTGTCGGGTTATCCATGGGAGGTGCATGAGATGCAGAAGCTGCAACCGGCTGTGGCTGTTGTTGTTGTAGCCGAGTTATCACTTCGGCCTGACAAGCCATGACTTCAGCCTGACGGACTGCGTCATGCTGCAATGCCTCAATTGTCTGTTGCAGGTGCTGTATCTGTTCTTCTACACTGGCTGGGGAATACTGAGCCATAGGAATGGTTGATTGATCTCGTGCTGAGCTGAATGTAGATAACTGTTCCCAAACCAGACTAGACCCAGGTGAACTGAGGTGTGACTGCTGTGGAAATTGCACTAGTGAATTCTGCCTGAACTTCTTTCGTCTTGTAACTGGTCGGGGTGAGGTAAACACAGGTTGCTTCTGAACCAATTCTGACCTGACAAAGTCTATCGATACAAGTCCAGAGTACCCGGAGGATATTAGAGCCTTCTGAAGATATGGTTCTAGGACTACCTTGCAAAAGAGAAAACAGACAGCATCTTAGCCTGATTTCACTAGAACAGATATGAGCATAGCTGAATGACTGTATTCTTTACTGAATTTTGCCTGAAAAAAGATACCAAACTCGCAACTGATATGCACACCCTTTACAGTTTCACTGTAAAGCACATACCAGTTAAAGAGAGCCAAAACACCCTTATGATGGGGTAGGGTTACCTTGTCCTAGTTTCGTCAAGAACTAGGGATAACTATTCAAACAAAGTGGTTTCACCACAATCCTGCATTCGGGTAAGTAACCTGTCCTAGTTTGGAACAGTCTCTAAGGCTTTCGATATGCAACTAGGTCGATTGGTCAAAAAGGATGCCTCAGCAAGACCACCTAATATACCTCTTGCTCCTGACACCGAGAAGTGAAAGAAAGATCAAACGGTACAGCGATAGTCCAGATCCAAGGTTTGTGTTACCATCGTGGCAGAGCCCACAACCGGTCACCCTTATGGCACGCTTTTCTAAGCAAGCCTCCGGCAAACCGTTCAGGAATAGCAGATGGCAAACACTGTGACTTAGACGCACCTATGCAAATGCAATGCAAAGAAACACATAAATGTAGATAAAACAACATATCATGAATTTGAGTCAAGTTCTCTAAATCCCCAGCGAAGTTGCCAGAAACTCTGGACTCGACTTTCTTCACACCCCCCTTTCGGAGAGCTCGAATTGGTCCTACAGTTTAGACTCCTGTCACGTTTCTGAATCTAACCTTGCAAAGTGCAATGCAAGACTGATAAACACCAAAGAGTCCAATTCGGAAAATCATTTTGGAAAATCGATTTTGAATCAAATAATGCTAAAACTAGACTGCTTTGCCAGATTATAGAGTCGCCACCTAAATATTTTATTTTTGGGAAAATTTTGGAAACCCTAACTCATGCCTAAGGCCACGTGTCTGTCATCACCAAAGTTGCCTCGGCTCGGGAACTTGGATACGAGAAGGGAAGGTTCTGAAATGAGCACCCTCGCTCGTCCGATCAAAGGATCGGCCTCTACTAAGCATGATATGTTGTTTTATAAACACATGTGTTCTTATTCCGGTTATTTAGCTAACTTACTATGTGACGCACACAAACAAGTATAGACTAAAATTGCGAGAATTTGAACAAATCAACTCATGTTTGTTTCTTTGAAAATGGTTTGAAAGTGCCACCCTCAAGTGGGCTAAAACGTGGATTTGCCACCAAACATGATGGCCTTAAAATATGATGATTTGCCACTTCGCAAAGTGGGCTTAAATATACATTTATCGAATTGCTCCAATTCAAACAACAAAGCCTTCATCCACAAGCATTCATGCAGTTTATCAAATAAGCAAATAGCCTCATGGCAAGCATGCTATCATGGCAACACTCACATTCATGCAAGTATGCTAAAGTGTAAAACTTACAATGTACTCGAAGCCAAAACAAAAGCTAGTTAGAAATATGCATGATCCTAACTATACAAAATTCCTAATGCAACACATGCAATAATGCAATTAATAGGCTCGGCTACCTCAGATGGCATATGAATGCAACAATTTGATAACATGCTTTGAAACACGTATTCAAAGAATTATTGAAATACGATGTAGTTTGAATGATGCGCTGAGCCCGGTGCATGCAAGACAAATGAATGATGCAAACATGCAAGCAAAAGGTATGCTAATCGAAACATGATCCCTAATCTAACCATCGAAAGCGGATAAATAAAAGAGAGAAATAT
The DNA here is from genome assembly GCA_025200525.1 of Camellia lanceoleosa. Classification (NCBI taxonomy): domain Eukaryota; kingdom Viridiplantae; phylum Streptophyta; class Magnoliopsida; order Ericales; family Theaceae; genus Camellia; species Camellia lanceoleosa. The sequence goes on along the minus strand of CM045764.1, from coordinate 110,950,822 downwards.
GTGGGGTTGGAGGACATACACACACACGCACGCTTATTACAATATTATGCCCTCGCGCAGGAGGGTCCGAATAAATAAGCTAAGCTACCCTAAGCTAAGCTAATTATTACAAAACAACTAATTAACTGTTCTAGCTAATTAATTACAACACAATTGAATAACTAGCTATGCTAAGCTAATTAAAATATTACAAAACAAATCGAACTAATTAATTACAACATATGTGAATAATCAAATACAACTAGCTAACAAAGCAATGAATTGGCCTCACAGGCGAGGGAGATATGCATGCTCGGTTGCTTCTTTCCCGAAAATCCATCGCCTTGCCTCCGGTTGCCTTTGTTTGCACCTTTTCTGTTTTCTGAGTATTGAACCAATTTCCAAACTGCTTCAACTCCAAAACAGGAACACTTTTGCACCAAAGATGGACTGATGGCCGGTCGGCCACAAAAGGTGGCTGTCAGCCACAAACACTAGCCGGTCGGCTACTTCAAGTGGCCAATCGGCCACCTTTTTTTCTAAAATTCTATTTTTGCTCCAACAGAGAGCAACAGAGGCAAAGCAATGTATTTTTCAAGGAATGTGTGTACTACCACCCTACTCATCATTTCTCAAGCTCAAAGAAGTGTAGCACTTGGTTCTGAAACCACCAATCAAGCATTTTCATGCATGATGGTCAAAGAACCAAGCTTGTACAAGGTTAATAAATGCGCACATAAGACTCAAATGGCCATCACCCTATCATGCATGATCAAGGATGACGGCGACCACAAAACGTGACACGTTTCATCACTTTGAGTATGAAACATCCCACATCTCTTGTGTTTGGATTAACATCCAATCCAAACACATGCAATGCAATACAACATGCTTGTCTTATCATGTTTTACTTGGTTCATTTTGTTTACACATTTTAATGTTACCAAACCATTCTTTAGTTAGTTAAGTCCAATGTGAAAGTCCTCTAATGAAAGAGGGATCAACCAAAGGATGGTTTAAGACATGAGAGAGATCATGCCTTTGGCTAGGAGGAACCCTCAAAAGAGAGTTAGAGCCATTGAGCACAAGCTCTATCTCAAGCTTAAACACAATCATAAGGTTAACCAACCCTCAAAACAAATGGAAAAATGAAGAAATGAGGGAGGTTGCAGACTTTTTAGTGCCGAAATGACATGGAAAATAATGCTAAACATGCAAGCAACACATGCACAACATGCTAAGAGTCTAAAACATTAAGACTAGTGAAGAGCACTACACTAGAAGCATGCAATACCAAGCTTAAATGTGCAAACCGGCTCTGGAAAGAACTTAAACATGCCAAAGCAGTGGCCTAAACATGCTGAGATAGAAACATAAAAGGCAAGAAAATCATGCGCACGTGTTGGCTCGCAAGCAAGGCACAAAGCACAACTCTCAAAAGCAATGAGAGAGTAAGATATGTGGGAGTGTGACATGAATATATGCACTAAAATCACATGCTAAATGATGCTACAACATGCAATCAACCCAAGCAAAGCATGTTAAAGGCCTTAAAATACAAAGCTAGTGAAGCCATTTACACTACAACCATGCAAGGCTAAGCTCATATGACCAAGACCACCCAAAATAGAGTTAAAGCATGCTAAATCAGTAGCTAAAACATGCTGAGATCAAGTCATAAGGAGGTAGAAAAACATGCTCACATGCTAGGCCAACTACACATACAAACAAGACACAAGGAGGGGAAGCCACCCCCTCCTATTTTGGACCTCAAAACTAAGTTTTTACCACTGAAATTTCCCTGGAACTCAGTGGTTAAAAGGCCAAGAAAATGGGGTTTCAAAAGCTTTGAAAGATGGCTCAAAAAGCTTTACAAGCCAAAGAGCAAAAGGAGGAAACCACCCCCTAACTAAACAAGGCTCAAACCACCATTTTAAAACCTTAAAAACAGAGTGTTTTAGAGGTTAAAACCAGCCTCAAAGCAACATGCAAAGGTGGCCAAACAATCAATTAAAACAAGGTTTAAAAGAGGTAAGTCCTTACCCTTGAAGCACAGCAACAAACAGCAAAAGTTTTTAGCCAAAACCACTTTTAGAAGCTCAAACAGGGCCTCCAAGAACCTCAGCTCCAAGGTGAAGGTGTTTGGCTAAGGGTCTTAGTGCAAATGTGTGGAGAAAACTCACTTTCAAGCACAAAACAAGAAGAGAGAGAGGATTCTAGAGAGAGGGGGGAAATTTGCTCACAAAAATTCTAACCCCTCGAATGGGGGAAAGACCTCCCCTTATATAGAAATACAAGCCAAAGGCTTGCTTTCATCCCTCCATACATATGTATGGAGATGAGCATCAATGATCAACAGCTGGCACAGCTGGTAAACAAATATCTGAAAAAGGAGAAAAATGGCCGTCAACCATCATTGGTGGTCGACCGGTCATCAATGTAGCCGATCGGCCATCAACATAGCCGACCGGCCACCACTGGTAGCCGGCAGGCTAAGGGGATAGCCGACAGGCCACCCTCTCCTCCATAAGCAAAGCAACAAACTCTTGGTCCACAACCAAGTACACAACAGACAAGATAAGAGGCTCCAAGGTAAGGCGCTCGGCCGAAACCTTCAGGAACTCAAAACGAACACAAGTCAGCACAATCATCGGGTGTTCAAACGATGACGTCCAAGTCTTGAGGATAGTAAAAAATAGGGTGTCTACAGTGACAGACTAGGTTTGTTCAGTATCCAGAATTGAGGTGCATACATGCTATCTTAATCTATGGGGCTGCCGTACAGATTTAAAGCCGAGGATACACCCCTGGGTATTCATACTAGACTTTAGTCTCAGAAATTCCAAACCTTTGTGTTCTAGTTATCACCATTCAAACTCTAGTTTCCACCGTCGCAGTTGGTCTCCTAGGAACTCATTGCAGACACAGCCAAGATGCCTCTAGTAGGGAATGTTACTTAGGGAGAGCACTTCTTATTGCCATTCTGGCTTGAAGCAGGCTTGATCTTGAGCTTGAGGTAGAGGTACACTCATACTTCAGAGCATTGACAAGGCCTGAGGAGGTACATCCAGAATGCAATCTCAGAAATTACTAAAGTTAAAACACACTAAGATGCTCAAAATTTTCCCTCTTTTCTTTTGCTTTGCAGTCTGGAACTCATGTAGCTTCAAATAGGTCCTTGTTCTATTGTTCCCTCTTGATCGAGGTTGAACCCTGCAGTTTATGAAAGAAAGGATCCTGTTTTGTACAAATGTGGAGAATGGCACAGCACTCTGAGCACAAAATAATTTATTTTTTGAAATTGAAATTGAGAATGAGTTTTAAACCGGGTATTGAGCCTACAACTGACCACAGTAAAAAACGACCCAACAAGGGAAAGACAAGGTAAAAACAACACAATTGTTGACGCTTACTGAAATCAAAACGACTCAAAACAAGAATCGAGACAAACAAAAAACACAACACTCAGACATTTTGCTATCCATTAGTGGGAGACCCCTCGATTCACGTGGAGCTTGTTTCTCCGGATATTGTTTCCCACCTTTTCTCATTTATGATTCTCACATCACTCTGGCACTCAATCTTTATTTTTCTGAAAAAGCCCTTTCCTCACTTTTTCTCTCAATGCACATCTCTCTATTCTTCAATCTCTCTTATTTTTTTATCCCTCCCCTAGGTGGTTGATGGATAAGCAGGAAGTTGCGGGCTCTTGCCCCTAGTATTCTACTAGATTCTCCTTCTTTCACTTACAACTAGTGAGCTCTCCCACAGAGGGGTTATGGTGCGACCAGATGCATAGCAAATCTGCAACTGACATCAGTTGATGATGCCCTTGGCTTAACTTGATTGAGATGAACTACAATATGTCCCACCGGCTAGGTATACAATTGATTGGTCTCATACATTGCGTTTTCTACGTCCACATTCTGGGTCAGACACCAATTTGGGTGTGATCAAACCTGTCTAGATGAGGAGGTCGAATACCCTGCTCCATTTCCAGTTCGTGCTTCGCACTTGGCTTGGTACCTCACTGCTTGGAGGATGAGAGAGTCTTTTGGCCTCAGCTGTTAGCTTCAGTTGTGCCTTTTCTGGCGAGTACATTGATAATGGGGAAAAAATAGAAAACCTAACTCAATTATGCCCCTAGTTCATCATTTTGACCATTTTTTTGTTTTGGGGTACTTACGTGTAGGTCCTAATAAGTGGACTTATTGTCTAATACGTCCTATGAAAAAAAATTGTCATAAAAAAAAGTCACAAATTATAAGTTTTAGCGACAATTTATAAAAATCATGACAAAAAAAGTCACTAATTGTCATTTTTTAGCGACGTATGTAAAAAAATTGTCACAAAAAAATATTTTTAGTGACAATTTTACCAAGATTTATTTTCAATAGGACTTGATGAGAATTAAGTCTAACTATTAGGACCTATTGGTAGTTTACCCTTTTGTTTTTCGGCTTTCTGCTAAAACAATTTTGACTAACACGAGAGTTAAATTAGCATACTTGTTCGATTTTCTGATTTGAAATCATGCAAGTCAGGTTGTGCGCACTGAAAATTTTCCTTTCTTTAGGTCCAAGAAATGGTCCAGTTTTGGAAAAATAAAATAATTTTTTAGAAAATTAGTCAACCTCATTAAAAATCCTCAAAACTGTTTTTACAAATGGCCATTGCTCAACCAACATGGAATCTTATCTCGAGATGCACAATTAATATCTGAATTTGATTTGTCTTACAGTTGAATCTTGAAACGAAATAGGACACCCGAATTTGAACGAAGACAAGCCAATTTGCACACGGATAAGATAGCCGAGTTTGAACAAGGATAAACTAATCAACATGGATGAGCCAAGCAGGCAAAAAATGGTTGGGACCGAACTTCAGGATGAAGTTTTCTACATATCCCAAAGATGGGAATCAGGCCGTACATAGTTCCAGGGTTGAGGCGCACTCAGGTATTAACACTCTCCTCTTACGTTCTAACTTTTGCCAAGGCCGCCCTTCCTGGTTTTCAACCTTGCAAACTCTGTTTTTCTTTTCTTTTCATTTTTTTTCTTCTTTTCTTCTTTTCTTTTTCTTTTCATTCTTTTTCATTTTTGTTCTTTTTCTTTTCTCTGCTCTAACTTTTGCCTGGGTTGCCCTTCTGAGTTTTCAACCTAGCGAGCTTCTCAAGGAGAAAAAAGTTTAACTTTGTCCATGTTGATTGGTCATAGGATCTCTAAGCCATCTAAATCCAGAATGGCTGTTGTTGCTAACTAAATAGTCTTGATGATGTAAGAGCCCATCCAATCAGGGTCTAAATTTGCCCCTAGTGTTGTGGATAGGAACTCAATTGTCCTTTTAGCAAAAATTTTCTTTTCTCAGATTTTGGGATTTGGCTTTCTTTCCAATCTTCTTTAGCTTGAGAAATTAGTTATCTTTGACTCTTCGAGCACATCTGACATTTTTGCCCCTAGTTCAAGGGATACTTCTGATCTAGCCTTGCAAGCTTCCTTTGATGGCATCTGACCTTCTCGATCTAACCTTCTTGCCCCTAGTTCAAGGGTTGCTTCTGATCCAGCCATACAAGCCTTATCTTTTGGCTGATCATTGAACATTCTGAATCAAAGTTCAAAGTTTAAAAGCAAAAGGGGTCGAGTCTTGAGGCTAAGAGTGATCCTATGTTGTACGATCTCGAGAACGATTCCACGCATGTCTTCGTGGGACCACGCAAAACATTTTTTGAAATCGTTTAATAAAGCGACTAGTCGCTTAGGCTCCTCTGAAGACAATGTAGAACCAATTTGGATCAAGCCAGGATCCTTCTCAGTACTCACATTAACAAACATGCTCTCATTCATTAAGGGCTTAGCATGCCTCTCTTCCTCTCAATTGATCAAATTTTTGCTAATCCCGAGGAATTCTTCCCTCTTTGTTTTCATCATAGTGTTAGAAAAGTTTAGAAAAACTTAGGTCAATGCAATGATTTCAAGGAACAGAAAAGTAGGTGAAAATCTCTTCTGTTTCATTCAGATCTTCTGGCGCAACTGACTCAATAGAAGGAACAGACTCAAAAGAAATAACGAAAAAGACAAACACAAAACAAGATAGTGATGTCTGAAGTAACACCCCCGAAATCACTAACCACCAACACAACAAGACAGACTCCATACAAAGAGACTGACTCAATACAACACAACAGAACTAACTCAATACCCAAGTCAGAAAGCACAATAAATAGCATTCATAAATTGCTCAAAACAGTACGTGCCATCCCCATATCTGGAGTAAAAATGAACGCCATCAGCAGGTGGTTCCTCTCCCAATCACATAATCATATTATCCCCCAGGTTTATTGATCCAATGCCGATAAACTTTGCATGACCTGGTGCAACGATGACCTCGTTGTCAATCAGATCTTGTATTTCGTGGTGAAAACGAAAACAACTGTCAGTGTCATGGCCAATTTGTTGATGGAAGGCACAGTACCTGGTAGCATTGTGCTTGGCTGAAAGGGGATCCGGGAGAGGCCAAGGCTCAAGGGGTTTGAGATGGCCTTGTCCTAGAAGGATTTGGAGAACTTTGGATAAGGCCATGTAGAGTGGGGTAAAGACCCTCTGGCCTTGGGGTTGATGGCTCGAGGTTTGTTTGGTTGTATTGGATGTATCGGCAAAGGGGTCGACAGGTACTGACTGGGCTTGATGATCTCTTCCAAGTGTAGGATTGGAGCTGAAAGGGGTGTTTCTGGTATGACATCCCTTTTCGGCTTGTCCCTTGATTCAAAATGCCCCGAACCTGAGTGGCAAAAATGCCATCCACAGTCTTTGCAACAACCATGAGCACTTGCTATTTGTTTAGTCCTTCAGCCCTCAAAGCCTCAACAGCCCACTGAAGATGTTCATAGGGACCAATACTAGCCCCGACCTTGTTCTTTCCATTTGTCTCCATTTTTCCAAGGGATTAGGTCGCTATATCAGAGCAGAGCCCAGTTGTTGTTGACATGTCATTGCCCAGACTTGAGATAGCTTTAGGTTGGCCATTTTCATTTTAACTTGCCCCAAGATTGGGGAGCCTTTTGGTGTGAAATTTCTGGCATATGATGTGGTCGATGGTGGAGCCAAAATCCCAAAGGCTAAATCTACCACTGTTCTCTAAAGATCTTCAATCATGCTTATCAGCTCAGACGTAGTAGGTTCAGAGGTTTGAGATGATTGGGGTTCGAGTGCATCCATCATGCACAAGTCTGTGCTTTTTGGAATGAACACCTCAAGCTGGCTCAATGACAGAGGCGGATGCAACGGTTTGTATCATAACTGTGCTGCTAATGATAGGCACAGTATTTAGCTGGCTCATATCTTGGTGGAAGAGGATTTGGAAGGGGTCGGGGTTCTAGGAGTTCTAGGTACTCTTTTTCAAGCAGCATTTTCAAAGCTTGAGAGAGACTCATGTAAAGAGGATGGAAATTTCGGGCTAGGGGCCGATTTGAAGTGGTTGGTTTTTGGCCATTGAGGAGAGTGGTGATAGTGTTTACTTCTGAGCAATTCGCAGCTGTGCTACCATCAATAGTAGTATTGAAATTGTGAACAACATTCTTTTTCAAAGGCTCATTATCTTCCACAAAGATCCCTTGTCTGATGGCATCTTCGATTTGAACCCCCATTTCATGAAGCTTTGGAAAGGTAAACAGAGGTAGAACGATCATCTTCTGCACCAACTTGCCATGCAGATTCCAAACAATCATCCTGATCTGATCTTTTTTGGAAGGCCTTGTAGTCATCATCGAGGCCTTCGCTCTCCATCTTGTCACGAACTCTGAGAAACCCTCCTTTAGCTCTTGGCGGGTGGTTTCGAGATCACGAGTTATGACCTCGATCCGTGTGTTGTAGGAGTATTGAGCAATAAAGGCCTCAGCCATCTCTTCCCAGTTTTGTTTCACAGAGTCCTCCAATTTCACATACCAAATTGCAGATATCCCAGACATGGTTCGGCCGAAGAGAGATAACTTATGGGCTGGGGTCAAACCCATTGGCCTCAGGATATCAAAAAACAGGCGGAGGTGCACCATTGGGTCTCCAGAGCCGTCGAAGCAGTCGATATGCAGCATTTTAAACCGCTCCAGTAAGGTAACTGCAGATTCAGTATACCCATCCTCTAAATCCGGGATGGAGTTCACTCCTTGTGCTCGTTTGAAGAGCTTTTCAAGCTTGCTTACTTTCAATGCAGTAGGGTCAACCTCAAATTCAAACGGTGCCTCTATTGGGTACACCAGTGCCTTGGAGGTCTGGGGTGGGGATGGGATCTGCCTAAATGCCACATTTTCCTAGACATTAATTGTGACCCCGAGTGCTAGAATTCCCGCTGGAGGTGCATGGGATGCTGATGCTACTGCAGGTTGTGGCTGCTGTTGTTGGAGCCTTTCTATTACCTCTGTTTGGAAAGCTACAACCTCGGCGTGGCAGGCTGCGGTCTTAGCTTGCCGGGCAGTATCTAATTGCATGTTCTCAATAGTCTGTTGGAGTTGGCGGAGCATTTCTTCCATGCTAACTAAGGGATACTGAGCTATCAAAACTGGTGTATACTCTCTTTCCGGAGTAGAAGCAGATGACTGGACTTCGCTGAATGAAGGTAACTGTCGCCGGTGGATTATGCCTGACTCTCCTTCGTATTGTAACCAGTGGGAGTGAAGTAAACACAGGTTGCTTCTGAACAATTTCCAACCTGACAAAGTCTATCGACACGAGTCCAGAGTACCTGGGGAATATTAGAGCCTTCTGAAGCTATGATTCCAAGACTACCTTGCAAAAAAGAAAACAAACAGCATCTTAGCCCAATTTCACTAGAATGGATATGATCACAGCTGAATGACTATGCTCTCTACTGAGTTCTGCCCCAAAACAGATACCAATTTGACAATTGATATGCAGATCCCTGTACAGTTTCACTATAAAGCACATACCAGTTAAGTGAAAGCCAAAACACCCCTATGATAGGGTAAGGTTACTCTGTCCTAGTTTCGTCAGAAGCTAGGGTTTCACTATGTACAACAAGTGGCTTCACACAATCCTGCATTCGGATAAGCAAACTTGTCCTAGTTTGGAGCAGTCTCTACGGCTTTCGATATGCAACTAAGTTGATTAGTCAAAAAGGGTACCTCGGTAAGACTACCAAATATACCTCTTGCTCCTAACACCGAGAAGTGAAAGAAGGATCAAACGATACAGTGGTAGTCCAAATCCAAGGTTTGTGTTCCCATCGTGGCAGAGCCCACAACCGGTTAGCCTTATGGCAAGTTTTTCCAAGCAAGCCTCGGGCAAATCATTCAGGAATAGCAGATGGCAAATACTGTGACTTAAGCGCAACAATGCAAATACAAAGAAACACATAAGTGTAGATAAACAACATACCATGAGTTCGAGTCAAGTTCTCTAAATCCTTAGTAGAGTCGCTAGAAATTGTGGACTCGCCTTTTTCTCGCGCCCCGGCCTTTTGGAAAAGGTTTGAAAAGAAAAGCCTCGCAGTTGAGACTCCCGCGGTTCTAAATCTAGTCTCACCAGTGTAATGTGAAACTAATAAACACCAAAGAGTCCAAATCTAACAAACTTTTTTGAAAAATCGATTTTAAATCAAATAATGCCAAAATTGGACTGCTTTGCCAGATTACAGAGTCGCCACCTAAATATTTTGTTTTGGGAAAATTTAGGAAACCTTGACTCATGCCAAATGCCACGTGTCCGTCATCACCAAAGTTGTCTCGGCTCAGAAACTTAGGTACCAGAGAGAAAGGTCCTAAAATGAGCACCCCCGCTCGCCCGATCAAAGATCGGCCTCTACTAATCATGATATGATGTTTTATAGACGTTATGCATTCTTTTTCCGATTATTAATCTAGCTTTACTATGTGACTCGCACAAGCAAGTATAGACTACATCGCAAGAATTGGAACATTTCAAGTCATGTTTGTTTTGCGAAAATGGTTTGAATTTGCCACCCTCAAGTGGGCTTAAAGATGCGGATTTTCCACCAAACATAGTGGGCTTAAAACATGATTTGCCACTCAACAAAGTGGGCTTAAAACATACACTCATTGAATTGTTCCAATTCAAACAACAAGCCTTCATCCACAGGCATTCATGCAGTTTAGCATTTAAGCATATAGGCTCATGGCAAGCATGCAAAACATGGCAATATGGCAATCACGCTCATGCAAGTATGCTAAAGCGTAAAAACTTACCGAGTACTCCAAGCCAAAGCAAAAGCTAGTTAGAAAAATGCATGATCCTAACTATACAAGATGCCTAATGCAACACATGTAATATGAAATTAATAGGCTCGGCTACTAATATGGCATATGAATCAATTTGAACAACATGCGATTAAACACGTATTCAAAGACGATATTGAAATTGCGATGCAATTTGAATGATGCGCCGAGTCTCGGTGCATGCAAGACAAATGAATGTATACAAGCATGCAAGCATAAGGTATGCTAATCAAAATATGCCCCTAATCTAACCATCAAAAGCGATTAAACAAAAAGGAGAAAGACGTAGGGTTGGAAAACATATACACAGGTGTGCACACTTATTACAACATTATGCCATCGCGAAGGAGGGTCCGAATGAATAAGCTAATTAGCTACGCTAAGCTGAGCTAATTATTACAAAATGAAACTGCTTAACTAACTTATTCTAAGCTAATTAAATACTATTTAATCCAAAATAATTGGGGATTTTGACTTATTTTGCAATGGATCTCGGAGATCTAGGTCAATTTAGGCAGTTGATTTTAAAATACGAGCCGGATCTTTTGTTGTTGCACTGGTCCTTATTTATCGTCGGCAAGGAGAATGGTGAAAATTTAATCCGGCTCATCAGCGCCTTATAGCGGCAAGAAGATGCTCTATTCGCCAGTCTGAAAGTGGTTTCCGAATTAGAAACCCAGGCGATGGCTCCATCCATGCAGACAATGGAGCGATGTGCAAACACACATTCTGCTGCTGATATCTGTTGCATAACTGTGGATGAAGAAGATGTGTCAAAATCCGGCTATGGACTTAGGAATAGTGACACAATTTCCTAATTATCATAATTGTATAATTGTTACTATTCCTCAAATAAAATAATTTGTTCAAATGTGTTGTAGTTCTGTCCTGTTGTGTATTATATTGGAATACTTGGCCGCCCCGAATATGATCCTTTCTAGTGTCCACTTCTTTCATAGTTTTGATGGCCCTAAGTCTGAAGGGCCTATGAAAAAACATTAATACTGGGCCTCTTCATTTGGGAGACTGTAATTGGGCCTCTTAATTTAGTAGACTGTAATTGGACCCATTTATATTATTATTGATGATCCAAAACAATAATCACATTAATTAAATATATCTTAACATTTTATTATTTAATCATGAAAACGTACATAAATATTTTCCCACCACCAATCTTTTACATAATATGAAATCTAAAAAGTACAATGGTCGTCTTGAGACAATAATTCTGAGGCTAATAATCCCAAAGCTGGATAATGTCTTCGTCATCCTGCGTGCAATAAGCCAGGTAAATACATTCTCCGTTAGGCTTTTGTGACCACTGTATGTCAGCCATGTATACATTGTCGCGGTGAACATTCAAACTCCCAGTGCTTTCCGGAGGTTGTAGTTGAACAGGCATTCTATCTTGTATACCCCCTGATTAAATAATAAAATGTTAAGATATATTTAATAAATGTGATTATTGTTTTGGATCATCAACAATAATATAAATGGGTCGAATTACAGTCTACTAAATGAAGAGGCCCAATTATAGTCTCCCAAATGAAGAGGCCCATATAACGTGACAAGGCCCATAGTTAGCCAATGCTTTTTCATAGGCCCTTCAGACTTAGGCCCATCAAAACTATGAAAGAAATGGACACTATAATGGATCATATTCGAGGCGGCCAAGTATTCCAATATAATATACAACAGGACAGAACTACAACACATTTGAACAAATTATTTTATTGAGGAATAGTAACAATTATACAATTATGATAATTAGGAAATTGTGTCACTATTCAGCGGCAAGATGTGTGTCTGCACATCGCTCCATTGTCTACATGGATGGAGCCATGGCCTGGGTTTCTAATTCGAAAACCACTTTTAGACCGGCGAATAGAGCATCTTCTTGCCGCTGTAAGGCGTTGATGAGCCGGATTAAATTTTTGTCGTTCTCCTTGCCGACGACAAATAAGGACCAGTGCAATAACAAAAGATCCGGCTCGTATTTTAAAATCAACTGCCTAAATTGACCTAGATCTTTGAGATCCATTGCAAAATAATTCAAAATCCCCAATTATTTTGGATTAAATAGTTTCTCGCTTGCGCTTACCTTTTTAAATATTTTAATCCTGGCCGCAGATCTAGGAGCGGAGAGAAGCGGAGCCCTATAGCCGACAACACGGTACCAAATGAGGAAGGGAGCACCAATTAGGGGACGACACGTGGCACAGGGGGGAGCATCCCAGTAATATCATAGGGACGCTCCTGGGAACATATATAAGTTACTCCCTCACTCTCATATATAAGTCACTCATTAAGAGTGAGTTATGGCCTCAATGGGACGTCGTTTTAGATTACAAAATAAGAACATCTTCCTCACATATCCCAGATGTTCTTTACATAAAAAGAGACTGGTAGAGAAAATCAAGGAGCTGGTCACAACCAGACCACCAAATTATGTGAGGGTTGCACATGAATTACATCAGAATGGTGAATCGCATCTACATGCCCTCGTCCAATTTCCATACCGCTTTCAAACACAGGATGAACGGTTCTTTGACGTTACTCATGAGCACAGTAATCGCTATTTCCATCCAAATATACAAGGGGCCAACAACCATCAGGCTATGCTGGAATACATATCCAAATACGGGGACTACACAGAATGGGGTGAATTCTGTGAGAGGGGCCGCTGCGCTAACCAGGCCAACAAAGAAAATATATATCGCGACGCACTTGCCGCAGCACCAAGGACGAAGCATTGGCAATGGTAAGAAATGGCGATCCAAAATGTTATTGGCTAAATTACGACAAGTTGTCATCTAATTACAACAAGATATCCTTTAAACCCCCATTGCCGTATGTTCATCATTTTACAGAGACGGTATGGATCGTTCCAACATTTATACAGCAATGGGTTGCAGAAAATATAAGGGACGAAGCCCAAAGACCACACAGGCCCAAGAGCATTATAATTGAAGGCCCATCTAGGATTGGGAAAACATGTTAGGCCCGGTCTCTGGGGCCACATAATTATTATTCCGGTCACATTGATTTGCGGGACCACAATGACGACGTTTTTTATAATATAATTGATGATGTGGCCCCACAATTTTTGAAACACTGGCGGGAATTTATTGGAGCGCAACGGGAATGGATTTCAAATTGTAAATATGCCCACCCAAGGAAAATAAAGGGCGAGATTCCAACTATTATATCATGCAATCCCGGAGCCGATTCCAGTTACAGAGATTTTTTAGACAAACATGAACACGTCGGGCTCCAAGCGTGGACGATCCGAAACGCAGAGTTCTACACAATCGATCAACCCCTCTTCGCCAGAGCCAATCAAGAAAAGGCATCGCAATGAGAAGAAGAAAACCCAACGCAGGAAGATATTCCACTTCCAATGCAGCTGTTCGATATTCCATGCGAACGGATGTATCGAACCATATCCACTAGAGAGAGAAGATGTTGTCAGGGGTCTTCTACGACACTTTGAGGAACCCGATGTGGTTCAGAGCCATAGACATGTCCATGCCGGGGAATCAGAGGGTATACAAGATAGAATGCATGTTCAACTACAACCTCCGGAAAGCACTGGGAGTCCGGACCTTCACCGCGACAATATATACATGGCTGACATACAGTGGTCGCAAAAGCCTAACGGAGAATGTATTTACCCGGCTTATTACACGCATGATGACGAAGACATTATCCAGCTTTGGGATTATTAGCCCTGTAAATTATTGTCTCGCACTGACCATTGTACTCGACGAGATTTCATATTATGTAAAAGATTGGCGGTGGGAAAATATTTATGTACATTTTCACGATTAAATAATAAAATGGTAAGATATATTTAATTAATGTGATTATTGTTTTGGATCATCAACAATAATATAAATGGGTCCAATTACAGTCTACTAAATTAAGAGGCCCAATCAGGGGACGATACATGGCGCGAGGGGAGAATTTGAATTATTTTACAGTGGATCTCGGAGATCTAGGTCAATTTAGGCAGTTGATTTTAAAATACGAGCCGGATCTTTTGTTGTTGCACTGGTCCTTATTTGTCATCGGTGATGAGAATGCCGAAAATTTAATCCGGCTCATCAACGCCTTACAGTGGCAAGAAGATGCTCTATTCGTCGGTCTGAAAGTGGTTTCCGAATTAGAAACCGAGGCGATGGCTCCATCCATGCAGACAATGGAGCGATGTGCAGACAAACATCCTGCCGCTGATATCTGTTGTGTAACTATGGATGAAGAAGATGTGTCAAAATCCGGCTGTGGACTTAGGAATAGTGACACAATTTCCTAATTATCATAATTGTATAATTGTTACTATTCCTTAATAAAATAATTTGTTCAAATGTGTTGTAGTTCTGTCCTGTTGTGTATTATATTGGAATACTTGGCCGCCCCGAATATGATCCATTCTAGTGTCCACTTCTTTCATAGTTTTGATGGGCCTAAGTCTGAAAGGACTATGAAAAAACATTAATACTAGGCCTCTTCATTTGGGAGACTATAATTGGGCCTCTTAATTTAGTAGACTGTAATTGGACCCATTTATATTATTGTTGATGATCCAAAACAATAATCACATTAATTAAATATATCTTACCATTTTATTATTTAATCGTGAAAATGTACATAAATATTTTCCCACCGCTAATCTTTTACATAATATGAAATCTTGTCGAGTACAATGGTCAGTGCGAGACAATAATTTACAGGGCTAATAATCCCAAAGCTGGATAACGTCTTCATCATCCTGTGTGCAATAAGCCGGGTAAATACATTCTTTGTTAGGCTTTTGCGACCACTGTATGTCAGCCATGTATACATTGTCGCGGTGAACGTCCAGACTCCCAGTGCTTTTCGGAGGTTGTAGTTGAACAGGCATTCTATCTTGTGTACCCCCTGATTCCCCGGCATGGACATGTCTACGGCTCTGAACCACATTGGGTTCCTCAAAGTGTCGTAGAAGACCCCTGACAACATATTCTCTCTCCAATGGATGTGGTTCGATACATCCGTTCGTATGGAATATCGAACAGCCGCATTGGAAGTGGAATATCTTCATGCGTTGGGCCTTCTTCTTCTCATTGCGATGCCTCTTCTTGATTGGCTCTGGCGAAGAGGGGCCGATCGATTGTGTTGAACTCTGCGTTTCAGATCTTCCACGCTTGGAGCCCAGCGTGTTCATGTTTCTCTAAAAAATCTCTGTAACTGGAATCGGCTCCAAGATTGCATAATATAATAGTTGGAATCCTGCCCTTTATTTTCCTTAGTCGGGCATATTTACAATTTGAAATCCATTCCCGTTGCACTCCAATAAATTCCCGCCAGTGTTTCAAAAATTGTGGGGCCACATCATCGATTATATTATAAGAAACATCATCATTGTGGTCCCACAAATCGATGTGACCGGAATAATAATTATGTGGCCCCAGAGACCGGGCCCAACATGTTTTCCCAATCTTAGATAGGCCTTCAATTATAATGCTCTTGGGCCTGTGTGGTCTTTGGGCTTCATCTGTATAAATGTTGGAACGATCCATACCGTCTCTATAAAACGATGAACATACGGCAATAGGGGTTTAAAGGATATCCTGTCCTAATTAGATGACAACTTGTCATAATTTAGCCAATAACATTTTGGATCGCCATTTCTTACCATTGCCAATGCTTCGTCCTTGGTGCCGGCGGCAAGTGCGTCGCGATATATATTTTCTTTGTTGGCCTGGTTAGCGCAGCGGCCCCTCTCACGGAATTCACCCCATTCCGTGTAGTCCCCGTATTTGGATATGTATTCCAGCATAGCCTGATGGTTGTTGGCCCTTTGTATATTTGGATGGAAATGGCGATTACTGTGCTCATGAGTAACGTCAAAGAACCGTTCATCCTGCGTCTGAAAGTAGTATGGAAATTGGACGAGGGCATGTAAATGCGGTTCACCATTCTGGTGTAATTCATGTGCAACCCTCACATAATTTGGTGGTCTGGTTGTGAACAGCTCCTTCATTTTCTCTAACAGTCTCTCTTTATGTAAAGAACATCTGGGATATGTGAGGAAGATGTTCTTATTTTGTAATCTAAAACGACGTCGCATTGAGGCCAGAGCTCACTCTCAATGACGTCACTCACTCTCTCGGATGACGCAAGTCACTCTCTAAAAACTTTACTGGTATAAGAGAGTAAGTGAGTGCCTTATATATGTTCCCAGGAGCGTCCCTATAATATTACTGGGACGCTCCCCCCGCGCCACGTGTCATTTTTTGATTCCATCTGGAGGATTGACGATTTTCGCCCGTTTGATGAGCCTCATTTTTTCCATTTTGACTTGCCCGATGTTGGTACTGAAAAGGGTGAACGACTTGGGCGAAAATTAAAGCTTCTAGGATTGTACGTACAGGGTGTAGTTTTATGCCAAACTAGTGGGCTCTCTGAGGTTGTCGCCGATACGCCTGGTTTGGAAAGCGACATGCGTGATGCTCCTACTCAAATTGTGGATTTTGATACATCTGGTATATTTGACAACGAACAATGTGAATTTGTCGTTGTGTTGGATCGCTTTCCTAATCCTGCCTATATGCCTAAGTTTGAAGATGTTTTCCAGTGGTCCAGTGGTGACCCACGAACCGGTTGTATGGTCAGGGGCACTGAAATAGATTGTTTTGTTGTATTGCGACGTGTTCCCGTTTCAATGCCGTTGCAAACTAATGAATATGCAGCCATTAGCCATCAAGGCGTTAAAACATTTATCAACATGGGAAACAATATTGTATCCGAATTCCGGGATAGTGGTGGAATGCTGACTGGCGCATATAATAATATTGTAAAAAACGCAATTATTTGTTATTTTGTGTGGGAATGTCGCACAAAATCGTTTCTAAGGGCACATTTGAATTGCAGATTGAAATATTGTTACCAGTAAAATAATTGCAGGTTGAAAATTTCATATTAATACAATTATTGAGTACAATTTATTTTACGTTGGCCTCCATTGTACATTTGCTTTCTGGGCTGATATGGATCCTTTCACTACGGCCTTTACAGCTTCTGCTACTAATTTAGACACCTCATCCATAGTGAGTCTTGATGATTTGAAGTTATTAGATTTGGCCTCACTTACTGATGGGCCTATGTCAACTGGGCCGCTAAGCTGATTATTTGGCCCAGTGTTGATTATTGATGGGCCGCTGGTCGACAGAATTATGTCGCGCCGACTAAATAATTCAGGCCCATCCCGAATTGAACTTATTGACACTCGTGCCACCATTATCCTTTGGGCCGAAGAACCGTATTGGCCCATTGGTGCTGACAATGTCATTGTGGATCGAAAACATGATTCAGAATTACAGCGTGTTAGTCTTGCCTTCGCCACTTTTCGCTCCACGTGGTTGTTGTTGAATACTTTGGACAAAACAGTTATTAATGGCGGCCAATAAGCAATTTCATCTGGGAATGATGATGTTTGGAAAGCCAATGTGGCTTTCATTTTGCAATATTTCACATCGACGTTGATGTTTGTTTGCAGCAATTTGTACAACGCTGTCCATGGGCATCCTTTCTTATCTGCAGCAGCATACACGTTTCCAAAGCAGTGTATTCTCAAGGAGTGTATGTACTGCTATCCTCCTCATCATCACACAAGCTCAAAGGAGTGTAACTCTTGGCCCTCAAACCATCAACCAAGCATTCTCCATGCATGATGGCCAAAGAACCAAGTTTGTACAAGTTCAATGAGTGCAAAACAAGACTCAACAAAACCACTACCCTATCATAAATGATCAATGGGTAATGGTGACCAAGGAAAATAGCACATTTCTTCACTTTTGAGTATGAAATGTCCCATTCGCCTCGTGTTCGAATTAATATCCGATCTGAACACATGCAATGTAACATGAAAGATGCTTATCCTGCTTCTTTTACTTGTTCAATTTTGTTTACTCATTTTATATTACCGATTCATTCTTTAATCGATTAAGTCCATTGGTGAGTATCTTCTAATGGAAAGAAGTGTCAACCAAGGGGTAATTTAAGGCATGAGAGAGATCATGCTGTTGGTAATGAACCCTCAAAGAGGATTAAACCATTAAGCATAACCTCAATCTTAAGCTTAAAGGATCCCAAGTTTGAAACCACTCTCAAACAAATGAAAAAGTGAAGCAAATAGGGAGGTTGCAGAGATGTTAAGTGCTGGAATTAGGCATGAAAAAGCATTAAAACATGCAACCAAGACACACAAATGAT
Source organism: Camellia lanceoleosa (assembly GCA_025200525.1). Lineage (NCBI taxonomy): Eukaryota > Viridiplantae > Streptophyta > Magnoliopsida > Ericales > Theaceae > Camellia > Camellia lanceoleosa. The sequence continues at coordinate 110,932,341 of CM045764.1, read as the reverse complement.
GCTCAAAGCTAAAAACACTAAGCTATTGAAGGAAATTGCACCAAAACTATGCAATACAGGCCTCAACTGAATTAACCATCCCAAAACAGAGCCAAAACAGGTCAAAACAGAGGCAAAAACATGTTGGACTTCAGCAAAAGTAAGCTAGAAAAACATGATAACATATGAGGCTGACTAGGCATGCAAACAAGACGTAAGGAGGAGAGTCTAACCCCTCCAATTTTGGACTTCAAAAGTAGGTTTTTGTCACTGAAAATCCTCTAAATTTCAGTGGTTTAAAGGCCCAAAAAGTTTGATTTGAAGGTTATGAAATATGGCACAAAATGCTAAACAATTAAGCAACAAGAAGGGTGGACTACCCCTTAACACAAAATAGCCTCAAACCACCATTTTTAAACCATAAAAACAGAGTTTTTTGGAGTCCAAAACCAGCTCAAAAATAGTGTAAAAATATGGCAAAACAAGTATTTAAAACAAGCTTTAAAGGTGAGTCTTATACCTCTTGAAGCACAACACAATTTTAGGCAACAAAATCAAGCAAAATCACTTTCAAGAGCTCCAAGAAGACCTCCTAGAACCTCAGCTCAAGGATAACTAGCTTTGGTCAAGGATGTATAGGCAAAGGAGAAGTGTATCTCTACTTGTATCCACAAAAGTTCAAGAGAGAGAAAAATCTAGAGAGAGAGGCTCCTAAAATTTCTTCAACCTTCAAAGTGTTCTAACCTTCAAAACAATAGAGAAGGCCCTCTATATATAGAAAAATGAGAGCTCAGGTCGAAATATCAACAAAACAGACAACTGGAGCTTGTGGGAGACAGTTGGATGAAAATATCTACAAAATCTGAGCTTTTTTCACTAGTGGCCGACATTTTTCATTGGTGGCCGGTCATCCACCAAAAATCTGCTTCCAGGCCCAACTTCAAACGGACATAACTCTTTCATCCGAACTCCTTTACAGGTCATTCTTGAGCCTAAATTGAAGCCCCAGAAGTCTTCTTTCCAATGGTGGCAGCCTCACATAAACATTCCAAGTGTGCAAAAAGATATGCCTCTTTTAGTGAAGACTGCCCATTTCCAGCTCAATCGGATTGATGCCTAACTTCAACCAGCCATATCTCCCTCATCCGGACTCGGCTTTAGGAGATTCTTGAATGCAAAATGAAGCCCCAAAATTCCAATTTCCAATGGTGGTGGCCTCATAGCTGAAATCCAAGTGTACAAAAGGATAGGCCTAATTTAGCGAGGGCTACTCGACTCGCTCTCTTAACGGTTCATGCCCAACTTCTTCCCTAACTAGGTTTCTTCCCTCTCCTCCAATTTTCTTCAACTTCAAACCTCTAAATAAGGTGTTTTGAAAGATTTTTCAAAAATTTCACCTCTCTTTCATGCATTTCCACTTTGTCCTTGCTCGGTTTACCGAAAAGTGTAACATTTAACGAAATGTGAGCCTCAGAACAGCGTAGAAACTTTTTCAAATATATTTTGAAAGAGAGGGTTTTAAGGTCTAAAAATCATTTTGGTCAAAATCATTTTGGTCCAAAAATGGGTTGAGGTTGGGATTTGGAGCTCCTTTTGCCAAAGAAATCGAACCTTTGCATAGCATAGCCTTTACCATCAAGTAAGCAATCAGTGGCACCCAAGTTTTAAGGGCGGTCAAAAATGGGGTGTCTACACACCCCCTCATCTATTTATAAGTATAGAATTAGGGGTACAAGAAAGCACATGGGAATTACAAAAGTATCCAAAAAAATTTGGCCAGAGGGGGTAAACCCCCCTTGGACCCCCTTTACTCTTAGGGGAAAGCCCTCCCAAAACCCCCATTGGACCCAGTCTTTGAGTGAACAGTAGAGTTAAGTGAACAGTACATATCAGGGTCCACCAACCCAACAATCTCCCGCTTGGAACCTGATAATACAAGCTCTCCATCATCTTCATCACATAGAGGAACACCGCAACAACTCGATCTTCCTTCATCAATCTTGAAGGCCAAATGAATGGTGACTGTCTTGGTCAACATATTTGCTAGATTCTTATTGCCTTGGATCTTCTTAAGAGACAAGACTCCATCATCTAGAAGTGAACGAATGAAATGGTATCGCAGCTGAATGTGTTTCATCCTAAATGAAAAGTTGGATTCTTTGCAAGATGAATAGCACTTTGATTGTCACTATGCAAAATACTCATCTCTTGCGTCTTACCCAACTCTGCTAAGAAATTTTGTAACCAAGTCATCTCCTTTCCAGCTTCAGTAATAGCAACATACTCCACCTTTGTTGTAGAAAGGTCCACAATCTTCTGTAACTGTGAAATCCAACTCACTGATGTACCACCCAATGTGTAAACATAACTGGTAGTACTCTTTCTGTTATCCATATCACCAGCCAAGTCTGCATCGACATAACCATGTAACCCAATGTCGGTTCGTCTGAAACAAAGTGCCATGTCTATAGTACCACTCAAGTATCTAAGGATCCACTTCACTGCCTTCCAATGTTGTTTGCCTAGATTACACATGTACCTACTAACCACTCCCACTACATGTGCAATGTCTAGTCTAGTACAAACCATAGCATGCATTATGCTACCGATAGCTGAAGCATATGGAACATATTCCATATAAGCTTGCTCTTCTTCGATCTTCGGAGACTACTCTTTGGTAAGTTTGAAGTGGCTAGCCAATGGAGTGCTCATTGGTTTTACACCATCCATGCTAAACCTCTTGAGAACTTTCTTGACATACTCAGCCTGTGACAACTTCAAAGTACCATTTGCCTTGTCCCTGTGAATCCTCATACCAAGGATTTTGTTTGCAACTCCAAGATCCTTCATCTCAAATTGGTTGGACAAAAGTTTCTTCAATCTTTTTATCTCTTCAATGATAGATCTTGCGATAAGCATATCATCAACATATAAGAGCAAAATAATATAACTTTTGTCAAACGTCTTGAAATAACAATAATGATCTGCTTGACATCTTGTAAAACCGCTGCTACACATAAACCCATTAAACTTCTTGTACCACTGCCTTGGGGCCTGTTTCAAACCATGCAAGCTTTTTTGAAGTTTGCATACAAACTCCCTTTTGCCACGTGCCAAGAAACCTTGTGGTTGCTACATGTAAATTTTCTCCTCTAAATCACCATGGAAAAAAGCCGTCTTCACATCCATCTGCTTAAGGTGCAAATCTTCAGCAGCCACAATTCCCAGCATCAATCTAATAGTGGTCTACTTCGCAACTAGAGAGAAAATTTCAGTGTAGTCAACCCCCTTCTTTTTGCTGAAATCCTTTTGCAACCAATCTGGCCTTGTAGCGTTCACTCCCATCATGTTCTTGTTTGACCCTGTAAACCCACTTGTTGTGTAAAGCTTTTTTACCCATAGGTAATTCAGTCAACTCCCATGTCTAGTTTGCCATGAGTGAATCCATTTCATCCTGCATAGTTGACTCCCACTTAATTGAATCATCAACTTGCAAAGCCTCATCATAACTTTCAGGTTCACCCCCATTAGACAACTACAAATAATGTAAAGATGAAGACCAACGCTATGTAGGTTTAGACTCTCTTTCTGACCATTTCAACTTAGGAGTAGGAGTATGTGGCTCAGTTTGTGCAATAAGTTTTTCAGGATTATTCTGAATCCTACTATTCAAATCACTCTCACTAATCTCATCTAACTCAACATGCTCATGACAACTAACAAATTCAGATTCAGATTCACATGCAGACTTATCCCTATCTTTATACATTACTTTCTCATTAAATATGACATCTTTACTTCTAATTATTTTTTTATTTTTATCATCCCAAAATCGATAACCAAATTGATCAATGCCATACCCAATAAAAGAACATTTAATAGATTTCATATCAAGTTTACTTCTATTAGCAGAATCTATATGCACATATGAAACACAGCCAAATACCTTCAAAAAAGAAAGATTTACCTCTCTACCGCTCCAAGCTTCTTCTGGTAACTCTCCATCCAATGGAACAGATGGACCACAGTGAATCAAATATGCTGCAGTGTTAACTGCATCTGCCTAAAACATATTTGGTAATCTGATCTGTATCCTTATACTTCTAGCACGTTCATTCAGAGTTCTATTCATGTGTTTTGCAACACCATTCTGTTAAGGTGTCTTTAGAACAGTCTTCTCCATTATAATTTCACTTTCTGCGCAATATTTCTTGAACTCATTGTCCTCATATTCCCCTCCATTATCTAATCTCAAGCACTTTAATTTTTAGACCTATTTCAGTCTCTACCAAGGCTTTCCACTTCTTAATAGTATAAACTTTAGATTTATGTTTTAGAAAATAAACCCATACCTTTCTTGTTGAGTCGTCGATAAAGGTAACATAGTATGATGATCCTCCAAGAGATGAAACTGGTGCAGATCCCCACACATTGGTATGAACCAACCCCAATTTTTCTGACTTCGGTTTCCTGCCATCCTTTGAAAAAATGATCCTCTTTTGTTTGCCGAAGATGCCATCCTCACAAAAGTCAATGTCCACCTATTTCAAATCTGACAGTTTCCTCTTAGATGGAAGTACCTTCATCCCTTTTTGACTCATATGCCCAAGCCCTTAGTGCCATAGATTTAAGTCTTCCTTCTCAGCAGTAACTGCTACTGCATCCCTATTGTTCGTAGTCATGTAAAGGATGCCTTCTTTTTTACCACAAACAACAATCATGGCTCCTTTGGTGATTTTCCACAAACTATCCATGAAGGTTACAACATGACCTTCATCATCAATTTGTCCAACAAAAATCAAGTTTCTCTTCAAACCAAGCACATGTCTGACATTCTGTATTTTCCAAACAAATCCGTTTCGTAACTTGATTGTTACATCCCCTTTACCTACAATCTTCAAAGGTTCATCATCAGCCAGAAAAACCTTCCCGAAATCACCACCAATGTAATTTTCCATGATTTCCCTCTATGAAATAGAATGGAATGATGCCCTAGAATCTAAAATCCAAGATTCAAGAGGGCTATCAATACTCAAGATCAAAGCATCATAAATCTCCTCCCGTTGCAGCATTAGCAGACTTATGATTTTGATCACCTTTGTTCTTATTCAATGTCGGGCAATCTCCCTTTAGATGTCCCTTATATCCACAGTTTCAGCAACTCCGTCCCTTTCCAGTTCTTGACTTGCTTTTGTGTTTGGATTTTGATCTATTGCAGTTCGGGTTTTTTTTCTGCTGATCTTCCTTTGGATTCTGTTTTCGAGGCAGAACCTGATATTTCCCCTAATTCCCTCCTGCGAATTTCTTCACTCAGAATTAAATCTCAGATATCATTGTAATTCAACTTTTCTTTTCCTGAAGAATTACTTACTGCTGTTACAGTACCATTCCAACTTTCCAGCAAACTAGATAGAAGAATCAAAGCCCTAACCTCATTATCAAATTCGATAGATACAGAACTCAATTGTGTTACCACAATATTAAATTCATTTAGATACTTAGCCACTGAAGCACCTTCTATCATCCTCAAATTAAACAATCTACGCATCAAATAAACTTTATTTAAGGCAGAGGGTTTTTCGTACATGTTTGAGAGTGCTGCTATGAGACCTATTGTAGTCTTCTCCTTCGCTATGTTAAACGCAACATTACGAGACAACATTAGCCGAATAACACCTAGCGCTTGGCGATCAAGAAGAGTCCACTCATCATCCTTCATCTTCTCTGGTTTTGTCCTTGAAAATGGCTCATAGAGTTTTTTCTGATATAGATAGTCTTCAATCTGCATCTTCCAAAAGCCGAAATCTGTGCCATTGAATTTATCGATTCTAACCTTTTTGTCTGTAGCCATCGCTCCCACTCAAACCAATGCTCTGATACCAGTTGTTAGGAATTGACCCTTCCTAACCAAGATCAGTGAGCACAAAATTACAAACAAGAAAGAAATTAACAAATCAAACAAATCACACACACAAGAACACAAGGATTTATGTGGTTCACCCCAGAATAGGGTTACGTCCATGGCTACTGCGGTTTTCACTATGATCAAAAAAATACAACTCTCTCTTAACCTAAAAGAGGCACTTCTTCATTTATATATAAGTATAGAATTAGGGTTACACAAAAGCACATGGAAATTACGAAAGTACCTAAAAAAAATTCAGCGGGGGGGGTAAACCCCCTTCTAGACCCCCCAAACCCTCCATTGGACCTAGTGTTTGAGTGAACAGTAGAGTTGAGTGAATAATACTTATCAGGGTCCACTGACCCAACATAATTATCCCTAGAGAATCATACAACAAAATCTCAAGCCAATGCTCGCTACGGACTTGCTACACACTCCAATTCAACCCGTAAGTTATAGACGCAAGTGTACAAGTACTCAACTTTACTACTAGGAGAGACATGCATGTAGTCATTTGCTGCAACTAACAAATAGTCTATATATATAAATAATACGTAGGCACAGTTTCTCTACCTATCATAATCTCCAGACTACGATACCACCATTTTATGGAACCACAGTTAGACACTGCAAATGGCTACAATATTAACTCATACAACAATTCCAAGCAACATTACCCGAACCACGCTAACAACCATCCTTTGCTTTTGGTGATTCACAACCATTATCCAAAATCTACTAGAGCATCACAATCACTTATTTCTTGCCATTCAACAAATACCATTCTTAACAAACCCCTATAGTACAATACCACCCTTTGAACAGTTATTCAATGTACAGATTACCCCCAATACTAGCATATTACTCTAGTATACAACCAACATACAAAGGTCACTACTTCAAATCATAGTAGCATAGTACAGCATTTTTGTTTTGTTTTTCTCTACATTTTCTTACAGTGGTTTAGTGTAATGATAGGTACTACTAATGGATAACACACAAACTTTAGTCAAAATTAGGAAAAGTCAAGTAATAAATCAAGCAATTGCACCGCAGAAAGAAAGCCCACAAGTAATGCATCAAAAAGTGTGACATCTGGATTGGGAGCCCATCAGTCATCTTGGGCGGCATGTCACGTCCCGCCAAATTACCTAGACAGAATTACCTACCAAGATGAAGTCTCAAGGAATGGAGGCTAATGGAATATTCTAAAAGCTCCTAGAAGAGTTGAGAAAATATGGGAATATGGTACATAATTCTATAATGTACATGGAAGGATCTAAGAAAAGGTTCTAGAGCATTCAAGAGAATACTAGAGGGATGGAAACAATAAAAGCCTCTAGAACCTCCTAAAGAAATGGAAATGGTAAAAGATCCTTGTAACTACTTTTAGAATAGGTAGAGGTGTGTATAGATATTTTTAGGGAGAATTCTAGAACACTCTTGTAGGATAAGGAAAGCTTCCATGAGAAGCATCTCCATAGTCCTTTTCTTGTATGTCCTAGAATATTGTAGAGAAGGCCTAAGATGCCTATAAATAGGAGAGAAGCTCATTTGCTCCATGAAGAATCCGAGAGTTGTAAAGCTTTCTCAAAGTAATACAAAAGACATTCTCTCAAACTCTCATTGGCTTCTTACTAGTCTTTCTTGCAAGTTTGTGGGTTAGGCTGACTTAGTATTATCAAGTAAGCCTTGAGATTGTCTAAGTGCCGCACGGAGTGCTTGGAAATTACCAAGGTCGTGACAGGTAGCTGTTGGTAAGTGAGAGAATATAATTAGGCCATTGTAACTTAAAATCCATATTCTCTTTCTTGTTATCAACTGCCTCTTCCTCTATCTCCATTTCTCCCATCTTGCGACGTTTCCTCGGTCTCCACTCAAACTCAGGATTTACTGTTTCCTATTGGGCACATGCCTTCGCTCTCTCCTTCTCTTTAACATCCTCCAGCTGAGCTAAAAAGGCTAGGAGATGTTTGGCGGATATCTTCTCCTTCGGTCCAGTAACTCCAGATGGCAATACATTAATAATAGCACATGGTCCTCGTGGTTTCGCTAGTCGCTCAATTTTGTTTGTGCAATTGTACAACTCCCTCTTCTGAAGCTATTCACGGGAAATTTATATATATATAAATACATTTATAAATTACACATATCAAAGAAAAATCAATCTGAAATTTATATAGGTATGTGCCCCTTTAATTTAATTTTGAGTGCAGTAAATAGTAATGACTTAGTTACCTTGATATAGTTGAGAAAATCAAATGAGAACATCCCTAGTTTTAATCCACAGCATTCAGTGGGAAAACACGTTGACAAACCAATGAGAACTGCAGCTATTGTAACAATTGACGCACTGTACTGTGTCATTCCAATATCTATAATAAAGAACGAACAAAACAGTAACCAAAATTTCATAAAAAAAAGTTACTAACACAAAAAGTAATCACAGATTATATATACTGCATTTCAATCTTTGTTATGTCACTTATTGTTTGGATGATGTGAAAACATAAGAAAACACAAAAGAAAGTTTTGGAAGATGAAAAACAGAGGTCAATAAAATAAGATCAAATTCAATTTCACAATAAACAAAAATAAAATGAAAAGACATGTAAGTTTTTGCAAGTTGGACGGTCATTCACATTGCAATCTCAATGTTGATTATGATCTGTCATTATTAGGATTATGAGAAAACAGAGGAAGATAAAGAAAAGATCGAGTTTCAACAAGATTCTGAATGAAAGATTTTAAAATTTGAACTAATATTTTCTTATGTTTTCTCATAAATCAAACTAAAGCATAATTATAATTTTTTTAAAACTAAACTTCAGTTAATTTTTCAAGATTTACCAGCATGGAAGTTGATAATGATCTGATAAACAGGTCGGTGATAGAAGACTTGGGGAACAAAATACTCCACGAAAAGCAGTCACTGATTGCATTTGCCATTTGAACTTCTTGCAAATGTCTAGCTCCATTGCTAGCACAACTACTATGTCAAATTTCTCAATTTCATCCTATAATAGAACACGCAACCACACAACCAATTCAAAAATCTAAAACTTTCAAATTCAACAAACTAATATTGTAATATGTAATCTAAATGCTCTATTAGTTTAAATTACCATTAACTGAAGAAATTTGAAAGTTGACGTTCTCATCTTCCAAGCAAGTGTGAGACAACACATCACAAATAGATAGTCATTTTGTTGAGGATTAGTCAATATTATCTGCAAAGAGAATGAAATATCTTAATGATTTATCTCAATGAATACAACTGAGTAAATTTATTTGTTTATTTATTTGATTGACAACAAAAACAAATTTTATTAATAAAGGAAAAACATCAACAAACAAAAGAGGACAAGGAGTCCTCTTCAAGAAAAAATGGCCAATACATCAAAACAAAAATCCAAAAATAAAAAAACCCTATACATTACAAATAGCTTTCCAATCTGTAGAAATGAGCAAGAATGGAACCCCGTCAAAGTGGGAAGAAGACAGCCAAATGATTTGCATTTAGAGTGCACTGATTTTGGACTGACTTGACAAAATCCTCACCATTTTCCACTTCCACTGATTTTGCGTTAGAACCAACCTAAAATAGTCCAGTACCATTGTTGGCAACAATGACTCCTGTATGACCTGGAGTCTGTCACACGCGCACCTGAGGCCACTCCAAACAGCTCAAAAAATTAGACCCAACACAAAAAGAGTTCTGACCTGCCCCTTACATTTACTTGGACAGGGAATCTTTAAATTTCAAGGGTTTTTTACTAGCCGGTCCTACCTTTTACACTTATTTCCCTCTTAGTCCTGAGTTTTGCTCTTGTGCACCAACAGGTCCTCAGCCTTTTTTTTTTTTACCTTTTACCCCTCCCCTGTTTTGGCGCGTTTCTATTTGGATTTTCCATCAAAATATTGTGTTTGTGATTTGGATTTCTGTGGAACTTCACGATTTGCTACTGTATTATTGTGGAGCTTCGTGATTTTTGATTTCGCGCTTGGTGTATCTTCACGATTTGTGATTTGTGATTGCGTGTTTGGTGAATCTTCCTATTTGCGATTTCGCGTTTGGTGTATAGTTACATTTTCTGATTTGCGATGTTATGGAGTTAGGTCGACTGGTATGTTTGATTTTGATTTCAATTTCAATGTTTTGGTTCTTTTTAGTTTGAGTTGGTGACTTTGATTTTGTGGTGATATTGTTATTACTCTGTTGTTTCTGTTGCGATTGAATTTGTGTTTTGATCATGATATTGAAAGCTTTGAGATATGTATATGTTGATTGAATTTTAGATTTTTATTTTTTTTGGTTACGAAATTGTGTTGATTGAACACAGGTGTTGGTTTGTTATTTTATACAGTGATAATTTTATCACTATGTATTTTGGGGGTGTTGTTGGATTAACTTTTTCAACAGTGATAATTTATCAGTGAGTATGGGAATAGGAGATGAAAATGTTGGATAATGTAATGGTAAGATTCACATCGAGTTACCATGTCTAATAAGTGTAAGCCCTATTCACTATTCTTAGTCTTTGGCGGTGTTAACTGTTAAAATTATCAGTGTTGGTTTTTGGATGTGTTTGAGTTGGTTGATAATTTTATCACTATATTTGATTTTGTTTTAAGGTGTTTGAGTTGTTTGCTGAAATATAATTGTTGTTTGTTGCAGGATTTATAGTGATGGAGAATTGTTTGTTTCTTATGTGCAAGTTTAGAGGTGTGACATTGGTTATCAAGTATAATGATGGATTTAATTTCAAATATTTAGTATATAAATTGTGTGCAAAGTGGAGTGAGTTAGTTGGTAGTTCTTTGAATATATCGTATTCAATGCCTGGACATTCTTGTTGTGGTCTACAAAGTGAAGAGGATTTGGAGGTTATGGTTGGACTAGCACTTTCTTGTAATATTCATCGTATTGATGTTTTTGTAAAGTGTTGTTCTTTGGGTGAAGGTTATATGATTTGTGATGGTGAAGCTAGTAGTAGTAGTAGTAGTGTTATTTGTGAAACTGATTTTTTGCCTTCATTTTATTCAAATCAACGGAAACCTTTGCTCTCCGATGGTTGGGTTAATCGTATGAAAGGAGTGGGACAAGGGTTTGCTCAAGAAGTTGTTGAATTTCGAGATGCGTTGTTAAAGTATTCTATTCATTCCGGTTTTAATTTTGATTTTGTTAAGAATGATAAGGATTGTGTCACTGTTCATTGTAAGAGAATAGCTGATTTGGGATGTTTATAGAGCGTGCATGCTAGAGTGGAAAATTATAGTAAAGCTTTTGTTATTAAACAATTTGATGATGTTCATACTTGTGGATCTTCTTTTCGTACAATTAAACATGCTAGGATGACTTCAAGTATGATTGGTGGGCTAATTTTAAGTGATATTCGTAATAATGCTTTGAAATCGGTTAGTGAGGTGGTTTGTGATTTCAACGACTATTATGGAACAAAAGTTTCTTATCGGCGAGCTTGGATGGGTGTTGAAAAAGCAAGGGGTCTTGTTTTTGGTGACTATTCATCATCATTTGACGATCTTCGTTGGTATGTTGATGCCACTAATGCTTGCAATCCGGGGAGTGTTTTTGATATGGAATTTGATATTGATAGTAAAGGAAGACATTTCAAATGCTTGTTTTTCATTTTTGAGGCATGTATTCATGGTTTCAAGTATTGTCAGCCTATATTGATGCTTGATGGAACTTTCTTAAAAAGAAGACACAAAGGTTGTTTATTGGCTGCTACGGCAAAAAATGGGAACCAAGGTATATTCTATGTCTATTTGTTATTATTATTAAAACAGTGATAATTCTATCATTTTTGTTACTGAAGAGTGTTGATTATTAAGTATGGTCAATCTATTAGTGATAAATTTATGCTATATACTTTTGTTAAATTTTTATATTTATACAGTGATAAATTTATCTATGGCTGATGCTATATGTTATATACTTTGTGTTTTGATTTTCTTTTTGTAATTTTTTTAATTTGTTATTGATAACGTGTATATATTTTTTGTTTGTAGGTTTATATCCGTTATGTTTTGCCATTGTTGATAATGAAAGTTAGGACAGTTGGCATTGGTTCTTGTCAAAGTTATTTGTTATTTTGACTCTAGGGAGGGATATTGCATTTGTTACTAATCGGCATGGAAGTTTGCTGAAAGCTTTAGCTAAGGTCTTTCCGTTTTCTTCTCATTCTTTTTGTCTAATGCATTTGAAGATGAACTTGAAGACTTATTTGTCAGTGAAGAGTCGTGAATCTAAAGAGTGTTTGCTTACTCTTTTTAGTAGATATGCATATGATCCTACTATTGAGTTGTTTAATGAGCTATTTGAAGAATTTAAGGGTCGTTGTGGTCGTAGTGTTGAGAAGTTTCTTGAGGATTTACCTAATGAGTGTTGGTGTAATGCTTATTTTCAAAGCAAGAGGTATGGTGAAATGTGCACAAATGCTGCGGAATCTTTTAATTGATGGATTAGGGATGAACGCCATTTGTTTTCAACTAGTCTTGTTGATGCTATACGGGTGAAACTAATGGAGCAATTTTCAAGAAGGAGAGAAGTTGGGAATAAGTGGAATCGTATTGTTTGTCCTTTTGCAGAGAAAAAGTTGGAAGAAGCTTTTAATGATACAAAAACATTGATAGTTAAGAAATGTAGCGATGACATTTATGAAATCCAATTGGATCATTCAGTTATGGTTGATATTGGGAAACGTTCTTGTTCTTGTCGATTGTGGGAAATTGATTCTTTTCCTTGCAAACATGGTTTTTGTGCTATAAAGAGGAGTGGGAAGGATCTAAATTGTTTTCTTGATGATTACTATCGTGTTAGTAGTTATTGTGATTCTTATTCACATTCTATCTATCCAATTCCTAGTATGTGGAAGCCAAATGTAGTTGTTGATGATGACGTTGTTTTACCTCCTCTTTGTAAGAAACCAGCTGGACGTCCAAGAACAGAGAGAATACCTTCTAAGGGCGAAATCAAGAGAATTAGGTACAGTAGGTGTAGAAAAATGGGAACTCATAATCGGAAGACATGTAAAGAGCTTTGCTTTAGTTGTGTTGATTTTAATTGAATTACTTTGTTGAGAGTTGAGAGGTGTTACTTGCATTGAATGATTGAGTATTTTTTGAAAGATGTATCATTTTGGTACTTGCATTAAATGATTGAGGAATTTGTTGAACAAAAATTATATTTTTTGCTAATATTTTTACAAGATTAAGTTTCACAGATTTATATTATTTGATTTGGGTTAAATGTAGTTGTTGTTTTTGGTGTTTTATATAGTGACAAATTTATCACTGGTTAGTTTGGACAAGTTGGTGGATTATTTTTTTGCAAAAATGATAAATTTACCATTAATTTGGTTCTTGAATTTTGTTATTTTCAAAAATGATAAATTTATCACTGATTGTGTGGGAAGAGTTGATGGTTTATTACATTTATATCAGTGGTTGATAAATTTATCACTGTCATATCCAAGCAAATGTTCTTTTCTACAGTGATAAATTTATCATTGTCTGGAGTTATCTAGTTTTCCCAAGAAAAATTTCCACAATACAAAGGTGTAGATCAAATCTCTAGAATACATAATTGCATATCTGCTGTGTTAACTGCTTTAAAAAGCAAAAAAAAAAATTAGATCAACTACCATGTTTATCTGGTTTAGCAACAAGTTCTCCGTCTGCATACTGTTTTGTAGTCACTCAGAAGCAAGCTTTGGATATTTGAGTTGTTTAACTGAAGTATCAAATGATTTTAATTATTCAGAAATCACCAAGGATGGCATGTTCTTACATTCATTCTCAAACTTGGGAATATCTACAAATTGTAACAGTATTTTAATTTCCAATTTGGACAATGTAATAGTGCTTGTGTTTTAATTTTCAATTAGGTAAATTTTTTATTATTTTTTATAGTGTTTTGTTTACTTGAATTGGAAAGAGAGAGAGAGAGAGAGAGAGAGAGAGTTGCTGGTTTTTTTGTTTGAACAGTGGTAAATTTATCAGTGTTCACAGTGATAAATTTGTTAAAATAGTGATAAATTTATCAGTGTAAACAAAACACTATAAATTTATCAGTATAGTGACTCCAAACCTGTTATTAACCTTTAAATTCAACACAAATACTCAAATTAGAATCAATATTTTGAATGAAATTTGGATAACAAAACTAATATCAAAAGCCAGATCTGGTAACGATATGGCTAAAAAAGACCAAATGTTTTATTGAAGCGAATTTGACATTGCAACAACCAAGCATTGTCCATAACTTTGATATTATAACAACCAAGCACTATCCATAACTTTGACATTATAACAACCAAGCATTGTAACATTCACTGGACGAAAGTAAGAACCAAAATCATCAAAATACTGGTAACACTGTAACAAGCAAACAAGCAAAATGTATGAAGTATTGACATTCTAACAACCAAATGAATCAGTGTTTCCTTTTGTTTTCTTCTCTTCCAGATCTGTTGATTATTACAGAGGCAAGTCATCAATGTTTTCATCAGGTATTTGTTGTTGAGCAACTTGTTGGTCAGTCAAGAAGATAGTTAACATATCGGCTCTCAATTGATTGCATTCTTCCTTTGGAAAAGTAGGCATTATGTTGTTTTTGGAAACATATTGTCTCATGATATAGCAAACAATTATTCCACAATCAAGTCTGCAAAAACATTTTGAAAACAAAATATTATAATTTGGTTTTGTTGCTTCTTTTTTTTTTTTAATAACAGTGTTTTGTTGTTGATAAACTTACGACGTGTCTTCTTGTTGTGGGCTGTTGATGATGCTCTCTGTCTCCTGTTGAAATTTATCAGGGTGGATGAGAGTTGGCTTCTCATTCTTTATGTACTTGTCAATAATCTCTCTCTGCAACATATACATTTGTATAATTGTTCTATTAGAAAGTCAGTTGAAACAATTAATGAGAAACCATGGATTTAAAGAATGACAAATATGTTACTGTATAAATTTCTTATGTATAATTGAGCATGGATCAGGATTGATGTATTGGATTAATGTTAAGTTTGATAGTGAAAATATTTTTACCACTTCATTTGCGGCATTGAAGTGTGGATCTTTAGCCATTGCTTCCCTTGGTCTCATGGAATTGTAAAATTTCCATGAACCTTCTTCAATGTCAAGGACAAATATTGTCCAGTGAAAATTTTGGTAGATTGGGAAGAGAATGTATCTTGCTTTCATGGCTTCAGGCATCATTTTGTTCAGCATTCTCTTTCTTGCTTCCTCATCTTTTGTTGTCAACAAGTGCTAACAAATATAAATAAAAAAATAATGTTAATTTAACTTTAAACTTTTTCAAATTAAATAGGTGGTAAGTATGAAACTCTTTGTCACTATGATCAAAATTTTATCAATCCATATCAAAATTTATCACTGCATTGCAAAATTCATTTATACTGCATATAAAGGGAACACATCTATTGGTGTCTTGAGGCCTTTTTTTCTCCTCCATGTGAAATGGATCTTTATATCCCCTAATATATCTATACTATTCTTCTCTTTCATTCTGTAAATATTCATAGATGATCTGTAACAAATATAAACACAAATCCCTAAATAATTTGATACCATAGATGAGATACCATGAAGATTAGCAAAATATATCACTCTACCAAACAAATTAAGGAAAATTTATCACTATGTAGCAAATTTTATCACTGTATATCAAAATTTATCAATGAATGAAGTAAACAAAGGTTATACATTGATAAATGCATGACTATATACAAAAATTTAGATTCCAAATTTGAAAATTTTAAGACCAAATCATGTTCTTACCTGCTAGTTTTTGTTGCCTAAAGACTATTGAGTTTCATCCTTGATTTCTTTGGCAATTTGTGAAACACTGGATAGGAAGTGTCAATTTCTTTTGTTGGATGTCGATGTTGTGTCTGCTCTTCTTTTCTGGTCTTTGCACTTTCTTCAACCATTGGTTCTACTTCATCAACTGTCTTGTTCTGCTTTGGTTGTCTTTTCATTATGTACCAAAAATCTGGATCTTTGTGCTCTTTTCATGTTTCTCTATTTTTCACCCTTTTTATCATTGAGCTCACAAGAGGCGATGTTTTAGGAGTGGTGGCTTCAACTTCAACTGCGATTTGTTCTTCTTGACTGTCCAGGTAGACATTTGATTCAACCAACATTGCAATTCTCTCATTAAGTAGTACTATTTCCATATCTTTCACTTCCATTTGTGTCTTTGCTTTCTTTCTCTGTTCTTCCATTTGTTTATTGAGCTTCATGAGTTGGTCCTTAAGCTCATCATTTTCTGCTTGGATTCTTGCCTTCTCCATTTGTAGCCTTTGCATTATCAACACATTCTCTTCTAGTTTCTGAAAGATATGTTCATTAATTTTGACATGGTAGACATTTGTTTCATTAGCAAGTTTCCTTTTTGCTTTCCTCTTTTTAGCTAGTGTTTGATGCTTGAATCCCAATGAAGTTGTTGGACTGACTTTCTATTTGATCATTGTTTCTTCTTTATCATTTTCTAGCTTGTCAAAAGAAAGCTCATTTCTTTGCACATGAACCGGACATTCTTCACTTTCATGCTGAAAGTTGGCTTTCCTTCTTGAATTCTTTTTTGATTGCAATGTGGTTGATTTTCTCTTTTTTCGATCACCTGTTTGATGCTTGGGATTCGGTGAATTTCTTCCTAGACTGAGACTGAATATCTTTCTGATAATTGGTTCTTCTTCCTTTTCGAATAATTCAGTCTGCTCTTGTTCCTCAAAGTTACATTCTTTATCTTCATGCTCATCATCTGTTTGTGGTTGTAATTGTTTGTATATATTCTGTTCTTCAATTGTGTCTTTCAAATTGCTCTCCTACATGAATGAAAATTATTAAAAAGAATGATATGACACCAAGTTAAGTAATAATTTATCATTCAGTGATTCAAAATTTATAATAAGACTAGTAATTTGGTTCATGATAACAAGTTTTATCAGTGAATTAGCAACATTAAGCAAAATTTATCACTTAATGAAGCTAACTAAGCAAATTTATAACTGTAAGCAAAAACTTATCAGTCCGTATCAAAATTTATCGCTGCATAGCAAAATTCATCACTCAATTAAAGAAATAAAGGTTATACACTGATAAAACTTGTTTCTTGAATAATTTCCTAGCACAGATGAAATGCCTAAATAATTTTCTACCAGAAATGTGACACCATGAAGATTAAGAAGAATTTATCAGTCGAGCTAAAATTTATCACTGCATAACAAAATCTAATATTTGTTTAAACAAAACAAAGGATATCAATGGATACATCAATATGTTTCAGATCATCCAAGGATGACTTTGCCAATTATTCTCCCAGATGTGTGATGTTCCATTTTGCAAATCTTGGAATTGCGTTCTTGTCATTTGGTTTGATGATCTTTGTATGCTCACATATCCAATACTATTGAGGACAAAAAAAATGTTATAAATTAGTATTTAGTAAATGTAAATATTATAGTTTATAAGTTGTAAGTGAGGTATTTACTTACCAATAAGATGATTACACATCCGCACACTCTATCAATTTGATTGATGTTGCGTGCTATTGATCTTGTAAGATGTTGTTTTACTGCTCCACACCAATCATAAGACTTCATTTCGTCAATATTCTCGAGGTATTTCATGAACCCCCAACCAATTATTGTCCCAATACCCAGATACAACAAAAGCAAACAAACCAGAAGGCACACAAGCCTAACGACATCTTCTACATCTTCATTGTTGTTGCTTCTCAAAAGTTTCATTATCAACTTTTGGATTGATGCACTTGTCATTATGCTCTCGGTTATTTTCCTTCTTTGCACCATAGCTATCTCATTTTTTCTTCCATATGCAAGATTCATCTTCTTCTGTCCACATGCAATCCCAAAAATTAACTTGAAGTCATTTCTTTTCAACTTCTGCTTCTTCCCACCAATTTCAAATGTGGTTCCATCCATTTGGTAAGTTTGCAAAATTTTGTAACCACATCATCATATTTAATTGAATCTCTTCTTTTAACCTTGTTTTGACTCAATGTATCAACTAGAAGTGAAAAAGGTGTCTTTCTCAATAGTGTCAAATGCTCCTATCTGAGTTTTGTTGTCTTGAAAAATTTGATAAAAGATTGAATGTTACAACAGTAGACATACTTTGCTTCATTATCATGTATCTATTCAATCCTAGTTTTTCTTCCATCAATCTTTTTATTCCCTCTTGCTTTGTGGTGCTCTGTAGCTTGTTTCAATTGTTCCTGTTTGGGCTCCTCATTGTCAATGTTAGATTCAGGTTTAACTTCTAATTGATTTTCACTTTCATGTGTTATTGGCTCTATAACAAACTCAACTTTTTCAATCTTTTTCTTCTTTGAGAAACTTGTTTCTCGACGACGTAATCTTTTACAATGACTGGGAACATCTCTACAAAAACATTGAGCATGAACATTGAAAATTAAGAAGAATTTTACCACTAAACTAGGCAAACTACGAAGAATTTATCACTCTATTATGCAAATTAAGCAAATATATAACTGTATAGCAAAGTTTAGATTCCAAATTTTAAAAGAACATGAAGTATCATGATGAAGATGAAAACAACTGATAATTTATCACTCAATGAGGTAAAGTAAGTAAATTTTATCAATCGATTAAGCAAAGTAAGCAAATCCATTATTATAATAAATTTTGTCACTCGATTAGGCAAATTAAGCAAATCTATCATTGTTATAACAAGTTTTATCATTGAATTAGACAAAGTAAGGAAATTCATCATTATATAACAAATTTTATCACTCAATTAGGCAAAGTAAGCAAATCTGTCATTGTATAGCAAATTTTATCACTAAATTAGCAAAAGTAAGCAAATGCATCATTGTATAGCTAATGAACATAAAGATATGATTATTATGAAGTTGAATATCACTCATAAATTAATACTGTATAGTACAGATTAAAAATAGCTTCAAGTCGAATTTTATAACTCAATTATAGTTATGAAAGAAGAAGGGAAGCAAATCTATCGTTATAACAAATTTTATCACTCAATTAGGAAAATTAAGCAAATCTATCATTCTTATAGCAAATTTTCTCACTGATTTGGGCAAAGTAAGCAAATCTGGCATTGTATAGCAAATTTTATCACTAGATGAGCAAAAGTAAGCAAATCCATCATTGTATAGAAAATGAACATGAAGATATGATTATTATGAAGTTGAATATCACTCATAAATTAATACTGTATGGTACAGATTAAAAATAGCTTCAAGTCGAATTGTATCACTCAATTATAGTTATGAGAAAAGAAGGGAGGCAAATCTATCATTATAACAAATTTTATCACTCAATTAGGAAAATTAAGCAAACCTACCATTCTTATAGGGAATTTTATCACTGAATTGGGCAAAGTAAGCAAATCTGTCATTATATATCAAATTTTATCACTGAATTAGCTAAAGTAAGCAAATCCATCATTGTATAGCAAATAAACATGAAGATGTGATTATTATGAAGTTGAATATCACTCATAAATTAATACTGTATAATACACATTGAAAATAGCTTCAACTCGAATTTTATTACTCAATTATAGTTATGAAAGAAGCAGGGAAGCAAATCTATAGTTATAAAACAAGAAGAGAAGCAAATCCATCATTATAACAAATTTTATCACTCAATTAGGAAAATTAAGCAAACCTACCATTCTTATAGCAAATTTTCTCACTGAATTGGGCAAAGTAAGCAAATCTATTATTGTATATCAAATTTTATCACCAAATTAGCAAAAGTAAGCAAATCCATCATTGTATAGCAAATGAACATGAAGATGTGATTATTATGAAGTTGAATATCAATCATAAATTAATACACATTGAAAATAGCTTCAAGTCGAATTTTATAACTTAATTATAGTTATGAAAGAAGAAGGGAAGGAAATCCATCATTATAACAAATTTTATCACTCAATTAAGAAAATTAAGCAAATCTATCATTCTTATAGCAAATTTTCTCACTGAACTGGGCAAAATAAGCAAATATGTTATTGTATAGCAAATGAACATGAAGATGTGATTATTGTGAAGTTGAATATCACTTAATTATAGTTATAAAAGAAGAACGGAAAATGAATACGACTCACGTTTGATTCGCGTATTTGTTGAAGATGAACTAAACAGGGAATATAGATCGAAACGATGGAAGATTTGCTGGGGATCTATTCGGAATCAAAATATAGATCGAAACAAAGGTGATTTCTTTGGAAATGATAGGAGATTCAGGGAAAATCTCTTCGTTTGTTTCAATTTCCAAATTGCAAATCGCCTCAGAATGGTTTCCAAATCACCTCAGAATACTTTCCAAATCAGAACAATTGAGAAGAAGCGTGTGTGTCACGCACACAGGGGAGAGCTCGTGATATCTTCTTTGCTTCATGTGTGTGGTGTGACATTGAGGGGTAAAATTGGAAACTAAAATAGGGCAGGACTTGGTGAGTATTAATTTGTTTCTATGGGACCGGCTGGTAAGTCCTCCAAATTTCAATCCAGATTAAAGGATAAATCTGCCCTAACATTTGAGCCTAACTCTCCACGAAAAGTTATTTTATTCGAAAAATGGGATCCAGCACAAAGATGGCCGGTTCCAACCAATTGTGAAACTGGGCCATTCATTGGGCTTTTTTTCCAACCACATGCTGGGCCCCACTTAATTAGTTGTGTCCAAACGATTATCTTTAACCTATATTCATCTTCCTCATGCCGGTTGGCAAATGAACCTCCTAACAATCTCTGCTGGTGATGATGCCATGTGTTTGTTTTTTCCCTGCTCTATCTCTAACGTATTGGCTTCCAATGTTTGAGGTGAACATCCCTTCTCACAAGAGATCCCTTTGTCGGTCCCAATTCCACCAACATATAATTATTTAAAAACCATAATACATTCTCTCTTGAGTTGACATTCAAAAAATAGACATTAAAACCCTAAATATATGTTACTGTTCTAAATGTATGATGTACTTGTATCGGACACTCCACACTTCGGTATAGGCATGGGATATGTGCCTAACATATGTAGTTAAGGCATGTTAGCCTAGCAAACACATTAAGAAATTCAAGTTTCCCATAAAACTATGCATAAAACCCTCATACTATGCATGCTAACAACTCTCTAACATTTTGTAAACACGATTTGAACTAAGAAAATAAAATAAGTATATATTAAGAAATATAAATATTTTGTCATGATCTTGCGTCCTTGGACATGTGAATTAGATGAATCAAACATTCAAACAAGTTTCGTACCCGATACTTGTACCGGAGTCCATATAACATTTTCCCTAATAGAATATAATAATAAGAAAGAGTAAGTGGGAATCTTTTATTTTAAAAGATAAAACACTTTAAAAGGTGTATACACTTATTGTTCAAAATTACTATAACATAAAATAAAATAAAGGTGACTTGTTGGATCTAAGGTACAGAGGTAAAGAGAGGTTGAAATCAATTAAACTCAATAGTCTCAATAACTTCATGAACTATAAAATGTCAATTGACGATTCACAATTGATTCTGTCTTAAAATAGATATACTCATACATTCATATCAATTAGTGCATGAATTGTGAATTGAATCACGAATCGAATCATAAGATTCTAATCATAGAGGCTGGCATTATTCTTTTGAACAGAGTCAGTTCATAAAAATTATTACAGCATGAGTCAATACTACTGCTGCTTGTGTTAATAATACTCTTGCCCCGTCAAGCAAACAAGTGAGGTTCAAACAATGAGTTGCTTTGAAGATAATGAAAACAAGAAATTAAGAGGGTTTTGTGAAGATATCAACAGCTTGCTCAGAAAAAAGGATTTTTTTTTTTTTTTTCGATTGCCAACAACATAAAGAATATTATTAATTGAAAAGAAAAGTTACAAGAAACCAAAGGATAAGGAATCCTCTAAAAAAGAAGAAAAATTTGAAAGCAAAAGAGTAAGAACGCTTCCATCTACACATTACATACAACCCCCCAATCTCAAAAGATCAAGAACAAAGGAATCCCTTGAAAAGCAAAAGAAACTAAGGCCCAAAAAAATGACAAATAACAAACTCTAACGCATAAAGAATCAACATCCTCCATATTGTCCTCGAAATTCTTTTGTTTCACTCCAACCAAATGACACGAAACATAGCGAAAAAGATGCAACAACATAACACTTTCACCTTCTTATTGCAACCAAAACCTCCAAAAATCCATCAAGATCAAGCGGAAACAAGATTCCTGGACCACCCAATTGTCCTCTACCAACATTTATAATCTATTCCACAAATTCAAAGCCAAAGAATAATGCAAGAACAAATGATTCAATGACTCTTCCTCCTTGCATATGATGCACCATTGATGCTGAAGAATGTGAGTTCATCTCCTAGTTTGCAACACATCATTAGTCATTTCAGCGTCCACAAAAAAACCTTGCCTTTAAGAGGCACAACTTTCCAGATTCTTTTATTATGAGAAAAAGGATGAAAACTTCGATTATCAATGATTGAGTCAAAAAAGAACTTACATGACAATAAACCCAAGGAATGAGGTGACCAAGGAAATGTCACAAACATCTAATCTCAAGGAACATCATCAAGGACAAGGAACAAAGATGCCAATTCATTATTACCATGATCATTAAGATTTCTAAAAAAGTTGAAATTCCAAGAGATCAGAGCCAAAAGGAAAACAGCCACTGAAGCAATGGACACATTAGAAGATTGATGCAAATGATACAAGTGTGGGAACAAAACATTAAGGACGATATCACCCACCCAAACATCTTGCAAAAACCAAATAGATTTTCCATTTCCCATTTTTAGTGGATAATAAGGAAGAGAAAAGAAGAATACTTGAAATCTAATAAGCATAGACACAAACATTGTACACGCTGATTTCAGAAAAATGGAGACACAAATATAGCGGCGGCATGAAAATAAAAATATTTTTTATATATTTTATTTGCTATGTAGATTAATATTACATCCACAAACAATCAAAACTAATCAAACCTAATGCTAATTAAATATAATGAAAAAATTCCACTCTTAAGTAAACTCTTATTGTTTTTTGGAAGATTTATTAATTATTTAAATCTAAGAAAAAAATAATAAACATTTAACATCCAACCAAAAGAACTTATTAATTAATTAAAGGGACACACCACGTGGCATGTCCCACATGTGTCTCCGGGTCTGACACCACTACGACAAATGTTTTGGAGTGTCGCTGCTTCATAGCCTGAAACTAATTTCCAAGAGGAACAAAAGTTACCCAGATTGACCACAAAAGAGTTCCAATCATTAGCGTGAGCTCCATATTTGCTCTCAATAATTGAATGCCAAAGTGAATCATGCTCAATAGATAATATCCATAACCACTTGCTCCTTGCAACAACGTTTCTTAAAGCCAATTCCCTTTTTTCTTTTGGGAGAGAAACAGTCTCTTAATTCACCAAATGATCTCTCTTGCTTTCTTCTGAATCTAAACCTTCCCACAAAAAAATCTCTCATCATTTTTACAATTCTATATGCAATCCTGAACTAAGTCTTGAACAAGAACAAATAATAAATTGGGATGTTACACAAAACAGGCTACACCAAAGTATACCTACGTCCTTTATAAAACAAGGCTCTTATCTACCCTTCTAGTCTTTTGCCAATCTTCTCTAAGACAAGAACCACAAAACACTTCGTTCTAGGATTATCCCCAACAGGTAGCCATACTTGAAAGGAAAGAGTGCAATTAGACATCCTAAAGTACCTGACACTCTTTGTAAGCAATTTAGCTGAATATTGATTCCCACAATAGAATACTCATATTAACCTTAAATCAAGAGCAAATTAACAATCTTTGATTTCTCCTCTGATGTAAAACATATGATATCATTAGCAAATTGTAAATGGGACATCGAGACGTGGTTTCTCCCAATAACAAAACCATCGACAAGGCCAACCACCTTTTCCCTATCAACCATCCTCCCCAACATGTCAGCAACTAATGTGAAAAGAAAGGGAGAAAAAGGATTACCTAGCCTGAGATCCTTTGGCACATTAAATCTTTTCCCTACCTTACAAGACCAAGTCAGAAATATTACAAGACAAGCGCTCGTAAATTTATCTTCTCCATCTCTCTCCAATCCCTTTATATACAACACAAAATCCAAAAAAAAAATCCAATTCACATGGTCATATGCTTTCTTAAAGTCCATTTTAAATATTAAACCCTCGTCATTAGACCTCTATATTCCTCAATTGCGTTGTTTGCAACTAATACAACCTCTAAAATCTAACGACTATCCACAAAAGCCTCTTGAGCTAAAGAAATAGTATCCTCCCACTCTCTCGCTCTGTCTCTGTCTCTCTCTCTCTCTCTCTCTCTCTCTCTCTCTCTCTCTCTTACAGCACTATAAGTTGTGAACCTTTTATCACAGCGGATGCTGGGGACAGCTAAGGTTGACGACAAGGGGAGTACAGCGAGTTAAGACGGCGGGTAACACTCTTTCTGTCTCGGTCTCTCTTTCTCTTTTTCTTTACGATTATCCCCAAATTTTTTGCACCAAAGTAACCAAAATATGGAGGCGTGTGTTTTGTATGATTATCAAACTAACCATAATCATATATGGTTGTGTCACATGTTGAGGTTAATGATGTCCATTACTTGGTCAATTTTAATGGTTTTCACATTTTATGATCAATCTGCTTTGACTTGTTTCTTCTTTGGTTAGTAATGGAAAGCAAGTTTGCATGGCAAACAATTTTGTTCCTTATTACTAGATTTTCTATTCTAGAGACTCACTCATTCAGCCAAGAAGGTCAAAAAAATGTAATAAATAGGAGTGGAGAATTCACAAAATAAATTAATAAATAAATAAATAAAATTGAAGAAGAAGAAAAAAGAGATGCTCATTTGTTTGTCTCTAAATAATATACAGGTCAAAAAAGAACAAGAAAAGTCAATGGAATAATTCATAGGCTTGCCATAGAGACATCTGAATCTCGAAATGAGTAGCAAGGGATCAAATTATTTGTCAAGTTTGTGTTTGTGTGTAAGAAATTGCTAGGTATAAAAGAGGTAAAAAGAGAAGGTTGAGAATGAACAAGAGAGAGAGAGAGAGAGAGAGTCAAGTAAACCCTCTCAAGCCATCCTTGTCCACAAAAACTAGTTTCAAAGCAAAGGTACGAGCGAGTCTACAAAAGGATGAGAGATTTATGTGAACCACAATTATACTTGAACACAATCATGACTTGTTTCCTACCAACTTTTGACATTTTAGATGTAATAAGAGGCTTCATACTTCCATGAAGAGAAGATTGGAAGTAAATGATCAAGCAGGGATTGGGGTGTCTAGTGATGTTCATTCACTAGTTGATGAAGTTGAAGGATATGGGCAATTAACATTTGATGAATGAGATTGCAACAATTACATTGAGAGAGTGAAAAAATTGAGGCTTGGGGTAGGAGGTGCCAAATTAATTCAAGATTATTTTTTAAGGATGAAAAAAAAAATTCAAACTTCTTTTATGTGATGGACTTTGGTGATGATGGGTACATTAGGAATTTCTTTTGGGCGGATGCAAGAAGCAGGTCGACTTATGAAACATTTGGAGATGTTGTCACATTCAACACAACCTATCTCACGAACAAATATGATATGCCACTTGCTCTGTTTATAGGAGTTAATCACTACAGGCAATCCATTTTGTTTGGGTGTGGGTTGTTATCTAGTGAGGACACTAATACATTTGTTTGGTTATTCAAATCATGGTTAAGTTGCATGTCAGGGCATCCTCCAAAAGCTATAATAATTGACCAGTATAGCACTATGCAAAATGCTATACAAATTGTCTTTCCAAAAGCTCAACATCGATGGTGCTTATGGCACATAATGAAGAAAATTCCAGAGAAATTGAGAGGATATTCTCAATATGAACCCATAGAGTTGGCTTTGCAAAATGTAGTCTACGGCACTTTCACAAAAGATGAATTTGAGCACAATTGGAAAGTAATGATTTCAAACTTCAATCTTTATGATAATGAGTGGTTAGGGGTATTATATAATGAGAGGCATCGGTGGGTTCCAATCTATGTTAAAGACATATTTTGGACTAGCATGTTAACCATGGAACAAAGTGAGAGCATGAATGTATTTTTTGATGGATATGTCAACTCAATTTGTTGAACAATATGACAATGCTTTGACGAGGAAGGTTGAGAAAGAGAAGAAAGCAGACTTTAAATCTCGACACAAATTGTATGATTATCTAACTATGTATAGTGTTGAGAAACAATTTCAGGAAGCCTACACCAATGCAAAATTCAAAGAAGTTCAAGGGGAATTTAAGAGATTAATTTACTGTCATCACTCGTTTGTCAAAGATGATGGATCAATTTGTATATATAATGTCAAGGAAGACGTCATACTTGGTGAGAAGTTGATGCATGTGAACTTTCTTGTTTACTTTAATTCAACTAAATGTGAAGTCCAATGTATTTGTCGTTTGTTTGAGTTTAGGGACATTATGTGCTCACTCACTCTTAGTGCTCATTACAAGACAAATGAACAAGGTTCCGGATAACTACATTCTACCACGATGGAGAAAGGATTTGAATCGGGGGTACAATGACTTGGGGGTTGCTTCCAATACACAGTTTCTTGATAGGATGCATAACATATTGGATGAAATTTTAGAAATTGCTTCCGACTGTGGAGAAAAAAGGAAAATTATACTACTTGAGTTTGATGAAATCTATGTTCCCAGAAAACGCAAATCCCCTAGCGAATTATGTATTGGTACGTCCATTCTGAAACACGGTACACTTTCATTCCAAAACGGTAAATTTAGTGATCCGAATCGATCCCTAAAGCTTTTTCTAATATATTTCCTTAAATGTTACCTTAAGAGGAAAAATCAATTATAATGAATTAAAATCTAAGGTGACTTAAGTTTTGACAAGACAAAAACTTCAAAAATGAAATATATATGTATTACTAGATACCCAAAAGTTAAAAGAAAATTACTCTAGAAATACCTTAAATTTTTAAGTGTAATAGATACAAATCTATCCCTATCGTACTACATTTTAGAGCATGTGGTGTACCATGTTCCCGTTCCTGTTCCACGTACCGAAACGATCCATGTTCCAGGTAACATAGGATGAAATAAAGGATAGAGTATTAAAAGATGATTTAGGTTGCAAGAGTAATGTACCACCTTCTACTACTTCCTCAAAAAGTGCGAATGATAGCAATTCCATCGAAGCTTTACACAAGTATTTCTCTATGCATCTCTATATTCACGTTTATATATTTGGTTTCAGTCTGTATATGAAAATATCTGCATATATATATCATATATATGAATTACTATCTGTATATTATAGCTTTTCAATAATGCCAGATGATGCTAGTCTTCTCATGATCTTACTTGACACAAACCCTTTGTTTTGAAGCACATCAAATGCCACTTCCCTCTCATTCTCTAGATTTTTTTTGTACATAACTTTAAAACTCTATTTTCTTCTCTCTAGAAACACCCTAATATACCAATTCATGGATTGTCATCTTTAGTGTTCTATGCAGGTCATGGCATTCTTGAATTTTGTTACCAGCTCAACCAAGTTGTGGTGATCACCACTGACTTCAACATCTGTGACTGTATATATGATTCGTGTTAGGGAAAATATATGATTCCCCACAAGTAAATCAATCAATGGGAATAAAAACTAATGCAGAAAAATTATATCAAAAGCAACACAAGAATTTTTACATAGTTCCCTCAATGTGAGGTACGTCCACAGGATTGAAATCCGATTCTACTATCAACCAAAGAGTTTCCAAACGATTACAAATAAGACACGAATGGTCTCACAAAATCACCCTTAGGTGAATTCCAAATAATCATAAATAAACAAGAGAAAAGACCTCACCAAAAAGACGAACAAAAATTTTCAAAACTAGAGTTGAAGAAAACCCAAAATAATAACCCAAATCAGCCGAATCCGAAGCAGCCAACCGAAGATCCACTAACACAATGTTTGAAAGCACCAATGAAATATTCCAAGCAACACATGGAACAAAGCACAGCCACCGAATTGATGTTATAGCAGCCGCACAACTAAATTTTTTTATCTCACGAATACTAAACAATATTTATATATTGTTAAATCTTGGTTTTGTTTTATCAAAACCCTAGTTGTTACCAAATTAAATTGGGTTTCCACAAGTTAGATATAATATATTAAAATAGATTATAATCAATACCAAACCAAATTAAACTCTTTAATAAACCAATTTGGTTTCAAACTCCAATAAGGAGATATACCCCAACAATTCTCCCCCTATCGACTTAGGTGGAGACATCAACTATACCCGCCAAAGTTCGACACTTTAAATGTTTGTCCTCGACAAAGTCTTAGTCAACATATCTGAAATATTATCATCTGTGTGAACCTTTTCGAGATGCAACAATTTCAAATTTGACACATCATGAACCCAGTGGTATCTCATATCAATTTGTTTCGATCTCGAATGAAAAGTAAAATTTTTACTCAAATGAATAGCACTTTGACTATCACAATAAAGCACATACATTTCTTGCTTCAAACCCAACTCTTGCAAAAATTTCTTCAACCATAACTCTTCTTTGCAAGCTTCCGTATTGGCAATAAATTCAGCTTCGGTAGTTGAGAGAGTTACACATTTTTGTAATTTAGATTACCATGCCACAGCTCCCCCAGCAAATGTTATCAAATACCCCGAAGTAGATTTCCTAAAATCAACATCACCAGCCATGTCAGAATCTGTGAACCCATCAAGCATCGGCTTACCATCCCCAAAACACAAACACACCTTCGAAGTCCCTTGAAGATATCTTAGAATCCATTTAACCACTGCCTAATGTTCTTTACCCAAATTAGAGAAAAATCAACTCACCACACCAACGGTGTGAGCAATATTTGGTCTTATACAAACCATAGCGTATATCAAAGAACCAACTACTAAAGCATAAGGAATTTTCAACATCTCTTCGTTGTCTTTCTCACTTGTAGGACATTGATTCAAACTAAGCTTGAAGTAACCCGCAAGTGGACAACCAACCGGCTTTGCTTTATCCATGTTGAACCTCTCAAGAACTTTCTCAATGTAACTTTCTTGAGACAACCAAATCAGCCCCTCTTTGCGATCATGAACAATTTTCATACCAAGTATTTGCTTTGCTGGTCCCAAATCTTTCATAGCAAATGACTTGCTAAACTCCAATTTCAACCTGCTAATCATGGTAGAATCTTGACCCACAATTAACATGTCATCAACATAAAGCAAAAGAATAATAAATTTAGAAATTTTTCACTAATACACAATGGTCCGAAGTGATTTTAGAAAAATCATTATTCATCATGAAAGAGTTGAATTTTTTATACCGTTGCCACAGAGCTTGCTTGAGACCATACAAACTTTTCTTCAATTTGCAAACAAATTTCTCTTGCCCTTTCTCTACAAAACCTTCCGGTTGCTCCATATAAATTTCTTCTTCAAGATCACCATGAAGAAATGCGATCTTCACATCAAGTTGTTCAACTACAAGGTTCATACTTGCAGCCATGCCAAGTACAATCCGAATAGAAGACATCCTTATAACCGACGAGAAAATCTCATTAAAGTTAATACCTTTTTTTTGCCCAAAGCCTTTCACAACAAGGCGTGCTTTGTACCTCAAATTCTTGCCATCATTCTTTAATTTGAAAACCCACTTATTTTATAGAATTTTCCTTCCCTTAGGCAACTTTACTAAATCGTAAGTCTGATTTTCAAGTAAGGAATTTAATTCCTCTTCCATGGCCTTTTTCCAATCATCTTTCTTTGCATGCTCAATTGCTTCTTGGTAGCTCTTGGGCTCTCCTTGATCGGATATCAATACAAATTCATTGGGAGGATACTTTCTTGAAGGTTGTCGGTCCCTTATAGATTTTCTCAACTCAAGTTGTAATGACGATTTTTGACTTGGATGCTCTTTCTCAATGTCTGGCTCAACTTCATTAGGATTAGTATCATCATCTACATCTTCAATAGGTGGCTGCATATCTCCCCCATTTTCATCATCAACTGAATATGAAGGAGATTGATCCATGTCAATGAGATCACTAGTTTTTGGCTCTGGTTGATCATCTTTGCCGAAGTCTTCAATTGTTTGGTCTTCAAGAAACACAACATCACGGTTTCAAATGACTTTCTTGTTGACCAGATCCCACAATCTATACCCAAATTCATCATGCCCATAGCCAAGAAAAATACATTGTCTTGACTTACTATCAAGCTTGGACCTCTCATCCTTTAGAATGTGAACAAAAGCTCGGCAACCAGACACTCTTAAGTGCTCATAAGACACATCTTTGCTGATCCAAACTCTTTCTGGAACATCACCATTCAAAGGATAGGAACGAGACAAATTGATTACGTCAACTACTGTCCTCATTGCCTCACCCCAAAAGGATCTTAGCAATTTAGCTTGTGAAAGCAAACACCTTATTCTTTCCACAATGGTGAGGTTCATCCTCTCAACAATGCCATTTTGTTGAGGAGTCTTCTTAACTGTCTTTTGGTGCCGAAACCTTGGCTGCAACAATACTCATCAAATGGCCCAATGTATTTACCACCATTGTCTGATCGGATGCACTTCAATTTCTGCTCTGTTTCTCTTTTAACCATGGCCTGAAAATGCTTAAATATTTCTAGAACTTGATCTTTAGTTTTTAGTATAAAAGTCCAAACTTTCATTGAATAATCATTAATGAAAGTAACAAAATAAAGTGCACCATTATGTGTTCTAAACATTTTGTTCAAAGGACCACATACATCCGAATGAATCAACTCCAAAACATTTTATTTTCTAGAAGCAACATTTTTATCAAAAGAAACTCTATGTTATTTACCCGCCAAATAATGAACACAAGTTTTAAGATGTGTACCTTTCAAACTAGGTAAAAGCTCTTTCTTGAACAAAACTTGTAGCCCCTTTTCACTCATATGGCCAAGCCGCTTGTGCCATAATTCGGTAAAAGTATCATCTTCAAATGCATTGACAACACCTTTACAAATTTTACCTTACATCGAATAAAGTGTATGAGTCTTCTTGCACTTAGCCACCACCAAAGAACCCTTTGTGAGCTTCCATATTCCATCACCAAATTTGTTGTTGAACCCTTCATCATCTACCTTCCCGGTAGAGATCAAATTGAAGCGAATGTCACGAACATGCCTCATATCTTTAAGTAACAACTTGCAGCCCAAATTTGTTCCCAAGCAAACATCACCCATGCCAATAATCTTGGACAAACCTTCATTACCCATTTGAATAGAACCATAATCTCCTTTGGTGTAGGTAGTGAAGAAATCAACACAAGAAGTCACACGAAAAGAAGCACCAGAATCAATCACCCAATTGCTCTATTGGCCAACAAAATTGATACAATCATCTTCACAAACGACCATGAGATCACCATTGGTAGTAACCGCCGTTGTGTCTTCTTGCTTCTTATCCACACTTTTATCACGCCTTTTCTCCTTGTTCTTGAGTTTTCAACATTCTCGCTTCATGTGCCCTTTCTCATGGCAGTAATAGCACTCAATGTCTTTCTTTGAAAAATAATCATCTTTTGATTTGTCACGGCTTTGATCAAGACCATGAGCAGTCTTACTCCTCCCCCTTGTTTTGCTTCGGCCTCTCACAACAAATGCTTTCGAATGAGAGGAACCCGCTGATTTTCTTATAGTTTCTTCATTTAACAAGCTACTAGTGACTTGGCCTATTGTGACAATTCCATCGGGCGCTGAATTACTAACTGTCACAACCAAAATCTCCTAACTTTCGGGTAAAAAACTAAGTAGCATCAAAGCCTGCAACTCATCATCAAAAACAATTTTCATAGAAGCAAGTTGGTTAGCAATACTCTTTATTTCATTCACATGTTCCGGAATAAGGCTGCCCTCTTTATATTTTAAATTAACCAACTTACGAAACAAAAAATCTTTATTTGTGGCTGATTTCCTATCATAAAGGCTTTCTAATTTTTTTCATAAATCATGTGCTGAAGTTTCAGTAGCAACATGATGAAACACACTGTCATCAATCCATTGACGGATAACACCAACGGCTTTTCGATTAAGTCTCTTCCATTCATCATCTTTCATATCATTAGGTTTGCCACTATCACCCTCAATAGACCCATAAAAATCTTTACAAAATAATAGGTCCTCCATTTTAGTTTTTCAAGTTACCCAATTACTTCCATTGAAGCTAGACATGCAACCCACATTCCTCTCCATTGATTTACACAAATAAATAAACTCAAATAAACCATAAGCTCTGATACTAGTTGTTAGGGAAAATATATGATTCCCCACAAGTAAGTCAATCAATGGGAATAAAAACTAATGTGGAAAAATTAAATCAAAAACAACACAAGAATTTTTACGTGGTTCCCTCAATATGAGGTACATCTACAGGATCGAAATCCAATTCCACTATCAACCAAAGAGTTTCCAAACGATTACAAACGAGACACGAATGGTCACACAAAATCACCCTTAGGTGAATTCCAAATAATCACAAATAAACAAGAGGAAAGACCTTACCAAAAAGATGAACAAAAATCTTCGAAACCAAAGTTGAAGGAGACCCAAAATAATAACCCAAATCAGCAGAATCTGAAGTAGCCAACCGAAGATCCACTAACATAATGTTTGAAAGAACCAATGAAATATTCCAAGCAACACATGGAACAAAACACAGCCACCGAATTGATGTCATAGCAGCCGCACAACTAAATTTCTTTATCTCACGAAAACTAAACAATATTTATATATTGTTAAATCTTGGTTTTGTTTTATCAAAACCCTAGTTGTTACTAAATTAAATTGGATTTCCACAAGTTAGATATAATATACTAAAATATATTATAATCAATACCAAACTAAATTAAACTCATTAATAAACCAATTGAGTTTCAAACTCCAATAAAGAGATATACCCCCAACAATTCATTGGCGGCAGGGCAGTGCCGAATTAGAGGGCAGAGAGTTTGTTGCTGAAATTGAAGGAGTTTGTGGTTAAAGACCAGCAACTGAACAAAAACAACTTGGTTGATGAGATTGGGTCATCACTGCTACCTGGGTCTTTATCAATGACCCTTTGTTTTATCTTTAGCAGTGATTAACGTTGATTTACGTAAAATTATTGTTCAATTTAATTTGGTGAAATAGATATACAGGGGGTGTTTTGTTCAGGGCCACTTCATCCTCGAGTGAGTGTTTAATACTTTTTGCATGGTTAAACAAGTATGCTGGCTGAAGTTGGTTACCTGATTGATCTATGATCCATCAATGTCTACTCATGTTTTGTTGGGAATTAACATATTGTGATATGCTTCCATTTGGACCTTGTAGTGATATCCTGGCACTGTATATATTTTCCTGCCTTTCTTTTTTTTTTTCCCCTTTCCCTAACATGTACTCTAATCATGCAATTATTTATAATTTGCCATGTTTGTTTGAGTTCTCTAACCGGCTTGTGGCTGTCAAATTCTACCCGGTCTATTAGAATACGGAGTGAATTACTCATATTTTTGTAATATGAAATATAAGCATGGCGATAGATCTATTTAGAAAACATTTTTTATACCCCTAGGCCATGTTTGTTTAGCAAACTGGATTAGGTTGGATTAGCATTCCCATGACTAATAGTTCTAAGATTATGAATTCCTTTGGATTGTATATCTTATCCTATGTTTGGATTGGGTTAGGATTATAAGGATGGACTAATAATCCAGACTTTGGCTTAGTCCTCCAATTTATATCTCACCCCCATTTGTGGGATTGAATAGTCCATCATATGTGGGATACCATATCCGGATAAATTGTTAGTCCGTACTTCAATTGCTTAACCAAATATTGGATTAATAATTTTATTGGACTATTAATCCAATCCCAAACTCATGTCCACCCAAACAAACATGACCCTAAGGTGTGTTTGTTTGGACAGACTGGATAAGGGGGATTGGAATTCACCAGACTGTTAGTCCTAGGATACATTGTCCCCGGACTATTTGGTTAGATTAGATTTGTATCCTATGTTTGTTTAGTCATGGAATTAGATGTCTGGATTGAACTATTCTATTGAATCCTATGTTTGTTTGGGATATTATAGAGAAGAATAAATGCTCAAATGACTAATTTATCATTTTCAATTATTTACTAAGTAATAGTAATATTAAACATATCTTTAATATTTTAATTATTTTTAGCTAGATTAAATAAAAATTTTAAATAACTTTATTTTTAAAAAAATAAATAAAATAAATAAATAAAATATCAATAAAAATATATGTTATTTTTTTAATTAAAATTTTAAATAAATTTATTTTAAAAAATAATAATAATTAAATAAAACATATATTAAAATTTAAGTAATGAAATTAAATAAAATATAAACAAAATTTTAAAATAAAATATCTATAAAGAATTATTTTAAAAAATTAAATAAATAAAACATCAATAAAAATTAAATAAAATTATTTTATTTTATTTTTAAATTAAGACATTTAAATTTTATTAAATTTTACTAAGTATAATACATAATTAAATAGTAGAGGGTCAAAATAGTCATTTCATCACCTAATCCCATATCCCCTTATCCCCCATTTGTGTCCCACCCCCCATGCGACACAATAGTCCAACATATTTGGAACTAATAGTCTGGATAGACTATTAGTCCGGAGCAAAAATTTTGAACCAAACAACGGACTATTAGTCCGGAGGGACTATTAGTCCAATCCCATGACTCAATCTCTCAAAACAAACACCACCCTAAAGAATAATTGTCAGTCTCAAGTATGTTATTGCTCTCAACAAATTTCTTATGTGGTGAAGAACAACCACTTATTGTGTTTGTGTATATCACGCGGCAATCTTTTTCAATCCAAGCCTCTATGTTTGAAAGTTTTGATAGGAAAATTTTCGCATATTGATTTCATGACTATATTGGGGAAATATAGCATGTTTATATTGGACGAGAAAATTTAACCATGGCAACAGTGAAAGATGATCCTAACAATGGCAATGGATCGAAGTTCCCATGAGGGTGTTTATCACGCAAGACGGAATTGATAATCAGGAAGCAAACGGAGTGTTTATATATATAATGTTTCTAGTTTTTTTTGGAAGTAAATCATAAGACCTATTGCTCCAACTATTTATAAGTATTTTGATAACCTTTGCCAAGAGTCATCATGATGTATGGGAATAGATACAATGCTATGAAGCATTGTGTCTCTTTGTGTTTAAATTCAAACACCAAAATACTTCCAGATTGTTCAACATCTTGCAGGAAGGTTTACTTATCACCAAAAGAAGATTATGATATGGTGTGAGAGGTTTCACCATATTATGGTGTGATCACCACTCATATTTTCATCTCCCACTTGATC
The DNA here is from genome assembly GCA_025200525.1 of Camellia lanceoleosa. Classification (NCBI taxonomy): domain Eukaryota; kingdom Viridiplantae; phylum Streptophyta; class Magnoliopsida; order Ericales; family Theaceae; genus Camellia; species Camellia lanceoleosa. The sequence goes on along the minus strand of CM045764.1, from coordinate 110,896,911 downwards.
ACATTATAATATTGGTGATAAAACCTGAGTTGGGCATGTTAACCTTGGTATCAAAATTTTGCCTCATGCCAACTTTCATCTATGAAATTACCTCATAGATCAACGTCTGATTGTGACTTGGCCATACATGCGCATGTTTTTGTCACCAATCTGACCGCACCCGTACGAATGTGTTCTCCCACTATCAACACATTCCAGGTGACTTCAGTTCACTATATAATAAGTGAACGGCATCAATTTTTAGTGATGGGTTCATAGTCCATACCCAATCACCATTGACGACTTCAGCCGTACACATTTTTCATGTGTTGACCTGCATTGAAATTATTGTTAAGTACTTCCTTTTAGACCCATTCCTGAAGGTTTTCCTTAACACACCTTATCAATGACTTTTTGTTGATCAAGCAGACAATATCATCTAGTTAGCACGTTGCATATTATGGACTTTACATCTCATGCTAACTATGATATCCGTGCCTTGTCAATTCCTCTATCTTGTTACCTGACCAAACACATGTTTCCATGTAAGATAGAGTCACAAAACATCGGTTATCTAGGCGTCCCCAAAGTCATCTGACTATGCTCTTATATAAGTATCTAAACCACCTGACTAGGTATTTTTCAATCCCATATTAGCTACATGTTCTCTGAATTTTTCCAGAGACAACCCTTTGGTCATAAGGTCAGCCACCATCTCATCTGAGGGTATATAGTTGACTTTAATTTCACCTCTCTCCACTATGTCCTGAATATAGTAGTAACTAACATCAATATGTTTTCCCTTAGAGCTATTTGCTCCATTTTTTATTAATGAGATGGCAAACTGATTGTCACAAAACATACTGACCGGTCTGACAGGTATACCTAATTGTAAACTGTCAACAAATCGTTTTATCCAGACCGCATTAGACATTAATCTTTGCAAGCTATGTATTCAGCTTCCATAGTATACTTTGCAACACAACTCTGTTTCTTACTTAACCAAGAAACAGCTGTTCCACCAAACCAGAACACATGACCACTAGTAGATTTTCTACTATCTACATCTCCTGCAAAATCCGCATCAGTGTATCTTTTTATGTCTAGATCACACAAACCAAAACATAACTTCAAATTTTTAGTGCCTTTTAAATATCTGAATATTCTTTCGACTGCTTGGCAATGTTCCTTACCTGGATTGGATTGAAACCGACTTACCAATCCGACTACATGACAGATGTCAGGTCTAGTGCTTATCATGGCATACATTAGGCTGCCTACTGCTTGAGCATACGGAACATTTCTCATTTCCTCAATGTTAGACTTAGTTTGAGGACTCATACTTTTACTAAGACTTTGTCCCTTGCAAACAGGCATACTTAAAGAATTATAGTTATCCATATTAAATCTTTTGAGCACCTTGTCTAGATATTTCTCTTGATCTAGATATAATAATTTTGAATTTCTATCTCTTGAAATTCTAATTCCTAGAACATAGGTTGCAAGACCCATGTCTTTCATTTCAAATCTAAATGCTAAGAAATTTTTGGTTTTTATAATCATGTCTGGACAATTTCCTGCTAACAATATGTCATTCACGTATAAAGACAATATTGCTAACTTGTCATCATTTTTTCATATATAAACACAGTGATCTAATGGACTTACAACATAGCCCATTTCTAAAATGGCTTGCTGAAATTTCAAGTACCATTGTCTTGAAGATTGTTCAAGTCCATATAGAGATTTCTTCAACTTGTAGACTTTATCCTCGTTGCCTTGGTTCTGGAAACCATCAGGTTGCATCATATAAATTTCCTCTTTTAATTCTCCATTGAGAAAAGCTGTTTTAACATCTAATTGATGCAATTCCAAATCCATCCTGGCAACTACCGCCATTAGAATTCTTATTGAGGCAAATTTTGCAACAGGAAAATATGTATCTACGAAGTTTATTCTAGGTTGTTAAGTGAAACCCTTGGCTACTAACCTGGCCTTGTATTTCTCCAAACTTCCATCTGCTTTGAATTTCTTTTTAAGAACCCATTTGCAACCAATGGTTTTTCTTCCATTTGGGAGATCAGTTAATTTCCAAACATCATTTTTCTTGATCGAGTCAAGTTCTTCATTCATTGCCTCAAGCCATTGTGTAGCATCATTGCTACTCATTACTTCATTATAACTAGTAGGATCATCTACTAAGTTATTAAGTTCTTCAACTTGAAAAACATAATGATCTTTCAAAACCATAGATGGACGTCTTGCTCTCTTACTCCCATTTTTCTCAGAATTCGAAGCAGGGAAAACAACGCCATGTAATTTGCGTTTGCTCCCACTATTAGATGGTTCGGGGAGAATATGTGGACTGTGTGACAAAGAAGGAAGAGAAGAATCCTGAGATACATCAGAGAGCAATTCAATTTGTTCAATAGGAGTAACAAGATCAATGGATTCAAGAAAAATAGCATCTCGATTTTCTATCAATCTACGTTCGGGATGGTAAAAACAATAACCACTCCCATTTTCGACATAACCAATAAACTTGCATTCCCAAGTTTTGCTTCCCAATTTATCCCTTAAAGGTTTGGGAATAAGTACATGCGTCTTACATCCCCAAACTTTGAGATTTTGAACATTAGGTTTAGTTCCATGCCAGCATTCGTAAGGAGTTAGAGGTTTGGCTTTTGTTTCGACTCTATTTAATATGTACGCAGCGGTGGACAAGGCTTCCCCCCAAAAAAGAATAGGAAGATCAGCATGAGCCATCATAGATCTTGTCATTTCCATGAGAGTACGATTTCGTCTTTCTGCAACCCCATTTTGTTGTGGTGTATATGGCATTGTAAACAAATGTTTTATGCCATTCTCCTTGCAGAAAAAATCCATAGCTTCATATTCACCACCTCTATCATTATTCAAGTGTTTAATGGACCAACCAAGTTGTTTTTCTACCTCTAATTTATATTCCTTAAACTTTTCAAGTGCTTCTGATTTGTGTTTAAGAAGGTAGATATGTCCATATCTTGAATAATCATCAGTGAAAGTAATAAAGTATTCCATGCCTCGATGAGTTTTAGTTCTTAATGGGCCACAAATGTCCGAATGAATTATTTCAAGTAAGTCCGATGATTTCCAATGTTTGAAAAATGGCTTGCTAGTCATTTTGCCTTTGATACATGGTTCACATATATCAAAATCATCGGAACATACTTTAGGCAATAAGCCACTTTTAAACATTCGAGACATTTTATTTTTATTAATGTGACCTAACCTTAAATGCCATAAATAAGAACTATTACTAATAGAAACATGCAAATAATCAGAAATACATACTTTATTATCAATAGGAAGAGAGTACATGTCATTCACTCTTACACCTTTCACTAATACACTTTCTTTCTTAATCAATACTGTGTTAAACCTAAAAGTAATCTCAAAACCTTTTTGAGTTAACACCGGAACTGAAATTAAATTCCGCCGAATGTTAGGTACATAAAGCACATCATGAAGCACAATAGAAGTTTCATTAATAGAGAATTGACAGTTGCCGATGCCCAAAACATCACTATAGGAGTTGTTGCCCATGTAGATTTTGTGTTCACCAACCTTCTTTTCAGTAAACTCCACAAACATGTCTTTATTTTGCACAATATGCCTAGTTGCAGCAGAATCAATCCACCATGAATTTGATGAAGGTTCAAGCACCATTGCTTCAGAAACTGTCATGGCAACAGGGTTATGCTCCTTTGTCTGTTTCTTCTGAGGACAATTGGCTTTGATATGACCTTTTTGACCGCACTTGCAACATAGACCAATTTGATGCTTGTGATGTTGTTGTTTTTGCCATTCTTTTGGTTTCTTCCATTTTTTCTTGAAAAAAGTAGTCTTTTTCTTGTTGAATGGAGTGTGAGTATTATTCTGTGGTTGTGGTGAAGATTGTGCCATCAACAAGTTAGAAGACAATCCTTCTTTACGCCTACGCTTCATTCTTTCTTCTTCCAAAACTAAGAGTACAGGCAATGTTACCATTGAAATCTCTCGTCCGCTATGAGTTAAAGATGTGATAACATGATCCCAAGACAATGGAAGACTATTAAGTATGGTAATTACTTGCATCTTGTCCGACAAAGAGTGATCAGCGTTGGATAATTCTTTAGCAATTAATTCCATTTGATTAACATGATCACCAACACTATCATTATCACTCATACGAGTGTTATTATATTTGTCCAAGAGCAATTGAATTTAAGTATCCGATCGAACTCCATACTTACTTTCTAGTGCTTCCATTAGTTGTCTTGCAGTTTCATGTTCTTCAAAAAGCGGAATAATGTTATCTTTCATGTTATGTAACATAGTTGCCTTTGCCATTGCATCATCTTCTATCCATTTAGTTTGGAACCAACTAGAATCATCATCTGGTTTAGAAGTGGATAAAGTATGCAATGTTTTCTCATGTGTAAGAAGATAAGAAATGTAGCATTTCCATGCTCGGAAATTATTTCCATTAAGCATCTCGATTCTCGAAGAATCCATTGTATTTTTAATAGCCATATTAAAAACAAAATGCGTTACTATGAAAATTCAAATGTGAATATTACAATACTAAACTAAAAATAAAAATAAGCAAAATTAAAAACAACAACAATAAGGAAAAGCCTTGTAATTGTTGAATCAGCCCCTGTGATGAAAATGATGTGAAGGAATAGAACGGTACTGTTGCCTTGGGTAAGAAGAATGATGAAAACCCAAAGGCCTAGTAAACCCAATACTTTGCTTATGAGTATTGTAACAATAGTTACGAGCCCAAGGAACACAATGGTGCCTTTTAAACAATGTTTCTTTGGATGTTTTCCGTAGTAACACCCTTGAATAGCCTCCTCCTCAAATTTTGTTTTCAGAAAATTTAGTACAACAATCCACGGAAAAATTCTTAGAAGAATTCTGGAAATTTTGGCGTTTGAATGACTGAAAACGGCCTTGAAATAAGCGAGAACGAGCCAAAAAACCGTTTGGACCAGGCTGCTGCCGGTCTAAGTATTGTGCTAGACCGGTTTGGCTCGGCTGAGACCGAACCGGCACGAACCGATGGTCAACACAGGGGTCAATGCGCGGATCAATGTGCAGGTCAGAACGCGGGTCGGGCGAAGCAGACGGACGCGGGTCCGGGCGCGGTGCGCGGGGCGCCGGGGCGACGCGTGGATCTGGACACGCACTAGGCTGCAACGTTGGACTGCTGGGCTAGTCTGCGCACTGGGCTAGCTGCGTTTCTGGGCTGCTGGGTCACACCTATGGCTATGGGCTGCACCAAGACTTTTGGGCTGAAGAAAATTCTTTTTAATTTTACAGCCCAAAGGAATTGATTTCCTTGCAGTGATTCTTATTTTTGGGCCTTTTTGAATTCAGCCTAAGGGAATTTAAATTCAACTCAAACGCTGCAACGGCTCCAAAGGTATTATTCCAGTTGTCTTCTTCGGCAACTGGAGTCGGAGACCACAGACTAAAATTCGAATTTTGAGGATCAAATCTTCGCCCTTTTTCACAACGAATTTCACCGTTTTGATCAAAATTCTGAGAAGAACAAGATGGTGCCAATTTGGAGACACAATCCGAACCAAAAAATATTTTATAAAATTGTTTCCAACGATGCAATTCAGACTCACTTTCGGCAAGGTTTGAAACAATCGCACCACCAATAGTTATTTTCTTCGGATAGTTTTCTGGGAATACAATACGTTGGTGATGATTAAATAAACAAATGGAATTAACCAAAGCCGAAGATTGATAATCGATTATATTCTGAATTTTCGGTAAAAACCTTTCAGAAAATTTTTGTTCTTCCGAACTGTAATTCGACATCTGCGATTATGTGTACAAACTTGCTCTGATACCACTGAAAGATGATCTTAACAATGGCAATGGATCGAAGTTCCCGTGAGGGTGTTTATCACGCAAGACGGAATTGATAATCCAAAAGCAAACGGAGTGTTTATATATATACTGTTTCTAGTTTTTTTTGGAAGTAAATCATGAGACCTATTGCTCCAACTATTTATAAGTATTTTGATAACCTTTGCCAAGAGTCATCATGATGTATGGGAATAGATACAATGCTATGAAGCATTGTGTCTCTTTGTGTTTAAATTCAAACACCAAAATACTTCCAGATTATTCAACATCTTGCGGGAAGGTTTACTGGTCACCAAAAGAAGATTATGATATGGTATGAGAGGTTTCACCATATTATGGTGTGATCACCACTCATATCTTCAAACAGCAGCCCCAATGCATATAGCTATATAAGTAAGATTTGATTGATTCATGTCTCTTTGAATGTGTTATTTTTGTAGATGTTGCAACATTGTATTTATTATTGGCTCTCTGCTACCTCAAATATCTTCTCTAATGAAGTTTCTGATATGATGGCAGATATAGTGTTTGCATGGATCCACAGATGGACTGGACAGTATGTTTTATGCTCTTCTTTCTGCAATAACTACAGTTTCTTCTTGATGATGTTTTGCTCCTACATGTTTTCTTCCTCACAGATATGTTGCAATCACGAATGCAATATTCTCAGGCCAACATCAATGGTATCGTGCAATGTAGACTTTTAGTATTTTTATTCCCCATATCATACACATCAATTTTTTTTTTTTTTTAAGTGGATTAGAAACTCAATTGTTTTTATTGTTTTGCTTTTAATTAATATTTATGTTAGTGTTGGTTCTGTACTTGGTTTTTGATTGTGCTTTATGGGGTTTCTCTTGCCAAGTTCTAGGTACAAAAACTCTTTTAGGTGAACACGAAAGCATAGAATTGTCTATAGTTTTCTTTTGTTGTTATCATTGTTACTGTCTGCTTCTGTTCCCACAATTATTCCATTGGGCTCATGAAATACACTTCTATTTATCATTAATGTGTGAAAATAAAGATCTCTATTCTTTAATTCAGTAACACAGCTTTTAGTGTAACCAGGCCTTAGTTTTGTATTTTCTAAATTTATGATATGAACCTTCTGTTTATTGGTGATTTGATTTGGGAATTTTGACTTAATAGGAATTGGTGTTATTTGGTCACGTAACATAACCACTGCTATTGGTTGGGCATACCAATTTAGTTCATAAGAGTTGATGCTTTTATACCATACTGTGTATTTAATTTTGAAATGACTTTTCAATGTTCTTCATAATTGTAAAATGATAAGGATAAAGGAATTTGGTAATTTAAAATATTTAGTATTATGTCGGACATTAAGAACCCAGTATGGTGTTAAACTAATTTTTCAGTTTAATAGGATTAGTTTGTTTGTTGCCTTATGCTATGTTTGGTTGAGGGATTTGTGAAGGAATTTGAAAAGAGAAAGGGAAAAGATAGGTGAATAAAATATAAGTAAATATAGTTTCACACACATTTTTCCTTTTTCTTTTCCTTTTCCTTTCCAAATCTCTTCTCAAATCCTCCAACCAAATATAATATTAAAGTATTAGGTATATTTGGGGTCATTTTTAAAGAAATTTAATGAAAAACAATGTACAAAAATCTCTACTATAGTATTCCAGGTTTAAAACAATCAACCATGTTATTATTACTAATTTGCAATAGAAATCAGTATGTCTGAATGCTAAACATTGGAACTTCCCTCTATCATAGAGTTGCATCTTCCCAAAATCCTCCATTATATAAGTTTCCATCTAATAATAGGCTACGGAATACGAGCAAAATCTATGGCACAGAAGTTTTTTAGTTATTATTATCGCTCCCCTTTGTAGCTCCTTCAAAATGAATTTCAGTAAACTAAACTAGGTATTGGTGACGATACCATAGTTGTTCTGAATGCCATGCTATAGCAACAAAAGTGTCTGAAAGTTACCGCCTCTTATCTTTGAAGCTAGCATTCTGTAATAGAATTATATGTTCAATATGCACTGTAATGGTCAGTTTCGTTGCAGTTATGATGCAGCCAATACTCATTTGTTCTGAAAATAATAACCTATAAACGCAGCAGCTTTTTTTTTTTTTTTTTTTTAAAAAAAAATTAACAAGAACCTATGTAGTAGCTTTTGTCAAAGAAATTAGAAACACTTCTTCTGAAAACTATATTTTGTATGGTTTATGGGTTTAGGGTTGATGTTCCAATTTTTGTTAGTCATGGGATCTTCTTTTCCCCTTTATAATTCTTCTATTCCTCTTAATTTTGTTCGCATTTTTTTAAAAAAAAAAGCATTAAATTTGTTACATTTGAATAAAATATAGGATAAATTACAATCACCTCGCTTGCAGTTCCTGATAATTACGCTGGCTTCCTCTCATTTTTCTAAAATTACATTGACCTTCCTTGTGTCTAATGGCGTTAATGGAAGCGTTAGTTTAACAATTTTAATATTAGAAAAATTAATTATAAAATTTGTGGTAATCAACACCATAAATGTTATACCTTGTATATGATATACATAAAATGATGTGTATTTTAGAATAATTTATTGTTATGATAAAAGTGATGATGAAACAAATTTAAAAAATTAACTTAAAATTACAAAAAAAAAATTCCAGGGTTTGACCCTTGTAATAAAATAAATCATGAATTTTTAATTTTGTCAATTTAAACCATAAACTTTTGATTCGTTTTAAGCTAAACTATCTACCTATTTTTGTAAGTAAAATCGATGGAAAATGGGTATTTTAGTCATAAATTCAATGAGAAATGATATTTTAGATATTTTATGTATATATATATTGAGTTTAGTAACTAAAATATTCTTTTTTCGTCGATTTTACTAAACAAAAATTCATGAATGGTTTAGATTGAAAACAAATCAAATATTAGAGTTTAAATTGATAAAATTAAAAACTCAGAATTTATTTTGTTAAAAAACTCAAACTCTGAGATTTTTTTTTTATAATTGTCCCAAAATTAAATTGTGGCACCATATATTTATTTGAGTAGTATTAAATAATATTTCTAAATACTCACATAGTTTGATTATAAATATATATATATATATAATTTATTGCTTTACATGCATACGAGTTCTTCTATTTCTCATTTGGCTTAAATAATTCATACTATTTTTTTTTAACCTAAAAAGTGATTAATTAATTTCTTTTATTCTTAATTTACAGATAATCACTTCAAATGTAATACAAACCAAACAAAAACCCCCATATGTGCTAATCTAACAATTAACCATTAACTTTTGCAAAAATAAAAATAAAAATAGAACCGTTAGTCAAATTAACGGTCAACTAACAGATTGTGAGAATATGCAAATCAAAAGTAATTCCAAAAATAGGAGAAGAGGCCGATGTAATTATCAGAAATCTCAAGAGAGGTGAGTGTAATTTACCCTAAAATATATGACATATATAATAAAAATATAAAAATATTAAATTTTGAGCTTATGCTTTGAGTGTTGTCTTCTATTTTTTTGAAAATTTACAAGTTGGACTGCCATGGTTGTGTTGATATTGTGTCACGTATAACTATATCAATATTTGTATTTTTTGATTGTCAAGTTATTTATTTTATTTTATTTGAATAAAGTTCACTTGCACCTCTATATTTTCCATCTAATTTTACTTTTTTTCCTTAATATTTTAATTGTCTCAATTAATCTTTAGATTTGTTACAAGTAACTCATATAACAACTCGTTTTGAAAATTGATGAAAGGAATAAAGTTATATTTTAGTAAAAGTTAGTGTTAAGACTAAATTAATAATATCCACCCAAAAAAAGACTAAATTAATAAAAATATGAGTGCTAAATGTAATTAATAAAATTTTATTGTTAATTTTTTAAACGATATTATATAAATGAGTACAATTGTAATTTTTAACTCAAAATGTGAAAAATTAACAAAAATAATTAAAAAGTGAGTAGTAAATTGAAATTAGATGTAGACATTGGGGTGTGGCCCAATGATCTAGTAGTCATACCTTAGGATGTGGCGAACACTTCAGTTATAATCTAACTCTATTAACTATGCTAATACTATCTTTGACCCAAAAAAATAAAAAAACAAAAAGGGAAATTTACTGTATAAATGTGTTACAGTGAAAAACATTAAACACACAATTGGAAACTTCAAAATCCAATATAAAATCAAAAGTTTGGCTTCAATTCTTTTCACTTAAATTCCTTTCACTACCACGTAAAAAACTTGTAAGAAACTCACTCTCAATTAAGATAGAACCTCCCAAACATACAAATCTCATAAAAACAAAATAAAATAAAAATTTGTTCTAATGTTTCTACTTACATAATATTTATACATACCCAAAGACTGTTTCATGTTTTTAACTTCCAGACAATATTACCGTCATTAGTCTAGCTGCCTCTTGTTTTCCCCCTTTCTTGTATCTGGAAGTTATGCCTTACTTGATTCTCGTATTCTTTGTTCTTTTTTAATGAAATTCTCAATTACCAAAAAATAAAACACACCACCATCAAATCAAAGATGCTAAATGTAAATAATTTCCAGGAAGTGAAGGTAGAGATCCATTTGGCCTTGATGACCACAAGAAATTGAAGGTAGAGATCCAAGAGTAGGAAAAGATTAGTAAACATAGCTAATAACTCACCCTGCCAGAGCAAGTCCCCAGGTAGAATGGGTGTAAAACAACTTCCTAGCATGCCAAACATTTAGCATCTTCTCCAACTTGTTCATGCCACCCAATGCTTTATTTAGAGCTACATGTACAAATTTATGTTATGAAAAACCCACTACCTCCAGATAATAAAATTACGTATTCCTCAGTCTATCAAGGAAAACTCATATGGGGAACATCCAAATCCAGATAAGTAAGTCTACCGAGGAAATATGGTTGTCTTGGACTTGGTCTTGGTTTTGAGAAATGTCTTGTGATGGTTGGGGTGGAGGAGCTGGTTGCTCATTGAAGTAAGGCGTGGATTAAAGCTTGGTTTTGTTCAGCCAAGCAGTTAATGCTGTTGGTAAGTTCAGTGAAATATTGAGGTGGGTTGTTTGGGTTGGAGGGCTTGGTTTGAGGATTTCCAGTGGTGTGCTGTAAACCCATGGATCGTGTCGTAACCACTCCGACACCGAAGATGGGTGATAAGCAAATCGTTTCCAGCAACAATGAACACAATTGTCAACCGAAAGGTTCCCATAGACAGCGCCAACTAATGATGTAGTTTGGTCGGACAAGAGATGGAGGATCCAAATGCTCCACAGATTGGCCAAACTTCGTTTTTCCAACAACACCTACACCAAGTTCGATAGGAAGGACACAGGGGTTGGGGTTCCTTCCTAAGGACCCTCCGATTATTAAGTTAGATTGGAATAAAAAGAAGTCAAGAAGTAGTTAGAGAGAGTATGTATATATTGATATCTTTCATACCTTTGTTGGCCTCTTGGCTTACCGTGTCGAAATTTTACTTTTCCCGACAAAATTTTTTAGTCACCACATTTGTCGCGTATACGTGGTCGGCGTAGGTATTGGCGACTAATAATTTTTTAGTTGCCAAAATACAGGTCTTTAGCAACCAAAGTGTTAGTCGCCAATAGTGTTTTACACTTTTGAAAATCATACATTTACCGACTAATAATTTAGTCGCCAATACTCACTGAATCGCCGACTAAACGGCTTAGTCGCCAAAATAAAGACATTTGGCGACTAATAATTTTAGTCGCCAAAGGTGTTTCTGTCAAAAAAAAAAACCCACTTTTTTTGCTTTTTCTGAGTTTCGAACCGCGCCAACCGTCCCACATTCCAAACTTTTTTGCAACACACTCCCTCCACTATACCACTACAACATCACATGAATATATATGCAATATATATTATTTATATAGTATATTGACCGGTATTAATACAAAACAATATATATAAATATAATTATTTTAATTCAATATAATTTATGTAAAAAATAAATTATTTACTAAAAAAAATTTAAGCCACTTTTGGCGACTGAATTAAATTTTTAGTCACCAATTCTATCATTTTCGGCTACTAACTATTATTTAGTCACTAAAAAATTAAGTTCTGCCTAAAAATAAGCAGTTTTGGTGACTAAACCTGTTTTTAGTCGCCAAAAACGTTTCCTTTTTGCTACCAAACTGAATTTTAGTCGGCAATTGAGTATTTTTAGCTACTAATTTTTTTTTTGTAGCCAAAAAGTTTCACTTTCAGTGACCAAACAGTTTTTAGTTGGCAAAACACCTATAATCGACGACGAAACTGTTTTTTAGTCGCAAAAACCATCACTTTTGGCTACTAAATCATTTTAGTCGCCAAAAATCATGACTTTTGGCTACTAAACAACCTTTAGTCGCTAAAACCCCTACATTCAGCCACTAAACTGCCTTTTAGTCGCTAAAACCCTTATATTTGGCGACTAAACTCTTTTAGTTGGCAAAAGTGATCAATTTTGGCGACTAATTCCATTTTAGTCGCCAATTCTACTACTTTCAGCGACGAAAAATGCAGTTTTGGTCGCCAAAAGTGCTTTTTGTTGTAGTGCCCACTCATGATTGCTCTCCTGTCTTTGTCTTTTCACGCTGTCAAATCCAGAAGTCTATAGAGTCACCATGACAAAGATTGCCATGTCACGTAAATCCTGTAAGAAAATGGGACGGCTTGTCTCTTCTTTTTGTCTGGCCACTGGGCCTAAGTTGGGTTAGAAATTATTTGGACGACTCATTGGACCATATATTTGGGTTTAGGAATTATTTGAACAGCCTATTGGACCATCTATTTGGGCTATACCCATCAGGACCAAATTGGGGAAATTTTTGGTTTAAATTATTGAGCAAGCTTCATAAATACCAAGATTTTAGAAAATGGTCTCCTAATATTTTTTGCAACAAATTTTTTTCTTTTTAGACTGAAAAATTGTGATCCCTAATATCCTCATATGTTATAGTATTCGTTGCTCAAACAAAATGAAGCTCAGTGGAAGCTTCAAGTGCATGCATGATTGTTCAAAGTAGATCTAGGATCATTTTTGGGATATATATGCTATTGAGCTATTCTGTAGTAGTATATACCAAACATAGCCTTAACTGTTATTATGATATTTTGTTTTTTTGTTTTTTGGGGTAGCTAGGTTTTGTTGCTTCACGCACACTGCCAGTTCTGTACGAGAGGAATAAAGAGCAAGTGGACAGCTTTGTATACAATGTTCTCAGCAAAATTTCCAAAGGAAACAAGCATACATAGATATAGAAATAAAATCAGAAGTTATCCATAATTTATAATTTATAATTTATGGCCAAGATTCATTCATGGTTGACTCCAAAACAACAAAATCAAATCTTCACTGTACATTTGAATTTCTAAGTAAATTTTTTTATTTATTTTTTTTTTTCCGTGGTTCATATATTTTTTTGATATTTTATATATGTAAGTACATAAACTTGTCGCTGTGTAATTAAAATAATATTTCAACAGAGCCTCTGCTGAAGAGTTACATTGCGTTTAGTCGGGGATTTGGGAAGGGATGTGAAAAGAAAAATAGAAAAGGTAGGTAAAATAAGAATAAAATATACATAGATTTCACCTAATTTCACACACATTTTCTATTTCCATTTTCAAATCCCTCCCCAAATCTCTCAACCAAACGCATCATAAATATATATTGAAAAGCTGCATTCTGATCTTGTTCTTTGGGGTAGGCTGCTTGATTTATCTTATCACCCTTGATCTTAAATTAATTTTGCTATATGGCAAAGGACATTTTTAAATTGAATTTTTTTTTAAGTTTTTGACCCATCCACCCTTTTAGACACAATTTTCTCCAAACTTCAATATTTCAATTTTTTAATTAGGTGAGGCCTTTGTTAGTGGATCTTTTTGCCAAAATGGGTCAAAAACCTCGCTATTCAATTGGGACTATCAAAATGGCGGATCTAAATAAAGTCACGAGTTGTATAGACACGAATTGTCTTAGTTTGTCTAACACTTATATTTCAAGATTAAGATTATCTACAATAATCTCCTTTATAATGGTAATTTAAGGAGTATTTTTTTTAAAGATAATTTATAATTAATTAGATGATCAAACTAAAAAACAAAATCTTACAAATATATTGCAAGAATTATTGTGGAAAATCCCATTTCGACATGCCAAGGTATAGCTTCGTTTTTTAAACTAAGGAATTCAAAGTCAGGAGTTTGGTGAAGGATGAGAAATGTAAGAACAAGAAAACAAGGGAAAAATTCAAAGTCACATGGGAAAGGAAACAAGCATAACTTACTTTGGTTTGGTGGCAACATTTACTTGTTCAAAGGGAAGTATGTTTTTGTTGGTTGAGGACCCACCCTCTTAATTTTGTTCCCACTAATCTCAAACAATCGCCTTCACTCTAATTAAAAAATTTACTGAAAGTATAATTGTCCAAATACCATTAGATATTTAATTATTATTGTTTTTTTTAACACTAATCATATTTAATTTTTTGTACGTTCAGTAAGATTTATAGAACATGTTTGATTAAGTGGATTATAGCGTAATATTGAGATTATTAGTTTATAGGACTCACGTTCTAGTGTTTGATTGCAATTTTTGTTATCTGATTATATTTCAATATTAGAAGATTTTTTAATTTGATAACTAATAATGCAAAATAAATAAATAATTGAAATTATATATTTTCATATCTATTACAAAATAACTGTCAATAAAAAAAATATTTAATCCATTAATCCAGCTAAATAATAAGTTTTACGCTAATTTCATAAATTATTAATTTTTTCACCATTAATCCTTCAACTCAAACAAGACTGTAACGAAAGGGGTAGTGTATAGAATTTTTCTTACAAAGATGGCTATGAAGTCTTACATGCGCTGGAATTATCTTGCTGGAAACCCAGGATCTGTGAGATCTTAGATTCACATTTGTCAAAGTGACTGTTCACTTTCAAAATCTTACATCATCATTCAGAGTTGAGCAAAAAAAATTTAAAAATCATAATTTGATTTAGATTCAGATCGAATAATATGATTTGGTTTTATTTTATCGGTGCATAATTTGATCCTAATTTTTACATAACTTAATCATATTTTATTGTTCAGTTTATAATTTTATAGTTATGATTTTGATTTAAAACAAAATCAAACGGTTTAGATGACAAATATATATGTAATTTTTATTACTTGAAATCATTTAAATTCAAGAAAAGTATTGAGGACTTTCCGTAGAAGAACTAGTTCTAAATAATTCTTATTTAAAAAAAGATAACATATTATTTGATATTTGAATAGTTTGTGAGTAATATTATCTAAACACGTTATCAAAATAATGGCATTTTTTTATTATAAAAATAGTAATTACAAATCAAATTGAATCGCATTTCATTAGTTGCATCTAATAATTTCAAAATTTTATGAATCCACTTCAAATATTATAGAATCATAAATAATAATTTGATCGTTAATTTCTTTATAATTCGAATCAAACCAAATCATGTTCACTCTAACGATGATTTCGAACCACACAATAGTTTTTCCGTTCAAAGCTCTCTTTTTGTAGTTGAAAAGTATTTTATTTCGGGAATCGATAATAATACCACAAGTTGTCCAATCCAATCCCAACCATGCAATAAAAAAATATCATAAAACTTTGTGTGATGTTGTAATAAAAGAAAAATAGCTTTGTGCAGTTGAAAAGTATTTGATTTTGGTTTTCAGAATTTATTTTTTTTTAAAAAAATTATTATATTTATTTTTCATATTTTTTTATTTTACTGAAATTTTTTAATATTTTAAATATTTTTTTAATTTTTAGACACACTTAACATAAATATAATGAAAAAGTATAATTTTTACGAAAAAATCTTTAAAAAATTCACGAAATACAAAAAATACAAAAAATAATGAAAATTCATTATATTTTTCACATTTTGTGTATTTATTAATTTTCTAAAATATTTTTTTTACAAATATTTTACTTTTTAGATACATTTAAGTAAAGTACATCTAAAAGAATTTACTTAAAATTTTTAAAATATTTACTAAAAATAAAAGAAAAAAATATAAAAAATAAAAAAATTAATTTCTAAAAAATTAAATTTAAAAAATTAAAATCAAAATCAAAATGGTAATCCCAGCCGTTCAATAATAATACTCCAAGTTGTCTAATCCAATCCCAACCATGCAACAAAAAATATCATAAAACTTCGTGCAATGTTGCAATAAAAATAAAAATAAAAATAAAAACTATATTAAATTTGATTATTAAATAATGCACCGTCATTATTTTGTGGGGTGGTGATTCATCCCACTAATTTTTTGATCACTAATAGCACTAATGAACTAAAAAAAAAAAACAAACAAACTCAAGCCAAAATATCACATCACTTAATTTATTTAAAACTCTAAAACATTATTGTTATTTTGTGCAATGGACCGACCTACGATGCTTTTTGTACCAAAGTTAGGAAAATGCTACTGACATGGCAGATACATGTCATTGTCCTGTGGGTCCACTAGGGACGATAAAGCAGAGCAGGGTCGAGCTGTCGTGCATAATGAAGGCATTTGTTTGACTTTTATGTAGTCAATTTATAACTTTAAAAAGTTATTTTGAGTTATTAAGTTAAATTTATTTTAAATAATTTTTTATTTTAATAATTTATTTTAACTTAAAAAATGTGATTTTGAGAAATTGCTTGCCCTTGTTTTTTATTATCAATTTCTACTATAGATATGTTAATTTACGATTATATTTTTAAATTTTTTTTATTTTTTAAAAAAAATAATAAAAAGACTCAAATAGACTATAGATTATTATTATTATTATTATTATTATTATTATTATTATTATTATTATTATTATTATTATTATTCAGTATTTTTTATTTGAGTTTTTTGAATTAAATTTTTTAAAAATTGAGTTTTTTGATTTTCGTATTCTTTTGTTTTTAGTGAATATTTTTTTAATTTTAAACATTTTTTTTACTTTTTTAGATGCACCTTAGTTAGATGTATCTAAAAAATAAAAAATTTATAAAAAAATATTTTAAAAAATTAATAAATACATAGAAATACAAAAAATGTACTTAATTCTTGTATTTTTTTTGTATTTTTGGTATTTAGTGAATTTTTAAAAGATTTTTTTTACAATTTTTTTACTTTTTAGGTGTATTTATGTTCGGTGTGTCTAAAAAGTAAAAAAATTGCTTAAATTATTAAAAAAATTCAGTAAAAACAAAAAAATACGAAAAATAAGAAAATAGAATTTTCTGAAAAGTGGTTTCTGAAAAATAAAAACAAGCAAGCTGATTATTATTATTATTATTATTATTTATGATAAATGTAAACAAATAGTGAATAACAAAAAATAAAAGTTATTTGAAAAAGTTACATCACTACTTATTTAACAAATACTACTCAACAACTTAAATTTATAATTCAATGTTACACCAAACAGATTAACAGCTTTTAATTAAAATCATAATCTATAATCTATTAAGTTATAATCTATAATTTATAATTTATTTTAACAGTTACACCAAACAAGGTCAATACACAACTCTGTATCTCTCATTCTCACCCTCTCTCTCTCTCTCTTACTCTCACAAGACCAGGAAGTCTCAGTCTTTCTCCTTCGACGATCTTGGCCCTCTTCGTCTCACTCACCGGCAACGTCACATCTTGTCCCAAAATATTTTTGAACGCCCTTCTTGGACTCCCTCTTCCTCAGATGATCTTGGCTTACGAACTCGCCCCTCTCAGTCTCACCCCTCACGAAACCCTGTCACAAATCTCTAAATTTGTTTCTTAATTTCACACTCCAACCCTCTAAATCTTTATTGTAAAAAAATTATAAATAAAATAAAATAAAATAAAAAATTGATTTGCAGAGTGTACAGATTTGTAGTGTGTTTTTGTACACTAGTTCGCTAATTTATCAGCATTACCCCAGCCCTCCATTGATGTTGGAGATGGTAAATAACGAAATCTTCAGCTATTACCGGAGTTTGAATCGACTTTGATGCGAGATTCGTGACTGATGAGACCAGCGATATTGAGCATTCTTTTTTGTTTCTCTTTACCAGTCAACCAGAAACTGTGTATTTTTGGTTCCTTAAAAGTTGTATCTCTTTGTTCCTTGTATTTTTATTTGTTTTAGAAAATCTATTCAGATGTGTTGTTGATGCTGAGATCGAATTAAATTTGTTCTCATTATGTAATATTTGTTAGAGTTTTGTTTTTTTGGTGGTTGTTAATTCTAAGTAATTTGTTGAGATTGATTTAGATTAGCTACATCATAGTGAAAACTAAGCATTTCTATCTTCGTTGGTCACCAACTGTTCAACATTTGGCTTGTAAGAAACCCAGAGATGTGTTGCTCAAGCATGAGTTATATAGACCCAACTTTATTAATTTGCTCACCAACTGTTTGATGATTGTTTCAGTCTAAAGAAAGAGGCCTCCTTTGCATTGGAACCACACTGTGAAGGAAGGCGCTTCCCTTACAGTGCAACATTCTTTTACAAATATAATTAAATTACTTCTACAATAGAAGGGATCAAAATAAGGAACAAACTTGCTGTTAATATGAATATAAGGATTTTATTATCTCTTTGTTTATAGAACAAAATACATGACAACACAAAATAACATAGCCTTTGTCTGTGTCTTTGATATATACGCATTTATCACTCTCATTGATTCTAAACCCATTTGACAACATAGTGTTGTCAAACTTCTCATGTCATTGCTTAGGAACTTGCTTCAAACCATATAACAACTTGACAAGTTTACAGACTTTCTAATTTTGCCTTGGAGCTGATAACCCTTCGGGTTACTCCATGTAGATTTCTTCATCTAAATCTCCATTTAAGAAAGTTGTCTTTACATCCATTTTATGTATCTTTAGACCACGTAAAGAAACTATCACAATTATCATGCGAATGGATATAATCCTTGTCACATGTGAATACGTATCAAAGTAATCTAGGCCTTCTCGCTACTTGTATCCTTTGATAACTAGCCTAACTTTATAATTATCAATCGACCCATCCGCTTTCATCTTTCTTCTAAAGATCCACTTACTCCCCAAGGCCTTACTGTCTGCGGATAGATCAACCAACTCTCAAGTATGGTTCTGTAAGATAAAGTCAATTTCACACTTAATCGCTTTTTTTCATAAAGGACTTTTAGGTGAAGTCACAACTTCATAGAAGGTTTGAGGTTCTCCCTCTAACATATAAGTTAAGAAGTCTGGGCCAAAGGACTTAGAAGTTCTAGCCTTTTTACTCCTTCTTGGCTTATCTACTTCCTCATCTTGATCACTGTCACTAGGATCATCTTCAAGATCGTTTTCAGAACTTTGATCATTTCCTCAAGTTCGGCAAGGAAACATGTCCTCAAAGAAAGACGCATTCCTTGACTCTATCATGGTATTCTTGTGTATATCTGAAATATCATACTTGTGCACAAGAAACCTATAGACACTATTATTCTGTGCATAACCAATGAATATACAATCCATAGTTTTCAAACCTATCCTAACCCACTTGGGTGTAGGTACTGCCACTTTTGCAAGACGCCTCCACATTCGTAGAAAATTATAAGAAGTCTTGTGACCTTTCCATAATTTATATGGAGTCTTAGTATTCTATTTAGAATGTAATTCACAGAGAAAATTGTTTCTCCCACAAGTTTTGTGGCAATCCAGAACTTATCAACATTGTATTCATCATTTCTTTCAACGTCCTATTTTTCACCTCAGCAACACCATTTGACTGAGAGAAATAAGGCATGGTAGTTTGGGGGATAATTCCAGATTGAGCACAAATCTCAATAAAAGGCAATTCATATTCTCCACCACGATTACTTCTTAAAGCCTTAAGCTTTCAACTTAGTTAATTCTCAATTTCATTCATAAAAAATAAAAAAATAAAAATAAATAAAATAAATATAAAAAAAACTTATCAATCGCCTCATCTTTGCTTTTAAACAAATACATATAACAATATTTAGTGCAATTATCAACAAAAGTGATGAAATACTTGTTGTCACCATATGATTATCTGACTTTCAAGTCACACACATTATTAGGCACTAAATCTAAAGGCTTAGTACTTCTTTCAACAAAATGAAATGAAGTCCTTGTCAATTTAGCTTCTACACAAGTTTCACACTTATGGTTTGGATTAATCTTGAAATGATATGTGATCTAACTTGATTAATCTACGCAAAGAGTCAAAATTCACATGACCAAGTCTACTATGCTATAATTTAGGAGACTCAAGCATATAAGTGTAGACACCCCATTTTTGACCGTCCTCAAGACTTGGACGTCACTGATTGAACACTCAGTGATCACCCTTGTTTGTGTTCGTCTTGAGTTCCCGAAAGCCTTGGCAACACGCCTCGCCTCAAGATCTCTCGACTCGACTGTGTTGTGTATGGTTTTGCACCAAACACTTGTGTTTTGCCTTTGAGAGGCAGGGTAGGGCTTGTAGACCATCCCCACCCATCACCGGCCAGAGCTTGAGGCCACCGGCTGTGTTTTGTGGCCACCGGCCAAATGTTTGGCCGGCCGGCACTATAGATGGCTGGCCGGCTATCTTTTTTTGGTCAATTGCATCTTTGGCCGGCCGACTACTGTGCATCTGCTTTTGCAGATATTTTCTCACAACTGGCATGAATTTGGCTCCCCTCCATATATGGAGGGATCTCTCTCTTAGGAAGCTTGTCTTGTAAGCTTTACAAGACAAAAAGCTCTATAAAGAGAGGCCTTCTCTCTTGTTTGAAGAGTGAGACATTTTAGACAGCCATTTTTAGGGTTTGAGTTCTAGGGTTAGGGTTTGGTTCATATCCTATCTCTATATCTCTCTCTAGTGTGTGTTTTGCCTCATTTTTGCTCACAAACACCCACCATCACACCATCTCTTGGAGCTGAGGCCCTTGAGGGTTGTTTTTACAATTTTGGAGCTAGTTTCAACCTAAAGAAGTTGCTGGAGCTCCATTGTTGAAGAGAGTCTTCCAGGGTAAGAAGCTTGTCCCTTTATTCCCCATTTTTGCATTGTATTTTTACCTACCTTGCAACTATTTTTTGGCTTTGCATATAACACATAAAAGTTCTTTTTTTGAGGCCTCTAAATAGTTTGTTAAGAGTGTTTTGTGGTTTGAGGTTGTTTAACCCCTCTTGAGCCTTGTTTGGCCCTTGTTTTGTGCTATTTTGTGTGAGTTCCGGGACCATAGTGTTTGGGCCTCCTCACCACTGACATCTTGAGGGATTTCAGAGGTGAGGATGGTGCCTTGAGGTCCTAGGAAGGAGAGGTCCACCCCCTCTTCTTGTTGTCCTTGAAAAGGACCATTTTTGCCTCTTGAGGGAGCACCATGTTTAAGTCTGTGTTGGCCATGCCTTAGCTGATTTTTGTGCTTATTATGTCATAATACGCCTCTGTTTTTACTTGGTTTTGGTACACCACGCTTACTTAGCATACATGTCTTGTAATGCCATGAAATTGCCTTAACATGTATGTAGCATTTAGACCACTATGCTTACTTGTTTTGGCTTAGTTTTGTGAAGCTTTTATGCTTGTTTTAATATGCTAAGGGACTTTTTTTGGTCATTTGAGTCATCCATGACTTGCTTTGTATAACTACCATGTAATCCCCCTCATGAGCCTTGAGTGTTGACCCCTCTAGTATGCTTTATTTGCACTATTTCAGTGATTTGATGTCACTTATAATGTCATTTCAGTCCTCATGGTATGCTTAAATGTTTGCATTTGATGCTCCTTTGATGCTTCAAGAGGTTGTGCCTTATGCTCCATGTTTAGACATTTGTGTATGCTTCCATGTGTAGGTCATTTAGATGCCATCTAAGTGGTTTTTGGGGCTTACTTTGACATGATTTTGGACTGTTTTGATTCACTTTGATCATTCGCTTCATGTGTCATGTGATCATGGTTTAAGTCCTTGGGCTAATTCCAAGCTTCTATGCATGCTTTGCTTGTTTTGTTTACTTGGTTTGGCACCATTTATGACATGATTTCAGAGTTTATAATGCATGCCATATGCCCATGTTGTTCCTCTTTTAAGTGTGCTTAAGAGTTGTCTCTATGTGCCTAAGTGTTGGACATTGCATGCATGCCTATTTGTGTGTGTTTTGGCTTCCATTCTTGAGCATATTGGCCACTGTTTTAGGCCTAGTTAGGGCCGCCTAAATCATGTTTAAGTCCATCTCTCTGCTTGTTGCATATGCTCCTTGTATGTTGTAGCATATTGGTGAGTTGTCGCATGTTTGAACTTGCATGATTGAATGAAGTCACATGCTTGCTTACATGCTTAAACACCTACATTGTACCTTGCATGCTTGTTGGTTGCATTGTCTCATGCCTTGCATGTTTTGCATGCTTCTTTGCATTTCCATGTTGCATGCTAGCCAACATGCTTGGGATTGCATTGCATAAGCATGCATGCTAGACCTCTTGAAATGAGTATGATAGAGGTTGGGCCTCCTTGTGTGTTTATTTGGTTTGCATTTCATTTGAAATTGAAGTTGCATACTTGATTCTTTGGGCCATCATGCATGGAAATACGTGATTGGTGGTCCGAGAATCGAGGCTCATGTCCCTTTGAATCATAAACATGATAAGGGATGTGATTGATGCATACATTGCTTGAAATGCATTGCCATGCCAAGTGTTGCCCTCTGTTGCTGTCAGACCAAATTTTGGAGTAACTTTTGTCCGGCCGGCCATCCCTAGTGCCGACTGGCCAACATTTTTGGCCGATGAATCAAATTCATGGCCGGTGACCATTCTAAATGGCCGGTGGTGTTCTCCTTCAGCCGGTGGTGTTCCCCAGCATCCAGAGAGCAAACCCTGAGACTTTGGAAGTCATCAGAGGAGCAGAGCAGGGAAAACAGAGGCATCTTGAGCATGACAATGGATTTCCGGGCGAAATCGAGTGCGCATACATCGGGCCCTCTCCCCGAGGCTGCTGTTTATTGCTTTCTTAGATTAATTAATTTGTTTAATCAATTTAGATGGTCTGCAATATTTAATTAGCTTGATAGTTAGTTAAATTGTATTATTCTTTTTGTCCCTCCGAGCGAGGGCAAATTTGTAATAAGTGTGGGTGAGTGTGTGTATGTCTTCCAATCCCCACTTCTTTCTCCCTTTTACTTACCTGCTTTGATGGTTAGTATTAGGGCATGTTTACTTTAGCATATCCTATGCTATGCATGCGTGCATCGTTCATCAATATTGCATGCACCGGGCTTGGCACATCATGCTAATCGCATTATATTTCAAAACAAATTTGAATACATGCTACTTGTACATTTCACATGTCATCCTTAGATTAGCTGAGCCTATTTTAGTGACATTACATGTCACGATGCATTAGGCACTTAACATGGACTTGGATCATGCATTGATTGCTAACATATTCTTGTTTTGGCACGGAGTACGATGTAAGTATTTTATGCTTTAGCATACCGCATGCGTGTGAATGCTACTATGACAGCATGCTTACCATGAGGCTAGTTGCTTATGTGATATAACTGCTTGAATGCCTGTGGGTGAAGGTTGGATTGTTTGAGTTGGAACAACTCCTTGAAATCCGTATTTTAGTCTACGTGCGAGTAGCAAATTCCAAAACGCTTTCCAAATAAACGGATATGCAATGCTTGTTTCCAAATTAGGCGATCTAGTCTATACTTTTGTGTTGTGCGCATCACTTAGTATTTCTAGGCTAATTAACGGGGATAAGAACACATAACGTTTTCAAAAACGGATATCATGATTAGTAGAGGCCGATCTTCGGATCGGGCGAGAGGGGGTGCTCATAGCTGACCTTCTCCAATTGTACCCAAGCTCCCGAGCCGAGGCAACTTTGGTGATGACGGACACATGGCCTTTGGCACTGAGTCAGGGTTTCCTAAATTCCCCTATTAAAAAATATTTAGGTGGCGACTCTGTATCTGGAAAAGCAGTCCATGTTTGGCACTTCTTTTAATAAAATCTATTTTCTCAAAACGATTTGCCGGATTTGAACTCTTTGGTTCAGATTGAGAACCGTGACACAAATCGAGTCCAAACTGTAGCACGAGGCCCATGGGCGCGCCTACAGTTTCTGGCGACTCCGCTGGGGAGCTTAGAGAGCTTGACTCGAACTCGTGATATCCTGTTTTGATTACACTTATGTGTTTCTTTGCATTGCATGTGCATTGGTGCGTCTAGGACACCAGGTTTGCCATCTGCCATTCCTGAACAGTTTGCCGGAGGCTTGTCTTGTCAAGACATGACCATAAGGCTGACCGGTTGTGGGCTCTGACAATATGGGAACACAAACCCCAGTTTTACCGGGGCACCCTTCTTGACCATTCGACTTAGTGCATATTCGGAATCCATAGTGACTATTCCAAAATAGGACAGGTTGCTTACCCGATATAGGTTGTTTGAAACCGATGCGTGCGTAGTAAACCCTAGCTCCTGACAAAATAGGACAGGGAAACCCTACCCCAACATAGGGGTGTTTTGGCTCTCATTTACTTGCTATGTGCTTTTAGAGTGTATCTCTACGGGGAATGTCATGCCCTCAAAATAATACATAAAACCCATCACTTAGACATGCAAGATATAAGAGAAATCAACCACATTCCTATTCATCAGAGTAGTTTTTACAAGAATATTACATGCTTATCAACAAAAATAAATGCCCTACGGGCTTACAGCTTTCCAAGTTAATACTTGGTTACAAAAAGGAAGAGTACTAACTCAATACATCTTAAGCCCTTGGCTTGAATTTACAGGTAATACATCAAGAAAGCAAAACAACAAGTGAAATCTGTCTGCCTCTATCCTCCCAAGCTATGTCCTTGGAGGTGGCACGCTACCTGTACCTGAAAATGATGTCCCATATAGGGTGAGCCACAACCCAGTAGAAATACACTAAACCAACTATGAACCATGACTAAAAGATTAGCAACAGATACATGGTCAACACTCACACATCCATTTACATCTTATTACAACTCCATGACAATCAAGTCTATGTTACAATTCACTTTCCATTTCTTATTCAACATTGAGTTTGAAAACAAGGCTTAGTACTCTGGCCAAAACCTTTGATGAGAGTATAATTCACCACTAAAACACTTTCGAAAAATTTAAGATGGATACACATTTTGGTGTTGTATTAATAGCACATAAACCACTTCCATACTTCACAAACGATGATGATATACATTATAGTGCTATATCAAATCAAACAAATTTTTCAATAGATAAGCATATGAGCTATATGACTACTACAAAAGATAAGCATATGAGCTATATCAACATTCCAATAGATAAGCGTATGAGCTATATCAACACTTCAACAGATAAGCATATGAGCTATATCAACACTTCAACAGATAAGCATATGAGCTGTATCACTACTACAATAGGAGAGCATATGAGCTGCATCCCTGGGTCCATCCCCCATCTTTCCATAACCATTAACCAATTTAGAGGTACATCCCCCATCTTCCCCTAAACCGTAGAGTACGTCCCCTATCTCCTCCCATACACAAGCAATGCATATAAACACAGAATCATATACGCAATCAACCAATACATAAAGTTAATGTATTCTATCAACCGTCTACACATAATGCACATAAACACATTGGTCATATGCACAATCTATCAATACATGAAGTTAATGTATTCTATCAACTGTCTACACATAATGCACATAAACACATTGGTCATATGCACAATCTATCAATACATGAAGTTAATGTATTCTATCAACCGTCTACGCATAATGCACATAAACACATTGGTCATATGCACAATCTATCAATACATGAAGTTAATGTATTCTATCAACCGTCATACTCTATGACACACCCAATTGATTAGTTTTAGTTTACCTAATCATCATGCATTGTCTACAACAATCAATACTACCCTTCACCGGTAGTTCAAAGCAATTATTTCTAAACAGGAAATAAATGCACAAATGGATAATATATCAACATTTCAACTAGGTGAGCAATAAATGATTCAACTACACTCTTTAGTCCCATACATTCCCAATTTCAACATTCTCAATTCAATTCCTCATTTTTTTTAATTAATTATATACATTAATTAATTAAACTAATTAGGGCAAATAGCCATAATTCACAAAACAACCCAAAGGTTCCATTTCCATCAATGTTCAAACATTAATCTCATTTCTCTATGCCTAACTTGCATATAGGTTTATATAATTAAAACCCCAACTTTTATAAAATTGCACAAAGGCCCAAACTTTCTCAAAATTACCCAACAACACCCAATATATCAAAATGCTAAAATTTAAAGACAAAATCTATAAGGAGAAGTAGGATATCCCTACCTCAAATAGTGACACCCAACCAAGGAGATGAAGAAAACGAAAATGCTCCAAATCACAAATTTTTCGGATCAAAAGATAGCTCTCGACGATCAACAACTTTTTTGTAAAGGCCAAAGGTGAGCAAATCACTCCTACTAGATCAATACTTAGAGAGAAGGTAGAGCTCTAGAGTGAGAAGCTCAACAATGGGGTTTTTGGAAAAGTAAGAGAGAGAAGAGATATGAAAAAGTGATTTGAAAAAGTCAAAACACAGAGCTTTAACCCAGTCTCTCCGCTCGAGCGGCCAAAACCCGCTTTCGGCGGCACTCGAATCCGCTCGGCGGAATTATTCTTCGGCGGCGGATGCACACTCTCAAAACTTATGCAGACAGGTCCCCCGCTCGAGCGTCCAACTTCCCGCTCGAGCGTCACACACAAACTCCCGCTCGAGCGGCGGATCCCCCGCTCGAGCGTCCAACAATGCAGATGAAAAACTGGATGGGTAATTTCCCCGCTCAAGCGCCAAAACCCTTACTCGAGCGGAGAGGCCAAATTCTGGGCAACTTTTCTAGGTTTCCCGACACAACCAACCTATTCTCAACTTGCCCAAAACAAACCAAAACTCAAAAGTACAGAGTAGAGAATAGAGATAAGAGTATGACAGCAACACATCTACGGAACTGAGTTCGGATACGACAAATAAAGAAGAGGTAGACCCAGATCTCTATAGGGAACGCGCACATTAGTCTGCAAGTTTGAGTATCAGGCCTGAGGGCACCGGTATCAGTTTGTGAGAATCAGTTATATCTGTGGGTGTCCGATTCAATATTTTGAGGCGAATGTCTGATGATTCTAGGGAAACGATGATCAAGTGAGCATGCTTGTTCAGCTACACCTGTGTTTGATCCGTTTGGGTTGAAATGCTGTTTGTTTTCTCTTTCAGTTCAGAGAATTGACCCAGAATAGTTAGTGTTCCCCCCTTGCTGAGGCAGGACCTATGATGACGCAAAATTCAGAAGAGATCGTGGTCATGACAGCTGCACTAGATCAAGGAATCACTCTACAAAGTGAGACCAATGTTGATATGCCGCATCCACCCAGATCGCATAAGTCTGCGCTGATGCAGGCCTACTACTACATTCGAATTAATGGGGATGATAGGAGACCTCCAGAGGTGGCGGATCTCGCCTATGGAATGTCACCGCCATCATTGCACCAGATCGAATTTTGTACCCAGAGCCCCGTTATTGGGACGGATTGTGATTGAACTTAGCCAACCGGAGATAGCCTCCAACTATGGCAATGACGTATCAACATCAACCCAAACCCTCGATCAGGCTGAGGCTAGGGGTAAGGACAAAATGAAGGCAGATGCCGATCCCATTGAACAACTGCTGTGGGCAGTCGAGGCTTTGAAAGCCGGGGGGATGAGTAAGCAACAGATATCTGCAGTTATTGCAAAAGTTGTGGAGGATGCTTTCCCCACTCCACCTGAGGGTAGTTCAAGTCAGTCAGAAAGCCGGGATAAACCCCGTCACGCCAGAACAGTTCCTTCCACCACCAACCTTGCACCCGGAAAAGATCAGAAAGCCAAGGTCGCGCCTGCCGACCCTTTCGCTAATGCGTCTAACAAGAATGCTCAAGCCTCAAAGTACCTACTCCGAGGGCGCAGGGTCTTCCATGCTCTCTACATGCCGTTGTCCAAGGCACTTCAAATCCTTGCCGAGAGAGGGCATCTTAAATCCTTGGAGCCTCGGCCTCTCCAGAAGAATCTCCCTGCTACACATGATGCTGCTTTGTACTGCGCATACCACCAGCAAACTGGTCATGCTACCGACAATTGCTTCCGCCTCCGTCATGAGGTACAAGATTTGATTGAAAACGAGGTTATCCTCCCGTCCACCTCAGCCAAGTCCGTTACTACCCAGTTATTGGATTTTGAGGATACTGATACTGCAAGTATGTAATCATGGAGTGAATTGCCTGCGAGCGGCACTTGGCGTATTTTTGGATGTGGCGTCTAGCACGCATTTTTGAGCATCTGCAAACGCTAGTCTTGTAAATTCTGGCTTGGGTGTCGAGTCGGTCTTTTGTTTTGTTTTGAGTCTGTCTCATTGTCTTGAGTCCGTCCTTTTAGCTCAAGGGTCTGTCTTGTTGTAGCGAGTTGGTCCCCTTTGTATAGGATGTCAGGTGATTCCGAGGTTGTTGCCTCGAACACCGTTTTGTAATTACTCCTTTTGTTTTATTTTTGAGTTTGTCTCTGCTGAGGAGCCAGTTGTAGTTGGAAGTTTTGAATGAAACGGCTGCGGCTATCATATTCCCTTACTTATTGCTTGTTTTGAGCCAGTTATGCCAGAGGATTTGAATGGGCTGACATTACATCTCGCCTGCTCTCCTGTGTGCCAAACTCATTGCATTAACCTAAATGTTTCAAAAAAAAAAAAAAACCTTTTTAAAACACTGCGGTGATAAAAAACGAAGAGGGGGGAATTCCTCGGGTTTTGCGAAACTTTGATCATTCTTGAGACAAAGAGAGGCGTGCTAAGCCTTTAATGAATGAAATCGTGCCTGTCAGCGTGAATACTGAGAAGGACCCTGGCCTGATCCAGATTGGTTCCACACTACCTTCAGCGCGAGCGATTTGTCGCTTTCTTAAAAACTTTCAAAAAATATTTTGCATGGTCTTACGAAGACCTGTGTAGAATCGCTCTTGAGATTGTGCAGCCTAGGATCGCTTTCAGCCTCAAGATTCAATCCATTTGTTTCGCGCCTTGAACCCATTCAGAACGTTCAATGGTTAACCATCATGTGAGGCCTGTATGGCCAACTTTGAAGCAGCCCTCGAACAAGAGGCACCAAAATCAGATCAAGAAGATCAGATCTCACCGGAAGAAGCTCGCGAAGCGACCGTGATGAATTTTCCTGCAAATCAGTACAACGGCCATTCTCCTGGATACAGAGAGGCTTTAATCTCAAAACCATTTGGCATGGACTTGTTACATCTTTTTACCCTTTGAGAGGCTCGCTGGGCCGAAAACCCAGAAGGGCGACCCAGGCAAAAGTTAGAGCAAGAAAAAATATATACAAAAAATAAGTGCAAAAAAAAGAAACAAAGAAGAGAAGAAAAGAATGCACAAAAAAAAAAGAAGAGAAAATAAAAAGAAAAAAAAAAAAAGAGAAAAACAAAGCTCGGAAGGTCAAAAACCCACATCGGGCGCCTTGACAAAAGTTAGAGCCTGAAAAGTGAAGGTTAAAATACCCGCGTGTACCTTAACCGGAACTACGTAAGGCTTGATTCCCATGTCTGGGATACGTAGGCAACTTCGTCGTGAAGTCCAACCCCCAACGCTTTCATAGCGCCTCAGTCTATGTAATGGTTTTTTATCATTCTTGCCTCATCTGCATCCGACAGTTCGGTTATACAACCGTGAACTACGTAGGCTTGATTCCCATGTCTGGGATACGTAGGCAATTTCATCCTAAAGTCCAGCCACCAACACTTTCACAGTGACTGTGTCCATATATTGGTTCAGACCGTCTTCGTCTTCTCCGTGTCCGAAATTTCGATCATCATTTGTGAAGACTGTTTTCAGCATGCTGCGGCATCATCCAAACAAGGGGCAACTTTCCGTTGCCATCCGTTGCCATGCGTTGTCATAAGTTGCCCTGAGTTGCTGTCCAAACCAGGGGCAACTTTCCATTGCCACGCGCCCCTTCAAGCAAGGGGCAATTTTCCATTGCCTCCGATCCGAGATCGCGCATCTCGAGGGTAGGTTTCATACCCGTTTAATATTGGCTATTTGCGAAAATAGTTTTTAAAAATTTTTACTGAGGCTAACTATTTTCTCGAAAAACTATTTCATTTTCCAAAATCGAACCATTTCTTGGACCCAAAAAAGGAAAATTTTCAATGCTCACAGCCTGACTTGCATGATTTTAAATCAAAAAATCGAACAAGCATGTTAATCTAACTTTCATGTTGGTCAAAATTGTTTTAGTAGAAGAAAACAAAAAATGGTCAAAGTGATGAACTAGGGGCACAGTAAAGTCAGGTATTCTGTCTTTTCCCCGTCGTCAACATACTTGCCCGAAAGGCACCCTATTCGCCGGAAGAAGCCTTCCCTATCCGGAACCCCAACACAGCGTTAATGGAGAAAATAGCCGCGAGCTAACAGTGCTGTGGGTGAACCCACAACTTCTTATTCGTCTATCAATCACCCTGGAGAGGGATGAAAATGAGAGAATAAAGAATAGAGAGGTGTAAGTCGAGAGAAAAGTGAGGAAAAAGGTCTTGTGAGAAAACGAGCTTGAGAGCCGAGTGACATGAGAATCACAAGTCAGAAAGGGTGGAAATCATACCCGAAGGAACTGGCTCCTTGAGATCTGCGGTCTTTTGTTTGTAAACACGTCCGTGTGTCGTGTCTTTTGTTTTGTTTACCTCAACTTTCGTTTTGAGTCTTTTCCGAGCGTGTCTCGTTGTGTTTAGGTCGCACACCTTTTCTTTGAGTCTTTTTCGCTGTGTTCAGTTGTAGGCTCGACACCTCGGTTGAAAAACCCTTTTTCAATTTCTAAAAATGTTTACGCTCAGAGTGCTGTGCCATTCTCTACATTTACGCGAAGCAAAAGAAGGAAAAAGGAAAATTTGGGGCATCTGAGTACGCTTCAACTTCAACCGGTTTCAACTTTTGTAGTCCGTCTTATCAGATTGGGCTGTTTGTTCAGGGTTTGCTGTATGCAGAGTGAACCGAGTGTCGTATTATGGGTTGTATGCAGACTAATCCCCAACAGAGTATGGGTTGTGTGTTCAGGTTAAGCAGTGGTTTGCTTGGGTTGTTTTGCTATTGGCTGGTTAGTTATCTGATTATTGCAGTGCAATTGTTTAATATTCAGACATGTAGATCAATCTCATTGTTATGCAGTATAGTGTGATGCAATGCAGTGCAAAGTATGAGATATACAAATGTAACACTTTTTAGATAAAAAGTTTGTTTCATTTCATCATCTTTTTCAAAAACATAGTTTTGGAGACAAAAATCTACCTACGGCAGTACAAGGTACTCTAGCTACCAATAAAAAGAAAAAAGTACAAAAGAAGAAGAAAACAGCAAAAGTCTGTATCAACATCAAGAGATCTCAGGCCTAGGAGTCCGTCCTCGTCCTCTTCCTGGACGAAGGTCCAGGAGCATCATCAGGAGTAGCACTGTCATCTGAGTTTGAGCCCGAGCCGTCTCCGGTCTCCTCCTCCGATGACCCTGCCTCTGCCTCTACCTCTGCCTCTGCCTCTGCCTCTGCCTCTGACTCATCGTCGTCATCGTCCGGAACTGGAGCCCGTGAGCTACTCCCAGCATGAGTGCGCCCCGCCTTGGTGCGAGGAAATATCCTGCCCTCCTCATCTCTCCCTCGAGCAGGAACGGAAGGTCCAGCTGGAGCACCTCCTACAGTGGGAATCTGGAAGGGAGGTTGAAAAACATAAATCGCAGACGCATCAGTATGCTATGCAAAACAGTCAATTGGTGCAGAATACAGTGTATAAGTACAGTGTGTGAATGCCGTAAGCAGTTAATTGGTGCAGAATACAGTGTATGAGTACAGTGTGTGAATGCCGTGAGCAGTCAATCGGTGCAGAATATAGTGTATGAGTACAGTGTGTGAATGCCGTGAGCAATCAATCGGTCTGTATCAGGTATGAGTACAAAGGTGTGAATGTCGCGAGCAATCGCTGCGTAATCGCGAGAATCACGATTGTATGAGTATAGTGTGTGAATGCCGTGAGTAGTGAATCAGTGCAAAATACAGTATATGAGTACAGTGTATGGATGCCGTGAGCAGTGAATCAGTGTAAAATGCAGTGTATGAGTACAGTGTATCAAATGCCGTGAGATCAGTGTGTCAAGTGTTGTATTATGTATCAGATTATGTCAGGCAGTTTATGCATGGTTTGAGACTGTGGTCAGAAGAACATACCGGAATACTGTAGAGGGCTAGAAAGTCGAAAGTCCGCTGCAACATCCCCATCATGGAGGCATTCAGCTCCAGGGATTGCCGGGTGTACTCGGAGGAAGCCTGCAAAAGTATCAGATGCATTAGTATTCTGCGAAATATCAAATAAACTAAAAATGAAATGACAATGCAAGATGCAAAACGCAGTAATACATACCGGAGGCAGGTCATGGAAACCGACCAACTCGTGATCAGCCGAAGGAGGAGCAAAGGGGATCTGGTAGGAGGCCCTGCCCTGCCCTCTGTATGTCAATGAGGTAGGCAGTGCAGGCCAACTAGCCCCCCGCCCTCTCCGAGCTCTGCTCCCGCCACGGACCCGAGCCCTCCTCAATGTCCCTACCCCTGCGTCTCCGGCCGCTTGCATCTGCAGTCTCTCTCTCACCATGGCACCGCCAGAGGTCGCGATAAGGAAGGTCCGGATGAACTCCATGTAGTCACCTATGCTCCTGTGGCGTATCGCCTCCCAACCGTGTGTACTCGGCCATCCGCCGAGAGTGTACCTCTCGATCTCCCTCATGTCCTCGGGGAGAGCTGAACTATCTGCTTTAGTAGACCTGTGCAGCGCGAAAGTGCTCGCCAGGTACCAGTTCGATAGATGGTCCCTCAAGAGGATCTGAGCAAGGCGTCTCTACCACGCCTGCGAATCGCTTCCAAATCTCAGCCGGCAGTGGGGCCCAAGGCTGCCAGGTGATCTAAAAATGAAATATAGATTGTTATCTACTGTTGTTGAAAACATACAGTGTAAAGCGAAGCTTAAATGAACTGCAAGTAAAATGTACCTCCGCGGCGGTGATGGTGTCAAAGTAGCGACGGAAGAAGATGAACGTCTCCCGTGGTCTCCGCACACACCTCACGTTGAAGCGTCACAAGAACGGGACGACAAGAGGGGTCTCTACATCAGGAACTGGGGCCAGCCTAAGAAAGTAGGCGTAAACCCACAACTGCAGGGCAAACACCAAGTATGCTTATCAGATAAAGCAGAATGCAGAATAAGCAGGAATAACTGAGTCGTGTATCGTGCAGTATATTGTGCAGACAGTGTATTGTATGCAGTGTACAGTGTGAGCAGTGTACAGCCAGTGTAAAATAGATTACAGTGCGTGCAGTGTACAGAGTACAGTACAGGGTACAGGAAGCAGAAAAGCAGAAATGTAAAGCAGAAAAAGGAAACGTACCTCCCAAGCACGCCAGTAGCCCCCGAGCAACTGTCCGCTGCCATGGGAAGCCGAGCTCATATATCCGTAGAGGGTAGCCAGAGCGGCGCCACCCCAGTCGTAGTCCAAGATCCGGGTGACGTCCACTAGAGCGCTGAGCAAACACAAGGGCACGGTATTCGCCCGGTCGGCGAAAATAGTCGTCCCTAGCAGGAACATCAGAAAGCTGCGCGCGTATCTCTCCACGGCCTCCTGAGTCATCGGAGACTCCTCCACCAACGCGGGCTGGACCCTGAACTGCACCTCAAACCAGGAATAGGGGATGAAGCCTAGGCGGGCGAGAGGCAGCACCTCACCAAGCAGATAAATCTAAGCAGCTGTCCACTCGTCCATGTCGGTATCAAAGGGGATCGGATCACCCCCTACCCCGATGTCTGTGAGCATCGAGAAGTCAACAGGAGTCATCGTCATCTCCCCGGCAGCAGAAAGGTGGAACGAGTCGGTGGTGTCCCACTATCTCTCCACTAGAGCAGCAAGGAGAGGTCTGCACGCGGTAAGACGGGGGAGTTCCCTGCAGAATGCGCCGAAGCCGGCCTGGTCCACAATGTGACAAACAACGTCCGGTAGCTCCATGTACTAATCTCTGGCAGCAACGTTCCCATACCCGCAGACAGTATGGGAATCTCCCTGTTCAAAAGCAAACTGTGGCGAAGCAATATATAAAAAATACAGTTTTGAAGTGCATTCAGAATTGGTGACAGATACGGCGTGTATGCACGTCTTCGAATTCCAACAAATACCGGGTGCCAGTATGCTCACAGTGAACTACAACGTGTGATGTGTCAGCGTGTTTGGGTGGTTCAGTACAGATATAGCGTGTGTGCACGTTCTCAAGTTCAAACAAATATCGGGTGTCAGTATGCGTACAGAAAACTACAACGTGTAATGTGTCAGTGTGTTTGCATGGTTCAGTGTAGATACGGCAGGGCAAGTGCAGTGTGTATGTGCGTGTTCAGTTTCAAACGGATATCAGTTGCAAGTATGATTACAGTCAACTACAATATACAGTGCATCAATGTATTCGGCCTAAGCAGTTAAAGAAATAATTGACTCTGGCAGTTAAATGTGCGGAAAGCAACAAAGAGGGGAGACTATACCTCAGAAGCGCCGAAGGATACATGAGATGCCGGCTCGCGAAGAAGCAAGTCCTGTGGCACACTCCGGTCGAAGCACCTAAACTGACGAAGTCCATCAGGAGGCAAGACGTGGATAGCCGCCCAGAGGTCGCCGGAATTCAAGCGACGCTCAGAGGCAAGAGCTCGGCCCCAGGGTCCATCTCGTGATCCGGGGGAGTCCCGCCCTGTGGAAGATCGTCCGCCATGTCAGAAGTGATGAGAGAATGGCTGGGAAAATGAAAATAGGGTTAGAATGCGAAAAGTCAATGAAAAGTCAATCCCCGGGAGGGCGAAAAATGACTAGAAAAGCCGAGAAGTGGAAAATATACGGAAGTCAAGAAAAACTTGGGGAAAACAAACCCCAAGAGGTGGAAATGGCAAAGGAAGCACCGAAACAAAGTTTTGATCGGATGAAAATGTTTGAAACGTGAAGATAATCGCGAATCCAACGACGAAACGGACGTGTAACGCGAGAAAATCGAGGGATAAAGGAGGGGAAAATGCTCTAGAAAGAGAGAGGAGGGAATTTCGGCTTGAGGGAATGAAAAGAATGGGGTTTGGAACCCTATTTTAAAACACCCGAGGTAAAAAGTCAAAACTGCCCCAATCTAGGCACTTTTGGCCGGTCGGCTACATTTTTGGCCTGCCGGCCAAATTTTTGGCCGGTGACATTTTTCTGTGGCCAGTGGATAGCCAGTGGCCTTTTCTCTCAGCCGGTGAGCCTCCCACAACCTTTTTTCGTTAGATCTGTAGTTTGGGGCCTTCATTGCTCAAGATAGTGCAAGAACAGTGCATTTTCAAAGCTCAACTAGCCTCCATTTTAACCCCGGACCATGTCTTCTGTGCGTGGCACTCAAAGTCATGCAAGGTGTATCCTTTTTGTATCCTTTTGTCTTTTACAAGATTCAAAAGTTGTCCCGTGTGCGTTGCACGCACTCATCGCATTGTTTGGTGCATTGCATCGTGCTGTTTTGCGCATCTCATTGCATTTGGCGTGCAGAATGGTCTGGCGAGACCCTAAACACGCACTGGTCTGGCGAGACCTTAAATACGCTTGGTCTGGCGAGACCTTAAAACCGCTCGGTTGCATTGTCATGCATCTTAAGTCGCGCGTTGTTGCGCATTTCGAGTTCACATGCATTGTCATGCATTTCCCCAATTACCCGGTCTAGGAGACCTTAAATCCTTGGAAAGTGCAAGACCTTTGGTGCATTGTTGTGCACAGTTCATGCATTTTCATGCATCTTAAGCCTCGCGTTGCCGCGCATTAGAAAGTCCATGCATTGTCATGCATTTCAAGCAACTTGCATTGTCGCGCATTTCATGCATCATTTGCATTTTCAAAAACAAAAACAAAAAAAACACATGCACATGTAATGCATTCATTGTAAATAGAGCATTGTCATGCATACATTGTAAATATTGCATTGTCATGCATTGTAGAAAGTAAACATGCATTGTCATGCATATCCATTGTATCCATTTCCATTGCATTGCATATTTGTAGATATTGCATTGTAGCTTGCATGTATTCATTGCATCACTTCCATCTATGGCTTGCGCCTTTCCATGTTGAGCTTGGTCTGGTATGGGCCCATACTTTTCACGTCGAAGCATAGTTCAATAGACCGTTCTATGTTAGCCGCGGCTTGTATGCGTACATGCCTTTCCTAGGCAAGATTTGGTTTGGCCCGCGTGCCATATCCATTGTATCCATTTCCATCCCATTGCATATTTGTAGATATTGCATTATAGATTGCATGCATTCACTGCATCACCTCCTCCGCCTATGGCTTGCGCCTTTCCATGTTGAGCTTGGTCTGGTATGTGCCCATACTTCTCGTGTCAAAGCATAGTTCAGTAGACCGTTCTATGTTAGACGTGGCTCGTATGTGTACATGCCTTGCCTAGGCAAGATTTGGTTTGGCCCACGTGCCATATCCATTGCCATTTTCCCAACATATCCAGCGCATATATTACATTGTAGTGTAATTTTTGCATCCGGCATTAGGATCATTGTCCTTTCCCCAGCGGGTCGTTTCCCCACTTATGTCATCCCCCCTCAATACTTGTTCTTGTGTCCGTCTACATCACTCATAGATCAGTAGACCGTTCTATGGTAGACGGACTTGTTATCTCCATCAATCTATTTGACATTTGTGTGGTTTCGAACCGTTCATGATTGGATCATGATTCAATTGCTTTGCATATTAGTTTGCATTGTTTCAATTGCATTGCATTTTAGTTTG
Source organism: Camellia lanceoleosa (assembly GCA_025200525.1). NCBI lineage: Eukaryota > Viridiplantae > Streptophyta > Magnoliopsida > Ericales > Theaceae > Camellia > Camellia lanceoleosa. The sequence goes on along the minus strand of CM045764.1, from coordinate 110,860,054 downwards.
CATTGTTTATATATTGTTTTGTATATATTGCATATCATTTTGCATTCATTTTTGCATTGCCATGCATGTTGCTAATAACATCATACCTGTTAAGTTGTTTTCTTTGCAGGCACGATATTGTATGTACGGTTCATTTGTGGCTGGTAGAACCAGACGAACCGGACAGGTATTGTATCCTTTGTGTGAGACATATTGAGAATTGTATAATTCTCTTACACCCTTTCTGCACTGTAGTGTAGTTTGGTGTATGCAAGCTTAAAACTGTCGCATGTGTGCTTCGTTACAGCTTTCTTTGCATGATCATAAGTTATGTTTGGCTCTGTGCATTGTATTGCATTTTGCCCCTACCTTTGGGCACATATCTTGTTTGTCTTGCATGTTTGTCTAAGTCTTCGGCCTTGTCAAAAATAGGTCGTCTCTGGGCTTTGACATTCACTCCCGTCATTGTTATGACTTTCGAGTTCTGTCAAAGAGGGGCAACTGTAGACACCCCATTTTTGACCGTCTTCAAGACTTGGACGTCACTGATTGAACACTCAGTGATCACCGTTGTTTGTGTTCGTCTTGAGTTTCCGAAAGCCTTGGCAACGCACCTCGCCTCAGGATCTCTCGACTCGACTGTTTTGTGTATGGTTTTGCACCAAACACTTGTGTTTTGCCTTTGAGAGGCAGGGTAGGGCTTGTAGACCATCCCCACCCATCACCGGCCAGGGCTTGAGGCCACCGGCTGTGTTTTGTGGCTACTGGCCAAATGTTTGGCCTGCCGGCACTATAGATGGCCGGCCGGCTATCTTTTTTTGGTCAATTGCATCTTTGGCCGGCCGACTACTGTGCATCTGCTTTTGCAGATATTTTCTCACAACTGGCATGCATTTGGCTCCCCTCCATACACGTGTATGGAGGGATCTCTCTCTTTAGAAGCTTGTCTTGTAAGCTTTACAAGACAAAAAGCTCTATAAAAAGAGGCCTTCTCTCTTGTTTGAAGAGTGAGACATTTTAGACAGCCATTTTTAGGGTTTGAGTTCTAAGGTTAGGGTTTGGTTCATATCCTATCTCTATATCTCTCTCTAGTGTGTGTTTTGCCTCATTTTTGCTCACAAACACCCACCATCACACCATCTCTTGGAGCTGAGGCCCTTGAGGGTTGTTTTTAGAGTTTTGGAGCTGGTTTTAACCTAAAGAAGTTGCTGGAGCTCCATTGTTGAAGAGGGTCTTCAAGGGTAAAAAGCTTGTCCCTTTATTTCCCATTTTTGCATTGTATTTTTACCTACCTTGAAACTGTTTTTTGGCTTTGCATATAACACATAAAAGTTCTATTTTTGAGGCCTCTAAATAGTTTGTTAAGAGTGTTTTGTGGTTTGAGGTTGTTTGACTCCTCTTGAACTTTGTTTGGCCCTTGTTTTGTGCTATTTTGTGTAAGCTCCGAGACCATAGTGTTTGGGCCTCCTCACCACTGAAATCTTAAGGGATTTCAGAGGTGAGGATGGTGCCTTGAGGTCCTAGGAAGGAGAGGGTCACCCCCTCTCCTTGTTGTCCTTGAAAAGGACCATTTTTGCCTCTTGAGGAAGCACCATGTTCAAGTGTGTGTTGGCCATGCCTTAGCTGATTTTTGTGCTTATTATGTCATAATGCGCCTCTGTTTTTATTTGGTTTTGGTACACCATGCTTGCTTAGCATACATGTCTTGTAATACCATGAAATTGCCCTAACATGTATCTAGCATTTAGACTACTATGCTTACTTGTTTTGGCTTAGCTTTGTGAAGCTTTTATGCTTGTTTTAATATGCTAAGGGACTTTTTTTGGTCATTTGAGTCATCCATGACTTGCTTTGTATGGCTACCATGTAATCCCCCTCATGAGCCTTGAGTGTTGACCCCTCTAGCATGCTTTATTTGCACTATTTCAGTGATTTGAAGTCACTTATAATGTCATTTCAGTCCTCATGGTATGCTTAAATGTTTGCATTTGATGCTCCTTTGATGCTTCAAGAGGTTGTGCCTTATGCTCCATGTTTAGACATTTGTGTATGCTTCCATGTGTAGGTCATTTAGATGCCATCTAAGTGGTTTTTGGGGCTTACTTTGACATGATTTGGGACTATTTTGATTCACTTTGATCATTTGCTTCATGTGTCATGTGATCATGGTTTAAGTCCTTGGGCTAATTCCAAGCTTCTATGCATGCTTTGCTTGTTTTGTTTACTTGGTTTGGCACCATTTATGACATGATTTCAGAGTTTATAATGCATGCCATATGCCCATGTTGTTCCTCTTTTAAGTGTGTTTAAGAGTTGTCTCTATGTGCCTAAGTGTTGGACATTGCATGCATGCCTATTTGTGTGTGTTTTGGCTTCCATTCTTGAGCATATTGGCCACTATTTTAGGCCTAGTTAGGGCTGCCTAAATCATGTTTAAGTCCATCTCTCTGCTTGTTGCATATGCTCCTTGTATGTTGTAGCATATTGGTGAGTTGTCGCATGTTTGAACTTGCATGATTGAATGAAGTCACATGCTTGCTTGCATGCTTAAACACCTACATTGTACCTTGCATGCTTGTTGGTTGCATTGTCTCATGCCTTACATGTTTTGCATGCTTCTTTGCATTTCCATGTTGCATGCTAGCCAACATGCTTAGGATTGCATTGCATAAGCATGCATGGTAGACCTCTTGAAATGAGTATGATAGAGGTTGGGCCTCCTTGTGTGTTTATTTGGTTTGCATTTCATTTGAAATTGAAGTTGCATACTTGATTCTTTGAGCCATCGTGCATAGAAATGCGTGATTGGTGGTCCGAGAATCGAGGCTCATGTCCCTTTGAATCATAAACATGATAAGGGATATGATTGATGCATACATTGCTTGAAATGCATTGCCATGCCAAGTGTTGCCCTCTGTTGCTGTCAGACCAGATTTTGCAGGAACTTTTGTCTGGCCAGCCATCCCTAGTGCCGACCGGCCAACATTTTTGGCCGATGAATCAAATTCATGGCCGGTGACCATTCTAAATGGCCGGTGGTGTTCTCCTTCAGCCGGTGGTGTTCCCTAGCATCCAGAGAGCAAACCCTGAGACTTTGGAAGTCATCAGAGGAGCAGAGCAGGGAAAACAGAGGCATCTTGAGCATGACATTGGATTTCCAGGCGAAATCGAGTGCGCATACATCGGGCCCTCTCCCCGAGGCTACTGTTTATTGCTTTCTTAGATTAATTAATTTGTTTAATCAATTTAGATGGTCTGCAATATTTAATTAGCTTGATAGTTAGTTAAATTGTATTATTCTTTTGGTCCCTCCGAGCGAGGGCAAATTTGTAATAAGTGTGGGTGAGTGTGTGTATGTCTTCCAACCCCCACTTCTTTCTCCCTTTTACTTACCTGCTTTGATGGTTAGTATTAGGGCATGTTTACTTTAGCATATCCTATGCTATGCATGCGTGCATCGTTCATCAATATTGCATGCACCGGGCTTGGCACATCATGCTAATCGCATTATATTTCAAAACAAATTTGAATACATGCTACTTGTACATTTCACATGTCATCCTTAGATTAGCTGAGCCTATTTTAGTGACATTCTGTATGCGATGCATTAGGCACTTAACATGGACTTGGATCATGCATTGATTGCTAACATATTCTTGTTTTGGCACGGAGTACGATGTAAGTATTTTATGCTTTAGCATACCGCATGCGTATGAATGCTACTATGACAGCATGCTTACCATGAGGCTAGTTTCTTATGTGATATAACTGCTTGAATGACTGTGGGTGAAGGTTGGATTGTTTGAGTTGGAACAACTCCTTGAAATCCGTATTTTAGCCTACTTACGAGTAGCAAATTCCAAAATGCTTTTCAAATAAACGGATATGCAATGCTTGTTTCCAAATTGGGCGATCTAGTCTATACTTTTGTGTTGTGCGCATCACTTAATAATTCTAGGCTAATTAACGGGGATAAGAACACATAACGTTTTCAAAAACGGATATCATGGTTAGTAGAGGTCGATCTTCGGATCGGGCGAGAGGGGGTGCTCATTGCTGACCTTCCCCAATCGTACCCAAGCTCCCGAGCCGAGGCAACTTTGGTGATGACGGACACGTGACCTTTGGCACCGAGTCAGGGTTTCCTAAATTCCCCCATTAAAAAATATTTAGGTGGCGACTCTGTATCTGGCAAAGCAGTCCATATTTGGCACTTCTTTCAATAAAATCTGTTTTCTCAAAACGATTTGCCGGATTTGGACTCTTTGGTTCAGATTGAGAACCGTGACACAAATCGAGTCCGAACTGTAGCACGAGACCCACGGGCGCGCCTACAATAAGCAAAAGAATAAGCTTTCTCATTAATCTTAGGGATAACAATCATTACATTGAGCTTAAACATACCGCCCGACATATACCCCTTCCCACATAGACCTTGCTCTTGGTTAAGGCGACCTTGTCAGACTCAAACACCATGCAGAAGCCATGATTGCTTGAGAGTGACCCCGAGACAAGGTTTTTACAAATGTTCGGCACAAATAAGACATCGTTCAGAGTCAACTCTTTTCCTGAAGTCATCTTCAAGACTACCTTGCATTTACCTTCAACAGTTGAGATCGCAAAATTTCCCATGAACAATTTTTCACTGTTTGAAACCAGTTCGAAAGTTGTGAATATCTTCTTCTCAACACAAATGTGGCGAGTGGCCCTAGTGTTCACCCACCATTCCTTCGGGTTAGACCCCACTATATTCACCTCAGAGATGACAGCTAACAAATGCATGTCGTCCACATCTTATGACAGATCCTCTATTTCAACGATGTGAGCCCGGCTTTTATTTTGTGAAGGGTACTTTTTGTAAAGCTTCTTCTTCTTACGGCAATCAATCGTCCGATGCCCTTCGCTTCCACAGTTGAATAACTTTCCATTGAACCTAAAAGTAGGTTCCTACGGCTTGTAGACCGACCTTTTGGAGATACCACCTCTTACTTCTAGCTTTGAGCTTTTGCCTATTAGTGGCTTCTTCTTCACCCCCAAGGATTGGCCATGCTCAACCATGTTCGCTTTCACAATGGACGTATTCTCCCTTTTCTTCCTATTGTCTTCCTCAATTCAGAGCCTAACAACGAGTTATTTGATTGTCATCTTCTATCGTTTATGCTTTAAGTAGTTCTTGAAGTCTTTCCAGCCGCTAGGCAGCTTTTCAATCAAAGCAGCTACCTGGAATGATTCACTCAGAAACACTTCCTCTGCATGAATCTCGTGCAGAATCAGTTGGAAATCTTGGACTTGGCTAATGACGGTTTTTGAGTGCGCTATTTTGAAGTCCAAATATTGACCAATGACAAATTTCTTTACCCCAGCATCCTCGGTCTTGTACTTCATATCCAAAGCATCCCACAGCTTCTTCGTCAACTTCTTGGCATGAAGCACGTTGAACAGTATATCTGCCAAGCCATTCAAAACATAGTTCTGGCAAAGAAAGTCTGACTGCTTTCAAGCATCTAGAGCCATGAGCTTCTGCTTGTCTTGCTCATTCTCCTCCACAGCTGGTGGATCCTCACTCAAAAACCTTACAAGGCTAAGAGGAGTCAGGTAATATAATATCTTCTACTGCCACCTCTTAAAATTCACTTCAGTGAACTTCTTCGAGCGCTTATGATGGTTGAGCAATCCTCTCAGAACAGCAGGAGTAACAACATGGTTGACCATAGATGTCACAGCAGGGGTTGGCAAGCCAGTTGCCCCTGGGTTCTAATCCCCACTAACATTAGCAGCAATAGCATCAACATAAGTGATAGTTGCCATTTCTAAAAAATACAACAGAATTTCACTATTCTATATTTCTAGAAATTAAACTTAATACTAGAAAATCTCAAAGTTAGAAATTTAATTCAAAACTAGTTTCACCACTTACCCTAGAATCAAACATGGTCAGGAAAGTTTTCAGGAAGACTGGAGGGGTCACACCGATCCCACTTAAGACCCAGTTAACCTTAAACAAAACTTTTAAGAGTATGTTGACTCCTAATCTATGGAAAACTAATTTAGAATTAAGTTTTCTAGGGAATAAATTAGGTTAAAACAAATCACGTTTCAAAACTGCAAAAGCAATTAAAATTGCTAACCAAATTACAAGCAATTAAAAAAAATTGCTACAATAATTACAAGCAAATAAAATGCTTCCAACATTACAAGCAAACAATCTTACTTCAAAAATTAGGTAATTAACCACTACTAAACACAAGCAAAAAATTGCTTCAAGTATGAACCAATCCAAATAGGATTCTTATTGGTCCAAAAATCCCTTTCCATGCTACAGTATTTCTGTTCAACAAAAAAGTTAGTAGTCCACAAATTTTTATTTATTGCGATCCCAAATTCTATTCATTTAGATTTGTATTTTTTTTTTTTCCATTCCCTTTCGCATAGATATTCCTATAAAGAAAGTTAACAGAAAACCGCTACAAAATACAAAGCAAATAATTAAAAGAAATTGTAAAAGTAATAAATTAATTTAATAGCAAAATTTAGTAAAAATTAAAATGTTAGACAAGTTACACAATTAAACTTATAACTCCTAAATAAATTACAAAACTTATAACTCTAAAAATTAAATTAGAATTAATAAGCCAGAGTTACAGGAAGTTATTACACAAGAAACGTGTAAATAATTCAAACAATCATGCAATAATTCTAGAGCAATTAACATGTAAATTAAATTAAAAAATAGAAATAAACTCGTGCAAACAATTCTAGAACTCTAGAAAAAAATAAGCATGTAGTTTAACTTAAATCTAGAAAATTTAAATCATGCAAATTATCCTACAAATCTGGAATTAATAAATATATGAATTAAATTAGAATCTAGAAAATAATGAACATGTATATTATACTAGAAAAGTAGAAACTAATTAACATATCTATTTTAACTAAAAATTGAAACACTTATGAGTATACAAATTATATTATAAAATTATAAAATAAAAACACATACAAGTCATGATAGAAAATGAGGAATCATACTCATATAATAAAAATACAAACTATTATTATTTTCCCCAATACATGCGGTGTATGCAACAGCATAAAAAACTAGTTATTTACATGAATAGATTTGACTCGCTAAGCATGTACATCATGAATAAAACAGTGGGCAAATAGAACATGCAATTCCTAGTCATGTACTTTCATATAAAATAAACAGTGGGCCTATCAAATTGAATTTGTAAACAGAAGTTCATATATGACACAACGGGCTTCTCGGAAAAAAGGTTCGATTTTACACAATTGATATATATATTTATTAACATAAACAAAAAAAATGTACAGTGACTAATATCGTAGTAATAAGCAATCTGTTAACTGTCTGTAAAAGAAAAAAGGATCAAGCTACAGGTTCTTCAATAATGACACAATTCGTGAGTGTTGAAAGTATATCGGCGTCTGTCTCCCAAGATACAATAGTATAGACCCGCTAATACAGAAGTATCTTCTATTTAGTTCCAGCAAACTAACAATAGTAACACTCTCTCATGCAGAAAGAACAATATAAGAGCAGACTCACTGTATAATATGAAAGTCAAAAAGTCTGTTTTAAGATTGTTGTACATATTGTATAAATAAAATAAAATAAACAGAATTATAATTAATTAAATTTATATTACAGAATAAGAAATCATAAATCTAACACATGTTGGAGTTACATTTTGATGAACAAAAATATTTAATAAAATCAAACACTAAAATAAAATAGTAAAGGAAGTAAACCGAAGCCTGTGCGATATCATAGTCTCCTTAAAATAGATTCGTCGCCTGACCGTGGGTGTTAGAGGTATGTTGCCGTCTGTCTCCCAATATATGACGGTATAGACCCGCTAAAGCAGAAACACCTTCTATTTAGTTCCAGCCAACCGACAATAGCAGCACTCTCTCACATAAGAAGAACAATATAGGAGCAGATTGACTGTATAGTATGGAAACCAAAAATTCTTCGTTAAAACCAAGGAAGATGGCCTCCTTTTATACACAACGGAGAAGAGAGGAGAAGCCTTCCAACCATGAAAACTGGCAACAAATGTAGCCCATTACTCCTACAAAACTGATAGAGTAATACACAAAATTGATGGGGAATAAATGTGTGAGTTGCACACTCTACATATACATGTGTTTATATCTACAGCCACCAAACAAATCTGGCCCAAAAAGATTAGGTTGATGGACCACCAATCCAGCCTAGCCCAAACCTAACCCATTCTAGCAAGTCCCAAGTCCCAAGATCCATGGACTCGGACTGGTCCGGGAGGGCCAGCGGCATGCGCGCATGTGTAGCACTTTTTGCATAACCAACTTGGACTATAATTTTGGTCCAAATCCATCTTTGAAGCATTCATAACTCATTTCTTTCGAAAAATTTGAATGTCTCAAAAGGCTCAAACCCTTATCAAAATCTTGAGATTTAAATACGCATCCAAGCTTTCCTCTACAATCAATGTGGGATTGATAGTTATACACAATTCTCAATACCTCATTCATGAGGTCAACTTCACGAGACAATTTATCATTCAATTCTTAATATTTTTTGTCATTCTTTTTTGTGGTGTAAAGATCTTGTTATAGAGGATTTAAACACATTTGATCACATCTCAACCAATAATTAAGATCTATTTTAATTTCATATTAAAGTTATCATAAAATTATTTTTTTCCAACAATAACTTAGAAATCGACTCCATAGCCTGCTAAAATCCACTTATAATTTATAGAATTTGGGATTATATTTTAAGTCTACAAAACAGGTTGAGAAATTTTTTTAGACCCACTTATAATTATCGATGAACTTAAGAAGAATGCTTGAAGCACAGCCCGAACTAACCTTTCGTTGGTCGACGAGCAAGGTTATGGTAGCCTGTGGCGCATCCATTCAAAGCTTATCAACAAGTTGTGACAAGCAAAAATGTGTTATAAAAATAAAGGTAAATTACACTTTGCACCTCAGTATTTTATATCAAATTTTATTTTAGTCTTTATACATTAAATTGTGGCACTTAACCCCCTGCACTTTTGGTCAAGTGTCACTTTAGCCCTTCTATTAACCCCCTACACTTTTGGTTAACTGTCACTTTGACCCTTCTATTAGCCTCATTATTAACAGAGGTTAGTCACATAAAAAACATGTTAGGATAGATTACACTCTGCACCCCTGCATTTTACACAAAATCTTATTTTAGTTCCTACACATCAAAATTGTGACATTTAGCCCTTTAAAGGATAACTTCTGTTAGCCTCACTCTTAACAGAAGGCCCAATGTAACACTTGATCACAAGTGCAGGGGATTAAGTGTCACAATTTAATATGTAAGGACTAAAGTAAGATTTTGTATAAAGTGCAGGGATACAAAATCTAATTTACCCTAAAAATAATATTACCATATCATTCTTATAATATTTTTTTGTAAGAATAAAATATCCCTTTAAAATATATTACATATTAAAAGATAATGCATAGTTATCTTAATTATAAATTATGCTAGGAATGAAATGCGATATCACAGTTAAAAGGACCGTTAATAAAAAATTTATATAAAAAATCATTATAAAAATAATGTAATAATATCAGTTTTAAAAATAAAAGTTATCTTCATGAATATTTTGTTTTAAAATAAAAGGCTACATTAAACTATATCATTGTAAAATATATATATATATACAGAACAACATAAAATTTTAAAGAAAAAAGATGTTCATAGTTAATTTTGATACAAATTATTTTATAAGAATAACATGACAGTAATTTTCTTTTAATTATAAATCACCTTAATAATTCTTCCTCCTTAAAATAATAAAATTAAGACTTATCCGATATTAATATTCAAAATAATATTTTCCTATATGCGTGTGTAAACTATGTTCTTTTAGTAGGTATGGCTACCATCCACACCCCCCTGAAAGGGGCATATTACATGATGAATTGGGCTAAAGTTGACTTTAGTTGATCATGATGTTTTAGGTAGGGGTGTAAAAGCTTGTCCATTAAGGTCAAGTTTGACAAGAAACAAAAAAGTTAAAAAGTCAAAAAGTTATTTAAAAAGTTAAAAAGTTATCACAATTCATTAAAAATCAAAAATTACGGCTGCACAACTCTCAATTCTAATTTTCCTCTATAAACTAATTTTTACAATTTTTTATTACACATTTTTTCATAAAAAGTCAAAAAGTTAACCCAAACATTCATATTTTCAATCTCAACTTTTTAGTCTAAAAAGGCAAAAAGTACACTTATTTAGGACACCCCAAATTAAAAAAAAAATTTGTAGATAGGAGGGTGGGTCAGCTTAATTTTCTGGCTCTCTCTCTTTCCCCATCTTAATATCTAAAGTGCTTCTAAGAGCATCTCCAACGGTGAATCAAATTTTTCACCAAATCTGAGTTAAAAATGACCCATTTTACTAAATCTGATACCACTCGCTCCAACGGTGTATCAAATCTCATATCAAATCCCATGGGTCGACCGGTTAGTCGACCGGTAAGCATAAATATTTTTTCAAATGATGTAAAATGATGAAAACCCACCAATTGTTTCAAATGATAAAACCCACCAATTGTTAAACAATTTTTCCTCAGCAATTGTTTCTTTAAACAATTCATCTCAGCAATTGTTTCTTTAAACAATTGTCTCTTTGACCATTGCAGCTTTCATTCTCAAACCATTGCAGCTTTCATTCTCAGAGAAGTAAAGGGTCGATCGGTTGGTTGACCGGCCAGTCAACCGGGAAGGTAAAAATATTTTTTTTTTTTTTTTTTTTTACCTGTTTGAACCTTTTTTAACCAGTTTGAACCTATCTAATTTAAAGAAAATCGGTCGACCAGTTGGTTAACTGGCCGGGCAACCGGCTGGTTGACCGGTGTACCACTTTCAACGGTCAGTAACAGTGATTTGGTAAAATTTGTGTCTTGGTCTCAGTTTGATGTTTTTTTTGCTGAATTCTCATTTTGATATCACTTTGGTGCAACGGTTGGAGCACCAAAAAGTGGCTTTTTCATCAAAATTTGAATCTGATGCTGGCTTTGGTTCACCGTTGGAGATGGTCTAAGGTCAAGTTTGACAATACCAAAATAATCAATCTTTTTATTTTTTTATCTTTTTTTCATCACATCACATCTCTACTTTTCTGTATATCTTTTCGTAAAAAGACAAAAAATACACTTATTTAGGTCATCCCAAACAACCCCTAATAATTTTGTCTGCTAAGTGCACCTTTAATTTCTTTAATTTATTTATATATATAGATTAGAGAATTAACTCACATGTGAGTAAGCTATAATGTCTTAGAAAAATACATGAGACACTTAATTTATGATTATAAACCATTGTCTTTTAATTTTACATGATTGAAACTATGGACATTCAAGAAAGTTCATTAACTTAAAAGCTGGAGAATGATAAATTGAAGATTTTTGTATGGAGTTTAAAAGCAGTCTTGAGAATGTTTTAGCCTTTCAAAAAATAAATAAATAAGTAAAATGCGTACCTCTATTTATTTTTTTGAACTTGAGAGAATTGTATCACGGATCTCATTTTCATAATTTAAATTGTTCATTTTGTAAGACTTTCTGTGTATACGTTTTTTATAAAAAAAAATTAAGTTGATTTAATAATTATAATTTTTTTTATTTTATCATGTTTGTTTTCAAAAAAAATAAATGATAAATATGTTTTCAAAAATAAACCATCTATAAAATAAATAATTGAGATAATAGAAATGAGATTCGACCCGAATAATTCTCACAAATTCAAATATATATATATATATATATATGGGGTTGAATCAAATTGTTTCTTTTTTTTTTTTTGGTTCAACCATCCGGTATCCGACCCTTAGGCCGACTAATCCGGATCCGGGGAGCAGTTCTGGATTAAAGGCTCAAGTCCCCTCCCAATTGGCGTTGCGGGGAATCGAACCGTAGTCCGTCCTTCCAAGCCGAACTCCAATCACCACTCGGCCAACAACCAATTGGTTGAATCAAATTGTTTCAAACTAACCATGAAGGTGATATGATAGCAAGTGACTGTCCCAACAGACTTGGGTGATATTTCCTACCACGTGCCCAAATTTACTATAGCTTCATCAAATTACATGACACATCTCTATTAATTGATTAAAGCCTCTCTCTCAATTTCTTTATCTTATAAAGGTTTGCAATTCATAATTGGTCAAACCCTTTCAATATCTTTGAGCATCATCGAACCACATAAATTTTTTTTTATTTACTTATTTATTTTTACTTTTTTGGGTATGGTTGATTTCTTGTATTCCACGTATTGCTCTATTCATAAATTCAAATCACTTGTTTATTTCTATACACTATTCTGTGTCCTTTTAAATTTTTTTAATTTAAATAATTATTTTATTTACATAATGAAATATTATTATATGAACGGATAAAATGTAAGATGACAGAGCTGGTGATCTTCATTAGCTGGTCATGTGTACTTGTTTGGTTTCTTCCTAATGAAAATTTAATTTATAAAATAAAAATATATATATATATATAGATATATTGTATGATCTGATTGGATGCTAAAAAGTGTGAGTGTTGTATATAAATAAACCAGCACACCATTTTTGAAAGTTATATGCTTTTTTCTTATCTTAGACAATTGGACCATGCTACATCCCCTAATTTGGGGAGCTCTAATCTCCCGAATTTTGAGACCAAGGCAAAAAAAAAAAAAAATTCCCAAAACGACATCGTTTTGGAGATTAGGGGGATTAGGGAGACTTTTTTAAGGCTCCAAATTATTTTCCTAGACAATTATAGTATTGTATTTGAACTTTGATTCATCAAAGGCAAGTTTGTAGGAGCAATTAAGACACTCCCAATAGGTTGCTTCATCAGAGAAGCACTATAATTGACCATATCAACTACCAAATGTAATCTCTCACTCGGTTTCAGTTTTTAGAATCGATTTTTCAAAAAAAAATTTACTTTTTCATTTTTCATTTTTTTTTTATTGAATTTTTTTAATATTTTAACAATTTTTTAAATTTTTAGACACACCTAACATAAATACACTTAAAAGTATAATATTTGTGAAAAAAATATTTAAAAATTCACTAAATACCAAAAAAATAATAAAAATAAAAATTCAGTACATTTTTATATTTTTGCATATTTATTAATTTTTTAAAATATTTTTTCACAAATATTTTACTATTTAGGTACATCTAAGTAAGGGGCATATTATATGACTAGCGTATGCCCGTGCCTGAAGGTACGGTGTTAATAATGTTGGGATTAAAATATAATTGTAATCCCAACACTATTTAGTAAATTATCAATTTAATATAATTGTAATCTCAACCCTTCTATCTTATTATATAGATTATTAATTTAATATAAAAACAACACTATTCTTGGAAAAGGAAAGCAGACCTAAGCGGGTTTTTTTAGTGAAGAGCTCTGTCTCTTTTTTTCATCTACATCTCTCTCTTCCTATTTGAACTCCATTGTTGCTCAAGTTTGAGGTTTGAATGAGAGTCATAACTTAATGAAAATAACAAATCCAAACCCAAATACACTACCAGTTCAAATATAGATCCGATCATATCTCGGGTGGATTACAAAGTTCTTGGTGCTTGGATGGGTTTAATAAACAAATGAGCCGTGAGAGAGAGAATGAGATGAGTTTAATTAATTATGGAGGAGGTGTTGTAATTAATTATGGAGAATGGAATTCAAATAAAATGTATTAGATTAATTCAAAAATTTGTGAGTTTGGGAGAATGGAATTCTAATAATAATAGTATGGAGCCCAATCTAAATGACCCATAAACAATCTAAAATAACCTTAAAAATATACATAACCTTGAAGCCCCTTAAGGTCATGAAGGAGATGGACAAAAAGTTCAACACAACATTCTAGTGACAGCAAGTTGCACAGCTATAAACCAAATAACAAAAGTTTCAAGTTAATATTTCTATCACCACAAATAGGCAATTTCATTAATACAAATACCAGAATGAGACTTTAAAAACTAATTTTGATAGTAAATTCCAGTATTCACACTTCCTTTGTTTCAGTCTGGTTAGAAATTTTCACATTTATTTGGCTCTTTATTATCTCAAGTTGTGTACAACATAACAAAAACAGAAATTCTAAAAATTACAATACCCACTACAAATTTTTAAAAGTTCAAAAGCTCACTATAACTATAAACTGAACTAACTATAACTATAACTATACACTGAACTAACTACACAAAAATCACCTAACTGAACATCTATAAATCTAGAAACAATGAATCAAATGTAAAAGTTAAAAAACGAACTCATCAATAATGAAAATTTAGTGTTTGATTTTTCTTTGGATTTGCAGTACCTTATTCACAAATCACAATAATATATTTGAATATAGAAATTAGACTTTTCTCAAGTGTACAAAGGTTTTAGAGTTCCAAATAGGAGACATGTTGCATATGATAATACATCTGTCAGCAAATGATCCTTCTAACTGAATCTTTTTATCAAGCATTTCATATGCAACCAGTTGTGGCTAATACAAAACACATGGAAGGCCAACTGAAAAAAAATGAAAAAAAAAAAAAACAAACAAACAAATCTTGGAGTTAGAACACATACTTGAGTCCCAGTGGCATAAGTTTGTCTGATAAACCATCATCAAGAAAAGTGTTTTGCGCCTAGGCTCAGTTTCTCCCTGTATTCCAGTCAATCAATTTTGCTATCAACGCTGTAATTTTGATTTCGAACATAATTCTTCATTTAGTTATCTAAAAAATGAAAAAGAGCTAGGAAACAAAAGACAGAAAGGGAGGGGAAAAGGAAAAATAAAGAATAATCGGTATCTGACCATTGTTAAGAATTGATTGGTAGGTATACTTAGATTCAAAAACCCTCCTGCCTACTTAAGAAATTCCCCATTTCTCCCATTTGTTCATACATTCTTCACATCCAAAATTATGTCTCAGATCATTGCATATCCAAAATAAATAAATAAATAAAAAACAATTATATTTGAAAACACATTTAAACAATACACACATGATTGCTCCCCAATATTATTCAGCATCAAACCAACACATCAAATTGGGAAGCGCTAACATATAAAATTCTATATAAACAACAAACCTCATTTACATATAACTATACGGTTCACGAAAAAAGTAGTAGTTAAAGATTGTTACGTAGTTGTGTGAAGAGCTAATTCATCAAACACATCTCCAAACAAACCTATATAACAAAAAGGTATATTTTTTGACACACACACACATACACACACACACTTATTTATGTAAATCAACAAAAATCAACTGAGAGAGAGAGAGAGCACGATGTAGGTCCCCAAAGGCTCAAATGTCAAAGAAATGAAGCCCCTTTCCACAAATACCAGAAAATGGTTCGATGATCAAAGACTCTGTTCTTGTTAGGGTTTGCAGGAACAGTCTTCTGATAGAACAACCCACGAAACCAAAAGAAAGAAACACAATTACAAATAATTATCCAAACCACTAGAACAGTAAAAGAGTAGATAGAACGAACATTTACGTTGGATCGATTTCAATAGCCAATTCAATCAATAGACCAATTGAAGCCCCTTCAAAGAGTACAGCCGCCATCAAGGTGAAACCCTCAAAATTAAAATCATGTATACAAAACAAATAAATGACAGCAAATAGTGCAAAAAGACACAAAAGAAAGAGATGCCTACCTCTTCATATGGAGGGGTTGAGAGTAGCCAAACAATGATTCCCGGCCTCCAATATTCCAGAGGATATGCAGATAAGCTCCCGCAACCAAAGCAATTAGAGCATAACATAGTGAGAGATAAATCTGTAAATCAACAACTTATGTAAGTAAATATATAAATAAAAAGAATATTGAAATTAGAGGAATAAAGATGATCACTTTTATTCTAGGTGAAAAAGATGGACACGGACACTTAGCCAAGAAAGGCTTTTTTTTTTTCTTTTTAAAATCTTCAATTTCACATCCTCATCTGTTTTCCTTCGTTTCTAGTGAATGGAAAGCTATATAGATCAAAGTAATACATTTTTATCAAAAACAACCACCTGCCTAAGAGCCCGAATTCAAAAATCAGCCCACATTAAGAAAAACCATAGATTACTTACTAAGATAGATCAAAAACACCTTAAATGGCTAAACACCAACAAACCACCTCCTTGAGTTTGCTTGAAAGATTTATGTTTGTTTCGTTTGTAATTTTGAGGGATTTTTTTTCATTGACCATCTTCAAATTATGATGATACTACCACACCATCTCTCCAGTGTAACCCTTCCAATATAGATCTACATCATTTCATAGCGAGGAAAGACATTTGATTTGGAATTTGATGATGTTGATTTGGTTATGTATTGAAAATTATGATGATAAGTAGCAAGCCTAAAATATTAAAAGAATAACAATAAAAATAGCAACGATATCAAGAACAAAGTAGCTGGCAACTTGAATTTGTAAGCAGGACCACTGAATGGTCCAGCTAAGATAACTTCATTATACATAAAGAGTAAGGTAAAGAAAATCATTAGTTCATAACTGAATTTAAACCAGTAACAGACAATTTTAACCATCCACCAATTTCTTGATGATTAAAGAGAAGATTCAGCAATGCTCAAGGATATGCAAATTAATTACACCTGAGACATATGAGATGGGTTCTGAGGCAGCTGATGAAAAATCAAGTCCTTCACCACCAGCCATGATTCCAATCATTGCAATCTTAACCTGCAGAAGACAAATAACAAATTATTACCAACCTGCCGAAGCCAAAATGCCTTGAATCTATTTCTTTTCTTTTTATTTTCCAATAAGTTACTTGTCCATTCAAATGGATACAACCATAAGCAAGCAAACCTAGGATAATCACATAAAAATTAAGATATCAAAAAGGATGTGCACATAACATGTTGCACTAACTCTAGCGAAATGTCAGTTTTTAACAAATAACTGATTATGCTGTCTACACAATGTTCAAACCCTCCAAAATGACTATTAAGCTTGTAAACATCATAGTAGGGTACATCATATTTGATTGTACAATGTGTTTTGAGAATTAGTATTTGATGGTGGGGTAAGGCTGTGACGACAAAAATTAAGCCACCATAGTAGCGTAAACTAAAAAGATGGGGAAGATATGATAAAAGGGCATATTATACTAATAGAATAATGTTGGAAAGTAACAAATTCTTTAATGGTGACAGATTTTGAAGGCATGATACCTCAAATTCACCATGATAAATTCATACCTTCGAATAAGATTAATAAAATCCATTTTATTTTAAAACGAAACTCTATAAGAGGCCATCAAAAATAATTTTTAAAATCTCAAAAAAATCTGTACTAAAAACCAAAAAACCATTATTCAACCACTATTCAAAGCAGTTCTATCTCCAGCAACAAACCACTATTCAGCAAAGCAGTTCTATCTCCAGCAACAAACACCAACAATCCATTATTCAACAAACCACTACTCAACTGATTTGATAAAATAGTTATATCTTATTTTATGTTCTATCTACAACATAAAATTTGAACAAAAATAAAAATTACAAATAACAAAAATTAGAGAGTTGTAATTCATAAAGTTTTATGTTCTAGCGTATGCTCGTGCCTGAAGGCGCGGTATAAATAATTTTGTGATCAACATACAGTTGTAATTCATACGTATCATATTAAAATTTATTATGAAGTCTGTAATTTTTTTGACAAAATATTGAAAAAATATAAAGAAATACTATTCTTTTTAAAAAATTGTAACAATTTTACTTGTATCTTAAGTTTTATAAAACTCAAATAAAATAACAACGAAATAATCCAAAACTCCGGTGATGCAGCTCATAGAGAAGCACCGAAATACTCCCACTGCCGGCAAACAAATAATTATTCTATTATTTATACCCATTGATATATATAATACTACCAAATAAATAATTATTATGTTGTTTAAGAATTTCAATTTAGTAATTTGTCCAACAAACAATAAAAGCAAAATAAATTAAGACTTTAAAAATAAAAATAATAATAAATTCAATATTTTGATTTCTCAAAAGTCGTGGAATTTTCTGACCTCTTCCTAGTTGATGGTGGGTCACTCAAAATTGTGACATTTAGCTCTCTAAAGGATAACTTCTGTTAGCCTCACTCTTAACAGAAGGTCCAATGTGACACTTGATCACAAGTGCAAAGAATTAAGTGTCACAATTTAATGTATAGAGACTAAAGTAAGATTTTGTGTAAAGTGCAGGGGTGCAAAGTGTAATTTACCCTAAAAATAATATTACCATATCATTCTTATAATATTTTTTTGTAAGAATAAAATATCCCTTTAAAATATATTACATATTAAAAGATAATGCATAGTTATCTTAATTATAAATTACGCTAGGAATGAAATGCGATATCACAGTTAAAAGGACCGTCAATAAAAAATTTATATAAAAAACTATTATAAAAATAATGTAATAATATCAATTTTAAAAATAAAAATTATCTTTTTGAATATTTTGTTTTAAAATAAAAGGCTACATTAAACTATATCATTGTAAAATATATATATACAGAACAACCTAAAATTTTAAAGAAAAAAGATGTTCATACTTAATTTTGATACAAATTATTTTATAAGAATAATGTGACAGTAATTTTCTTTTAATTATAAATCACCTTAATAATTCTTCCTCTTTAAAATAATAAAATTAAGACTTATCCGATATTAATATTCAAAATAATATTTTCCTATATGTATGTATAAACTATGTTCTTTTAGTAGGGTATGGCTACCATCCACACCCCCTTGAAAGGGGCATATTATATGATGAATTGGGCTAAAGTTGACTTTAGTTGATCATGATGTTTTAGGTAGGGGTCTAAAGCTTGTCCATGAAAAAAATAAAAAATAAAAAAAATTAATTGTAGATGGGTGGGTGGGTCAGCTTAATTTTCTGGTTCTCTGTCTTTCCCCATCTTAATATCTAAAATGCTTCTAATAATTTTGTCTGCTAAGTGCACCTTTAATTTCTTTAATTTATTTATATATATAGATTAGAGAATTAACTCACATGTGAGTAAGCTATAATGTCTTAGAAAAATACATGGGACACTTAATTTATGATTATAAACCATTATCTTTTAATTTTACATGATTGAAACTATGGACATTCAAGAAAGTTCATTAACTTAAAAGATGGAGAATGATAAATTGAAGATTTTTGTATGGAATTTAAAGCAGTCTTGAGAATGTTTTAGCCTTTCAAAAAATAAATAAATAAGTAAAATGCGTATCTCTATTTATTTTTTTGAACTTGAGAGAATTGTTTCATGGATCTCATTTTCATAATTTAAATTGTTCATTTTGTAAGATTTTCTGTGTATACGTTATTTATGAAAAAAATTAAGTTGATCTAATAATTATAATTTTTTCATTTTATCATGTTTGTTTTTAAAAAAAATAAATGATAAATAAGTTTTAAAAGCAAACCATCTACAAAATAAACAATTAAGATCATAAAAATGAAATTCGACCTGAACAATTCTTACAAATTCAAATATATATCTATACTATATATATAAGCAAATGTAATGTATTCTTAAAATTTTTCAAAACCTCAATACTAATATCTCAAAGTTCTCTCTCCTACATGACAGTTTCTAAAGTCTCCCTACCTCATTTCCCTAATTTCTAATTTTTTAATCTAATAAAATTCAAAAAAAAATTTAAAAAATTGAAATAATGAAATTTAGATATAAACAAGAATATGATTTGTTAATCAATATCTACCAAAAGCATTATCTAAATCTTTATTTGGATTTACACCTATTTTTTTTTCTCTCCCTCTATTACATATATTAAAAATTTGAAATAATGAAATTTAAATAAGGATATGATTTGTTCTTATCTATAACTTCGTATCTTCTTTTAAATTCTTAATCTTCTACTCATAATTTTATTATTCGTTATTATTGATTAAGTGATGAAGATAATTTTTTTTTCCCAATCAATATTTATCCCTTTTGTTTGATTTTTTTTCTCCTTTATCTTTAACTTCCCATAGTTTAATTTCTTAAGATGAAAGCACAAAACGCACAAGAGCACCTTTAATGTCCATATTTTCAAATGATTTAGGATTTTATTCATATATGCTTTTATGTTCAAATCATTTTTTGTTTTGAATAAATTGTACGTAGATTTGGTTAGATTATCTCTATTTTTTTTGTTGATTGCTTACTTTTGGGTGCAAAGCAATTACATTATTAGAATGTAATTCTATATTGTTTGAAAATTATTTAAGAATTTGTTATGAATTCATACGGATGAATAGGAAGACTATGTTGGCTCAGAATAAGAAGAGTATTAATAATAAGATGACGAAGGCTACATGAGAGTAGGCAGTACAAAAATCTTACAAAATAAATAGAACACAGAGATGGTAGGGAGGTAATACATATTTGTTGATCTCTCTTTATTATTATTAGTTGATTTTCTAGATTATACTATCAATTTAGAGCTTATATGATTTAATTTAATGTCCATGATTTTAGTTGCATTTGACTATTATTTTGTTGAGTAGCCTATATAATTTATTTGTTAGTATATAAGGATAAAAGCTATCATTTATTATATTTCTTCAAATACAATTCAAATCGTTTGTCATCATTTTTTTTATAAATAAAATCGATTAAAATTATAATTTTTATAATCATACTAAGTTCTTATTTTGATTTTTTTTCTTAAATATTGTAAGAACTATGTAAGTATTATTCAAGCAATGAAGAAAATGATTATGGAAAAGGAATTATACTCATGTGATATACATGTGTCATTGACAGAGGAGATCAAAGACAGAGAATTGCTAACAGGATTAATTGATGATTTATTCATTTATTTGAGACTCTCTTTCTCTCTCTCTCTGTCTCTCTCTCTATGAGCAAGGTAACAAACTCATATTAAAAAATTCAAAAAATTACTTAGAAATTATAATTGAAGGTTGAGATTTATTCATAATTTGGCCCCACAATAATAAAGTTAAATACACCATTGATTTAAAAGTCTTAAGTAAATTTATGATCATTTTTTTGAGTTTATATCTTTCAATGCTGCTTTTTTTTTTCGCATGATGCTACAATTTGATACAAATTATTTATGCTATCAGGTGATTGTGATCCTGTTATCCCCAACAATCTTCATAATTAAAATTTTTTTATGCATATCAAATTTTATTGTGAAATTTTGTGAGTTACTTATTGTTAACATCTACCATGATGGCCTAACATTATGGCTTGCCATAATCAAAACATAATTCAAGATTAAAATGATTTATTTATCACACAAAATGCATATTGTCTTTTTTCTGTGCATCGCACGGGTTACGACTAGTATATATATATATATATATGTGTGTGTATGTGTGGGGTTAAATCAAATTGTTTCAAA
The DNA here is from genome assembly GCA_025200525.1 of Camellia lanceoleosa. Lineage (NCBI taxonomy): Eukaryota > Viridiplantae > Streptophyta > Magnoliopsida > Ericales > Theaceae > Camellia > Camellia lanceoleosa. The sequence goes on along the minus strand of CM045764.1, from coordinate 110,838,606 downwards.
CTAACATGAAAGGTGATATGATAGCAAGTGACTGTCCCAACAGACTTGGGTGATATTTCCTACCACGTGCCCAAATTTACTATAGCTTCATCAAATTAAAACATGACACATCTCTATTAATTGATTAAAGCCTCTCTCTCAATTTCTTATCTTATAAAGGTTTGCAATTCATAATTGGTCAATCCCTTTCTATATCTTTGAGTATCATCGAACCACGTAGATTTTTTTTTATTTACTTATTTATTTTTACTTTTTTGGGTATGGTTGATTTCTTGTATTCCACGTATTGCTCTATTCATAAATTCAAATCACTTGTTTATTTCTATACACTATTCTGTGTCCTTTTAAATTTTTTTAATTTAAATAATTATTTTATTTACATAATGAAATATTATATGAACAGATAAAATGTAAGATGACAGAGCAGGTGATCTTCATTAGCTGGTCATGTGTACTTGTTTGGTTTCTTCCTAATAAAAATTTAGGCCTTGTTTGGGGTACTCTAAAAAAGTTAAAAAGTTACTATCTTATTTAAGTCACATCATCTTATTTAAGTCACATCACTTTTCTATCATATCACTTCAAACCCAACCCATACCCAACTCATATTTTATAAAAAGTCAGAAAGTAGATCATCTCAAATCACCCCTTAATTTATAAAATAAAAATATATATATATATACAGATATATTGTATGATCTGATTGGATGCTAAAAAGTGTGAGTGTTGTATATAAATAAACCAGCACACCATTTTTGAAAGTTATATGCTTTTTTCTTATCTTAGACAATTATAGTATTGTATTTGAACTTTGATTCATCAAAGGCAAGTTTGTAGGAGCAATTAAGACACTCCCAATAGGTTGCTTCATCAGAGAAGCACTATAATTGACCATATCAACTACCAAATGTAATATCTCACTCGGTTTCAGTTTTTAGAATTGATTTTTTAAAAAAATTTTACTTTTTCATTTTTCATTTTTTTTTTATTGAATTTTTTTAATATTTTAACAATTTTTTTAATTTTTAGACACACCTAACATAAATATACTTAAAAAGTATAATATTTGTGAAAAAAATCTTTAAAAATTCACTAAATACCAAAAAGAAAATAAAAATAAAAATTCAGTACATTTTTTGTATTTTTGCATATTTATTTATTTTTAAAATATTTTTTCACAAATATTTTACTAGTTAGATACATCTAAGTAAGGTGCACTTAAAAAAGGAAAAAAATTGCTAAAATTTTAAAAATATTCACTAAAAATAAAAATAAAAAACACGAAAAACAAAAAAACTCAATTTCCAAATAACTGAATTCAGAAAATTGAAACCAAACACACCGTTACTATTAGGGCGGTAGACAAGCCATAATAACAAGAAGTAGACTTTTTCAGTTGTTGGACCCATAGAGATTATTACAGGTCTCATTTCGATAATTCAAACCGTTTAATATGTAGAGCTTATCTAGTATTTCATCCTTACAAAAAATTAAATTGATCGGATATCGGTAATCCATTGATCAGATCATATTTTTTTCAATGGTAAATATGATTTTAAAAATAAATTGTTGATAAAAATGTATTATGATCAAGGAATTATATTAACGTAATTTTTTATAGGAATGACGTACTCGACGAGTTCTACACATTGACGGTTTGAATTATCGAAATAAAATTCATAGTAGACTGGAGAGAAACCTACTCCTATTATTATTACTTATTTTTAAAATTAACATTCATTCATATAGAAGTTAATTGGTGTTTCAGATATAAAAACGCACCTATGGGCAAAACAAGATTTTTTTTGTTTGGTAGTAGTATTTTCATTCTTTGTTTTCTATTCTCATGTTTTTTTCAGAATAAATAAATAAACCTTCTTCTACGAATTGTTGCCAAAAAACAACTTAAGCACTATAATACTGTCAGTTTTCCATTTTCTACATACAAAAAGGTAATTTATATTTTTTTCAGTCTTGGAATTTGACTTAAATTTTATTTTGGTTTATATTGTTTCAATCTGAATAATTTAGTTCCTAAACTTTCAAATCAATTTCAATTTGATCATTTTATCTATTTTTTTGCTATTTTTTTATGTGTAAAGCTTAAGAGACCAACAAATGTCTAAAAAAAATATAAATTTTGACCACCAATTTGAACAGAATTAGGGGTGATTGCGGATTGGGTTGGGTCGGTTGGCGTCTCATCAGGCATTTGTCTAACATTAGGCGGATTGGAAAAAAGTAATCCACATCCATCCATTGATTTGACGGATGTGAATTTAGCAGGCCATATAAGTTGTCGGAAGGATACGATTGGTTTGGCAGTTTGAATTTTATAAATTTTGGGCATTTTTTGGAATTACAATTCATAACTTTTATAATCTTCAGTAACCAGTAATCTGGAAAAATATGTATTATTTATCTATAATAAGCTATGGCATCACACATGCTTATTTTTAAAGTATTGTTTTTCATTTTCACAAAAATATATATTATTTGCTTATAATAGGTGCACCACACATGCATATCTTTTGAACTTCATTTACGGGCGAATCGGATTCATGCGGGTGGGGGATGATTGATCCGTCATCCGAATCTATCTGCAGATTTTGAAATATTTCATCCGTATCTATCTATCAAAAGATATGTATCCGTTCAAAATCAATCGGGTTGGGTCAGTTCGGTCGGATTAGACGGGTTGGATCAATCCATAATCACCCCTAAATAGAATGACCAAATTGAAACAAGACAAGTGTTGACACCAAATTGTTCAATTTGAGACAATAAGTACCAAAATGAAATTTACCTCAAATTGCAGAGGTTAAAAATATAATTTTCCCTTACAAAAAAACGAGGACCAAGCTTTGTTTTTTATTTTTTTCATAAAAACAAAACAAAAAGCCTTTTTTATGTACCCGAACATTTTGAAAACAAAATTGAACAAACATATTTGATTAGTTGTCAGAGGTGGCGGCTAGAGGTGGAAAGTGGACAAATGTAGCGATTGATGGTAGAGGTGGCTAGAAGTGGTCGTCGGAGTTTGTAGCCAGTATGTCATCAAAAGTCATAGGATGGCCGATAGGTAGCCAGAATGCAACCAGAGGTCATGTATGGTTACTGTCTTATTGCCCGAGTGCCCTCAAGAGATGTTCAGAGCTCCCTGGATGAAGTAGGTAGTGGTGGAAGGAAGAGAGTTATTTTTAAAATAAGTGAGAACATTATTTTTGTTTTTTCAAAAATTTTAAATTAATTATTTTTAGTTTGTTTTTAGTTTTAAAAAAAATAAAAATGAAAACAAAAAATAAAAAGAGAAACGTTGTCAAACAATTTAAAACGAAGAAAACAATAACATAATCAAACAAATCATTAATTGGACTTTGTGCATTAAACAACGCTCTTGCATTATATATGGGGCTCAAGTTAATGGTGCATCTGGTTTGAGTCATTGGATTATCCAATGTGTACAAAGGTTTGTGCAACAAACATTAAAAATTCGCATGGCCAATGTTGCTTTGTTGTGCATATGCTTAGCTAGCCTTCACTACTCCTTAGTCCAATCATGTGTTTTATTTTAAATCCTTAATCCAAACATATGTGTTTTATTTTTATTTTTAACCTTGATTTATGAACTCTGGGTAATGCCTCTATACATTGGACTCCATTATGTCATGTACACACACAAGTAACATTTTTTAAATTTTTATTTTGATCATAAGTTAAATTCATAGTCTGGCCAGCCGGTTAAATTTTTTTGGATGAATATTAAAAAAGTAGAGAGTGAAAAATAATTACAAAATGATTAAGATACAATTGATTTATGCATTCAATTATGCAAAAAAATCTTGTACCTTCATTAGTTGAAAATACACAAAATCTCACTCTCCACTTTTTTGAAATTCTCCCAAATTTTTTTTTATCATTTTAACCCTTAACCTTTGCTTGGCTTAGCCTTGACTTATGGATTGCAAAGCCTGAATGTAGGCCCCAAAAAAAAAACTAGTTGTGTTTCTCCTCTGTTTGTGATTCATGTTTTTTTGAAATATTAAAGATTAAAATTGTGTTTCTCATTTGTTTGTGATTCATGTTTTTTTGAATATTAATTTTTAAATAAGTAGTCAACTTGCTCTCTTTATTTACCCCAAAACCTTCATTTCCATATGCATAACTTGAAACAAGAAAAAATAATTCTTTACTTCAAACTAAAGAAGGCAGGTAAAATCAATAAATCATATTATCATATGAGATCCGCAGTAGTTCTATGGGGCTGAACTTTATTGGATTGGAATCCATTTCAAAAGCATTAGATCAGTTTGTATTCATGGAAGATCTACGAAAATTTGTATTGTTATACTATTTTTTGAGTTAATTTAACACAGCAAAAGTCCACTGTATACAAAAATTGCTTGACTAGAGTATTTTTTACTTTGTATCAATCACTATTCGCTAACTATTAATTTAGTTAAACTTACAAAATAAATAAAAATTACACTAAACAAAACGAATACAATTCATAATTATGAAAAATTAAGAAAGTCTTCAATCAAAATCGGAGTTTGTTAAACAGGCTATTATTTTTGCATAAATCTTAATTTTGTTTTGTCGGTAATGAGTTTTTTTTCTTTGTTTAAGTTCTATGTTGGAGATATCAATAGCTATAGCCGTAATCATATCATTTTTTATTTTTTATTTATTTAAAGTTCCTTACTATTTCATTCATGGCCTTCATTACTCTTACTTTTATTTTTATTTTCTAGTTTAACCTTTTTCTCTTGAGTATCACATCTTTATTTCTTAAAATTATCTATCAAATCACAAAAGAAAAACGCTCCAACTCACTATTTTGTTCATTTTATACAATTTCTTTTCATCTTTTCTTTCATTAATCCTTTTACTTATGGGATAATTAACTCAATTACAATCCCGAGAAATATAAACGTCAAAATATGATGGAAAGCTTAGGGGTAGAATTAGGGCTTATTGTATGAGTAATTAAAATTTTGAAATCTTGGCACTTGATAGTATTATTAATGTGAGAAAAAAAAAAAAAAAAAAAAAATTGGTGTGAATTTCAGCAAATAGGTAATGATTTCAAAAAAAAATTTGTTGTTGAATTAATAATGATATTATAAATTAATGATAAATTACATTCTCATTATAATGGTAAGGTTTAATTTTATTTTTATTTTTTAAATTAACTAGTCAAATGTGTAATATAAAATAACAACATATATTATACTATGTAATAAATGTTTTAGAGTGTGATATACTATTTGCATATTGTTATACTTAAATATTATACCATTAACCCTAATAAATGGTTAGCTATATGATGTTTGCATAAAAAAATTCAATTCAAACAAACTAAGGTCAAAATCCAATAGGTAGACTCTTACCAAAGAAAAATGGAGAAGAAAATATTTATGCAGGCTTGGAGATAGGTACAGTTCGTTTCAATAATCTTAGCAATATTAATCAATATATTCATAAACATATTCATTAAGAAAATTCCTTTGATACGTCATATATATTTAATTATGCATTTTTATGATACATATTATGTATTTTAATTGTAAATATTACATAATTTATAATTTAGAAATGACTTTAGTTATTTTGTAACACAAAATACGTAATATTATCACAAAAATATATAACATCATTTTTGAGTCATACGTTGTCGTAATTCTATCATAAAATTACATAACATTTGCGATAAATATATGTAACTAAGTGCACATGATATATCAATTAGACATACACTCCGTTTGTTTTGGACGGTAAACATTTTCCAACAGAAAACTTTTTTTATAAAAATATTTTTCGGAGAAAACATTTTTTTATATCTGGTAATGGTAGTGGGACAAAAGTGGCTGTAGAGGTGTTGGCAAGTGGTGATTGTGACGGTGATGGTGGCGGTGGCCATGGTGGTAGAAGTGAGAGTAGCGGTGATAGTGTGGTGACATTAGTAAGATTTTAGCCTAGAAAATATTTTCATGAAAAACGTTTTCTGCCTAATTAAGTTTATTTTCCATTGATCATGAAAAGTATTTTCTGTTAACTTTAGTTTTTCATTATATTAAATGTTAAGAAGCATGAAAAATACTTTCCGCTCAAACAAACAAAGCGACAATATTAAATAAATCTCATGTCAAGTGATAAAATCTACATGCATGTTTTATATCTTAATTAATATTATATTCTTCGGAAAATACTATATGGTACACGCTTCTTATGCAAGTCATGTCATTTGATTATCATAAATGACATAACTCAGTATTATAAGAGACATAACTTTAAAAAAATAATTTTAACTAAATATCACATGAGGTATAATCAACTAACTCTTAAATCATAACTAAAGGTTTATTCTAACTAATATCACAATATATCATAACTAACAACAAAGTAAGTCATAACAATTAACTCAAAAGTCGTACCCAAATGTGCATATAATAAACAACTATATTATAAAAAAAATCAATATATATGCTACTTTTTTTTCACTTTGTATCAATCACTATTCGTTAACTATTAATTTAGTTAAAGTTACAAAATAAATGAAAATTACACTAAACAAAACAAATACAATACATAATCACGAAAAATTAAGAAAGTCTTCGATCAAAATTGGAGTTGGTTAAACAGACTATTATTTTTGCATAAATCTTAATTTTGTGTTGTCGGTAATAAGTTTCTTTTTCTTTTGTTTAAGTTCTATGTCGGAGACATCAATAGCCATAGCTGTAATCATATCATTTTTTATTTTTTATTATTTTAAAGTTCCTTACTCTTTCATTCATTACTTTTATTTTTATTTTCTAGTTTAACCTTTTTCTCTTGAGTATCACATCTTTATTTATTAAAATTATCTATCAAATCACAAAAGAAAAACGCTCCAACTCACTATTTTGTTCATTTTATACGATTTCTTTTCATCTTTTCTTTCATTAATCCTTTTACTTATGGGATAATTAACACAATTACAATCCAAAGAAATACAAACGTCAAAATATGATGGAAAGCTTAGGGGTAGAATTAGGGCTTATTGTATGAGTAATTAAAATTTTGAAATCTTGGCACTTGATAGTATTATTAATGTGAAAAAAAAAATTTGGTGTGAATTTCAGAAAATAGGTAATGATTTCAATAAAAATTTGTTGTTGAATTAATAATGATATAATAAATTAATGATAAATTACATTCTCATTATAATGGTAAGGTTTAATTTTTTTTTTTTTTTAAATTTAACTAGTCAAATGTGTAATATAAAATAACAATGTATTATACCAAACAGTATGTTATTTTTGTATAACATATATTATACTATGTAATAAATGTTTTAGCGTGTGATATACTATTTGAATATTGTTATACTTAAATATTATACCATTAAGGTTGCTCCAACGGATGATACCCTAATAAATGGTTAGCTATATGATGTTTGCATAAAAAAAATTCAATTCAAACAAACTAAGGTCAAAATCCAATAGGTGGACTCTTACCAAAGAAAAGTGGAGAAGAGAATATTTATGCAGGCATGGAGATAGGTACAGTTCTTTTCAATAATCTTAGCAATATTAATCAATATATTAATAAACATATTCATTAAGAAAATTCCTTTGATATACCATATATATTTAATTATGCATTTTTATGATACATATTATGCATTTTAATTGTGAATATTACATAATTTATAATTTAGAAATGACTTTAGTTATTTTGTAACACAAAATACGTAATATTATCACAAAAATATATAATGTCATTTCTGAATCATACGTTGTCGTAATTCTACCGTAAAATTATATAACATTTGCGATAAATATATGTAACTAAGTGCACATGATATATCAATTAAACATACACTCTGTTTGTTTTGGACGGTAAACATTTTTCAACAGAAAACTCTTTTTATAAAAATATTTTTCGGAGAAAACAATTTTTTATATTTGATAATGATGGTGGGACAAAAGTGACTGTGGAGGTGTTGGCAAGTGGTGATTGTGACGGTGATGGTAGTAGGACTGAGCAAGAAATTCGTGAAATCCGTAATCCGATCCAGTCCAGTCCAATTCGATAGATTTGGATTGATTTTTTGAATCCGTAATTCGGTTCCGGATTGAACAATTAAAAATCCGTAGTCCATGGATTGGTTCCGAATTGAACCCCACGGTTCCGGATTAGAACCGATCTAGACCGTATACAAATAGTCTATATTTTTATTATACATCCTCCCCATAGTATCTTCTCTTATTCCATATAAAACTTAAACCCGCATAATATCTTCTTTTATTATTTTTATTTGTTAGTTTTTAGTTGTAATTTTTAATGGTTTAAATACTTATAGTGAAACCAATTTTTTTATGGTTGTTTAAATTTTAGAACAGTATGTAGCTATTATAGAAAGACATGTTGCTATTGTGGAACTAATACAGCGCTATGTTTATGTTTTTATGAATTAAAGTGTTATATATATATATTTTTGTTATTTAATTATGTGAATCCGTAGTTCTAAACCGATCCAATTCGTGGTTAAATGGATTGGTTCAGATTGGTTCCATGATTTAAATAGATTGGATTGGTTCCAATTTTTCAGAAACCGTAAATAACGGATTGGTCCTGGTTTTACCCCCAATCCAATCCAATCCAATCCAATCCAATTTAGACCATGCTCACCCCTAGATGGTAGCGGTGGCCATGGTGGTAGAAGTGAGAGTAGCGGTGATAGTGTGGTGACATTAGTAAGATTTTAGTCTAAAAAATATTTTCATGAAAAACGTTTTCTACCTAATTAAATTTGTTTTCCATTGATCATGAAAAATATTTTCTGTTAACTTTAGTTTTTCATTATATCAAATGTTAAGAAATATGAAAAATATTTTCTGCTCAAACAAACAAAGCAACAATATTAAATAAATCTCATGTCAAGTGATAAAATCTACATGCATGTTTTATGTCTTAATTAATATTATATTCTTCGGGAAATACTACATGGTACACGTTCCATGCAAGTTATATCATTTGTGAATTTAATTATCATAAATGACATAACTCAGTATTATGGGAGACACAACTTAAAAAAAATAGTTTTAACTAAATATCACATGAGGTATAATCAAACAACTCTTAAATCATAACTAAAGTTTTGTTTTAACCAATATCACAATATATCATAACTAACAACAGAGTAAGTCATAACAATTAACTCAAAAGTCATACCCAAAATGCATATAATAAACAACTATATTTTTAAAAAAAATCAATATATATGTTAATATATTAATTAAAGATTATGATTATCTCCATTATATTATTCAATAATAAGTGTAATAATTTTTTTAATTTAAAATAATTATAAATTTATATTCTTAATGTCATTAAATTTCTAACTAAAATCCTTGTTACATGGCATTAGTTTAGGATTTGCAACTCTACTGAATTAGAACACCACAAGGGAAGAAAGCAGGAAAAGTAAGATTCATGATCTGTTGTCCTGTGGAGAGTAGAAATTAGACTCAGTATTTTCCCTTTCCAAATATTAAATTCGGACGACGCGTATTATGAACAGTGTGGATAAATAGAAAGTGGGTATTCAAAGTCGGGATTGAACTCTTTTCAGTCTATAATCGTATTGCACAATTCAATCTGGCCAAATAGATTTACTTTTGTATTTTGTTTCAATAATCTTAACCGTTTATATTTTTAAAATTCGTCGAATATATTATTCTTATAAAAAATTAAATTAATCAGATAACGAAAATCATATATTCGAATCAATTTTATATAAATAATTTATTTTCTTATCAATCATTTTTTTTATATAAAATTAATCCAAACATAACGTTATGACTATCCGATCAACTTAATTTTTTATAAAAATAATATATTTGATAAATTTTAAAATATAAACGGTTTATATTATCGAAACGAGATCAAAAATGAGTCCACAAGGCTCCACAGGACCCCTCCAGTCCAATTTGGGGCTGCAGAGTAGCCAAGCCTTCAAAGTCCTGGAATTCAAACCTGATTACATAGCACAAACTCAAGACCTAGACTTCTCTCACTCCATGGTCATATCTACCTACACACCGACCTCCCCTCTTTCTCTCTCTTTCACTCTCTCTTTCCCTTTATATTCTCGGCAACCAAAAATACTCATTAAATATGTCTTCATCTCTCTCTCATATTTTATGGGTTTCAATTAAAATTCTCTAATCTCGTCTGTCTAGAGCTTCTGTTTCTGGGTTTTTGTCTTCTGAGAATCAGGAAGCAAACCATTCCTGCTTGCTCAATCTTCAACCATTTCTTTTCTTTTCTTTTCTTTTTTTCATATTTTTTCGTTGGTTTCCTCAAATTCTTTTATTTTCCCAACAAACCCTTTTGAAAAGTTCAACTGATTCTTCACAAACTCATCATCCCCTTGTTCTGAATTTCGATAAATTTATTATTTCCTATTCTTTTCTCTGTTCTTGTTTCTGCTTTCTGCAAGCTTGGGGGATTTTCTCAGTATCCAAACACGAGAAAGAAAAACCAATCATGACCATGTTGTCAAACTTGTTTCTCATTCTCCTAACCCTTTTCTTCTTTTCCTTCGCCGGCGCTGCCGCCGGAGTTCATACCCTGAAGAACTCGAATTCCAACCTCACCGGCATCGAATTCCCTGATCATATGAGCTTCAATGCGGTCTCTGCTTCACCCAATTCAGGCTGTGGTCTCACAACATCAAAAAGAATCAAATCTGAAGATCTTGAAGCTGAAAAACAAGATGATAAAATGGCTACATCACCACACAAATCAACCACCCCAACTGTCAAACTCGATCTGAAACACCGCTCAGTTAACAGAGAAATGAAGAAAAAAGACTCTGTAACCGAGTCAACCACCAGAGACCTGATCAGAATACAGACCCTCCACACAAGAATCGTAGAGAAGAAGAATCAAAACACCCTTTCAAGGCTAAACAAAGATACGAAGATCCAAACAGTTGCTCCGGCAGCCTCGCCGGAATCGGGATCGGAATCTGACCCACACGGATTTTACGGCCAGATGGTGGCGACTCTGGAATCAGGGGTGAGTCTTGGATCAGGAGAGTATTTTATGGATGTGTTTGTGGGTACACCTCCAAAACACTTCTCTTTGATTCTTGATACAGGTAGTGATCTCAATTGGATTCAATGTGTTCCTTGTTATGATTGTTTTGAGCAAAGTGGACCTCATTACAATCCCAATGAATCTACTTCTTTTCGGAATATCGGTTGTCATGATCCCAGATGTCACCTTGTTGCTTCCCCGGATCCTCCTCAGCCTTGCAAATCCGATAACCAAACATGCCCTTATTACTATTGGTATGGGGATAGCTCGAACACCACCGGCGATTTCGCGCTCGAAACTTTCACCGTTAACCTCACCCGGAATGGGAAGTCGGAGTTCCGGGAAGTGGAAAACGTGATGTTTGGTTGCGGGCATTGGAACCGAGGCCTATTTCATGGAGCAGCCGGTTTGTTGGGACTCGGAAGGGGGCCTCTTTCATTCTCATCTCAGCTACAATCATTTTACGGTCATTCGTTTTCCTATTGCCTTGTTGATAGGAATAGCGACTCGAATGTGAGTAGCAAGTTACTATTTGGGGAGGATAAGGAGCTTTTGAATAACCCGCTATTGAATTTTACTTCATTTGTTGGAAATAGTAACGAAGTTGATACTTTCTACTATTTGCAAATAAAGTCGATCGTAGTTGGAGGAGAGGTGCTAAAAATACCACAAGAGATTTGGAATGTTAGCGGTGGCGGTGGTGGTACGATTATTGATTCCGGTACCACATTGAGTTATTTTGCTGGTCCGGCTTATAAGGTTATTAAGGAAGCGTTTGTTAACAAGGTGGGGAATAAGTACCCAATTGTACAAGATTATTTTCCTATATTGGATCCTTGTTACAATGTTTCCGGAGTGGAAAAACCCGAGCTCCCCACATTTGGGATTCAATTTGGGGATGGAGCATTGTGGAATTTCCCGGTTGATAACTATTTCATTCGGCTTGAACAGGAGGAGATTGTTTGTTTGGCGATCGCGGAGAGTCCTCGTCCATCAACTCTATCCATAATTGGGAATTATCAGCAGCAGAATTTTCATATCTTGTATGACACAAACAAGTCCAGGCTGGGTTTTGCACCAACAAAATGTGCTGATCTTTAACTACATAATACACATACTTTTAAAGAAACACCAAATTTGAGGTGTACTATGAACTATGGAAACTGTACACATGTTGGGTTGAGAGAGAGGCCACTTTTTTTTTCCTTTTCAATAGAAGGTAACATATATGACACTTTTTTCTCTTTTTTTTTTCTTGTCTTTATTTTTCATTTTTTGTTTCCAAGTTCATGTATATATATATATACATATATGGATTAACAGGGATTACAATCTGTTCAATGAAAATAAATTCATGCTTTCAATATATTTGTACTGATTTTTGTTATAATCATAATACTAAGGAATTAGTTGTGAATTGTTGTCAGTTGTTCTAAAGCATATATGGTATGTTTGTGAATTGTTGTCAGTTGTGAATCGTTGTCCAATAATTTTTCAGAAGTTGGAGGATCTCATAAGTAAAATTTGAAAAATTATCAAAAAGTAAAACGAATTCATTAAAATAGTCAAATAGCTAAAAAGTCTAAAAAATAGTCACTTCTTAAGCAATTATATAAATTCAAATTTAACGTGTCGGATTATATAAATTCAAATTTAACGTGTCGGAAATGATATTGATAATGTATTTGACCGACACACTTCATTTTCTGATATTCTTCCATAGCATTGCTGTGCTGGCCACCACATGAGTTCTCTCTATTTGACTATAGTTTTATTTTTCATCTCTTCGCTCTTCACGTCTCTTGTTGCCATTTGTGGTGGGATTAATATCAGACCAATTTTAATAGTCAAGGTTAATGATTTAGTAAAGTTATTTTTTAACTTGCAACAATGAAAAGAAAAAAAAAATAGTTTTCAATTAGTTTGATTTTGGTTTTAGAAAATATTTTTTTATTTTTCATAATTTTTGTTTTTAGTAAATATTTTTAATATTTTAAGTAATATTTTAATTTTTAGACTCATCTAATATAAATACACTTAAAAAGTATAATATTTGTAAAAAAAAATTTAAAAAAATTCATTAAATGCTAAAAATATAATATATATATATATATATATGAAAAATTACTGCTTTACTACTTCTGTTGAGTTAACTCTATTTTCTGTCTGTTAATTTGTTTCCAGCCATCTTAATTTGTCAAATTTATATCTGTGTTTTCCACTTTATTACTAGCCACCCAATCTTTGTCCCTGTCCTTAGTCAGTCCTTTAGTTAGGCAGTGCTGGATTTTAGGGATCCTCCAAAATGATTATGTGTAAAAGCCTAGTATGTGAAAACATGATAAATTTGACAATGTATTAAGATTCCTGTAAAACAGTTTAAGTAAAGAAAAATGAGTCGATTATTTAGGAGTAACTCTTCAGTCAGTTCTAGGTCTAACAACTTTGCCCTCAATACCTAATCAAAGATTAGTAATTAATGAAGAAGAATTAGAAATACAAAATGATAAACTGGAATTAAGTTGGAATATGACAAAATTATCAGGTAAAGAGATTTATAAAACTACATTTTTACAATCTGCTTTTAATGTTAATCTGCATGTTAAAACTTTAGATCAAGTTTATGCTTTAGAAAAGCCTAGAGAAACCTGTTACTTATTTGATGCTAACACTATTAAACGTCATTTAAAAACTGGTCACAATTTTATTCATTTAGGATTAATTCAAGTTGGAATCAAATCATTAACTCCACAATATAAAAATACTTCTGTTTTATTATGTTGAAGAAATGCTCGTTTTCTTGATTATAATGATAATTTAATGGGTATGGTAGAAACTGGTATTCACAAAGGACCTATTCATTTTAATTGTTTTCCTGATTTCATACTCAGTCTTAGAGATCCACACATATTAGATGCATTAACTTTAAATATTCAATTAAATGGTTCATTTACTAATATGAAAGAAAAAACTCATAATATTGCTTTAATTTACCGTGTCTATTATAAATGTATTAAAACCAATTTAAGTGTTCAAGTTTTACATAAAAGTCCTAAGGATAAAACATTACTGATTCAAACTAGTAACAATGATACTAATATAAATATCCCTCAAATGATAGAATGGAAAGATATTACTCTCTCTGATTAATAGATTACGGTCAATAAAAATTACAAACATAATCAACAACAATCCACTAGTCAAGATATCTAAGATATTCAACAATTTACTGACGGTTCAGTCCGTATTAAATTTAATTATAGTCAATCTTCTAGACACAGTACTTCTAGTATACCTACTGATGTTGAAAATGAAGATGAAATATTTAATACTCCTTTATTCCAAAAAAATAGTCAAATTAATCTTGGTCAACCCTCCCATAGTAAATTAAAAGGCATTGATAACTCTACTACTTCTCAAATTAGTAAACCTGTTTACTCTACTCACACACATTTCCCTGAAGAAAATAATGAATCAAATAATTCCCCTACTTAAACTGATTTCAAAGTTATACCTCCAATCAATCCTCAATTAATGACAATTAGTAAATCTTTTACTCTTGATCTTGATAAATTACATGTCGAATTTAAATCTAAAGAAAATAGGACTAAAAGACATGCTTATCGTGCTAAATATAATTCTACTCAACAATCTAAACTTACTAGAAAATGGTATGATTTTATGATTGAATATAGTATGGAAATTCCCTTCTTTGAATATTTAGACAACTATTACAAAAAGGTTAATACAATCACAAAACATAAATGGAAAACTTCTCCTAATACAACTGTTAGCTCTAGTCATCCTCCTTTATCTAATATTATTATTGAACATCAAGGATCCAAGTCCGACCTCTCCTTTTAAGTTGCACAGCGACCTCGAAATTAAAAAAGTTATTGAACAAAATAATTATACAAATCAATGTTTAAAAACAATTGGTAAATAATTAGATAAACTAGAAACTAATTTAGATGATTATTCTGCTAACACTACATCCACTAAACAATCTTTAGATCAACCTTTGATTAACTTACCCAGTAATCGTTCTAAAAGAAATAGTTTAGTCACTCAAGATACTTCTACTGTTAAAGCTATAGAACAACTATTCACTAAATTAACTACTTCTGAACAAGCTTCACCATCTAAGGAAAAAGGTCTTACTGTCCTAAACCAACCTTTAGACAAGGCTTCTACTCAATCAGAAACTAATACAACTGATAATGAAATTAATCAATTAGCTCAACAATTTCAATCCTCTAATCTTAATAAACTCCACTATCCTAAACCTCAACCGACTACTCTTATTAAAAATTGATATTCTCAACCTACTCCACCTGGACCTCCAATATGAAGAAACTAATCTTTCTAATCAATTTTCTGTATCTGCTAAAAAATTATACGAATGGAATCTTGATGGTATTAGTGAAAATCAAATACTTCAAAAATTAAATCACTTATCTATGATTGCAAATAGTTATCTTACTAACTACCATGATTACTCTCAACCTGAAATTACTTCTTTAACTACCTCTGGTTTTGCCGGTATGCTCAAATCTTGGTGGGAAAAATACCTTACTGAAGATCAAAGAGAATCAATCTTACATGCTAATCAAAAAAATAAAAATGATTTACCAATCTTTGATGAAACTATTGGCTAGTACAAACCTGATGGTGTTAACACATTAATCTATACCATAGTTAAACATTTCATAGGTACTCCTACTAATATATATTCTCGCATACATGATCAACTTAGTAACCTTACTTGTCCAAAATTAAGTGATTTTAGATGGTATAAAGATGTATTTACCTTTAGAGTTATGTTAAGAGAAGATTGTACTAAATCTTTTTGGAAAGAAAAATTTATTAACGGATTACCTAGTTTGTTTGCTCACAAAATTAGATATGTTCTTAGTCAACCTACTGGTATCATTGAATATGACAATTTAACATATAGTGATATCATTAGCACTATTCAAAAAGAAAGATTAAGAATGTGTATTGATCTTAAACTCAGTCAAAAAGCTACTAAAGATAAACATAAGGCTAAATATGAATTAGGTAATTTTTGTAAACAATATAGTTTACCTCCTGTCGCACCTTTCCATAGGAAAACACATAAAAAACATAGTAAATCCCATTATAAGTATTCAAACAAGTATAAAAAGAATTATTCACCTTCTAAATCAAATGATAAATTCTATACTAAACCTAAAAAGAAATATTACAAAAAAATCACATCCAACAGCTAAATCTAATAAAGATATTACTTATTACAACTATGGTCAAAAAGGTCATTATTCTAATAAATATAAAGAAAAACAAAAATTAAAAGATAAAGTTAATCAACTTCAAATTAATGATGAATCAAAAAATCAATTATTTGAAATCTTTCAATTAAATCAATCTGTTAGTAATTCCTCTTCTGATAATTCTAATACTTCATCTAATTACAATTCACCTAATGAAGATTCTAATAATAATATAGAATTAGGATGCAATGATGTTTGTTGTAAACCTGTTAAACAAATTACTGTTCTTACTAAACAAAATCAAGAAGAAACTGCTCTTATTGAATTAATTAGTAAACTTGAAGATTCTGAATTAAAAAAGAAATATACTGATAAATTAAAATCTTTGTTAATTAATACTAATCATAAACCTAAGTTTGATAAGCCTATTATTAGTCTATCTAAAACCTTAGAAAGATTTAAAAATAAACACAAAAAAATTACCTTACAAGATTTACAACAAGAAATTAATTAGATTAAACAAACCATTAAAGATTTAAAAAATAAATATCAACATTTAGAAGATGAAATTATTACATTAAAACTTAATAAAAATTTAGATAATTTCCAAACCAATAATGTTTCTCCTAATGAATCTGAACATGAATCTGATGAACCTACTAACCCTGATAATCTTTTATTTGATAATCGATCACATCAATCTCAATCTCAATCTCATAATCATGAAGATAATAGATTAAATCTCCTTAATAAAATTCATATTCAAAAATGGTATTCTAAAATTAAAATAGTTATTAATAATTTTGAATTAGATGTTATCGCTTTAATTGATACTGGTGCCGATCTTAATTGTATTCAAGAAGGATTACTCCCTACTAAATATTATGAAAAATGTCGTAAAAAATTAACTTCTGCTAATGGTAGTAAAATGCATATTAAATATAAAATACCTAAAGTTCATATATGTCAAAATAATGTTTGCTTTAAAACTTCCTTTGTTTCGGTAAAAAATATGACTGATAAAGTTATTTTAGAAACACTATTTATATTTTTACTATACCCATTCACCACCTCTAGTGAAAAAATAACTACTCATGTTTTAGGTCAACCTGTTACTTTTAAATTCTTATCTCCTCCTGAAATATTAAAATTAAATCAATTAAAAAATTATTCTATTTCTCAAACGATTAATCGATTAACTCGTCATTTAAGATATCTTAAAGAAGAAATTAATTACAAAAGAATTGATCAACAATTAACTAATCCAGTTATTATTTCTCAAATTAATGAATTTAAATTAAAATTAGAAATTACTGTTTATTCTACTTTACCTACTGCATTTTGGCATAGGAAAAAACATGTAGTCATATTACCATATATTAAGAATTTTCATGAAAGTCAAATTCCTACTAAATCTAGATCTATTCAAATGAATCATGAATTACTTGAAATGTGTAAAAAAGAAATCAATGAACTATTAAAAAATCGAATAATTAGTCCAAGTAAATCACCTTGGTCATATCCTGCTTTTTATGTGAATAAAAATGCTGAATTAGAATGAGGTGTCCCTCGCTTAGTCATCAATTACAAACCATTAAATAAAGTTTTAGAATGGATTCGATATCTTATTCCTAATAAAAAAAGATTTGATTAAAAGACTTAGTCAAGCTGTTATTTTTAGTAAATTTGATTTAAAAAGTGGTTTTTGACAAATACAAATTGATCCTAAAGATAGATATAAAACTGCTTTTACTACATCTTTTGGTCACTATGAATGGAATGTCATGCCATTTGGGTTAAAAAATGCTCATAGTGAATTTCAAAATATAATGAATAATATTTTCAATCCATTTAGTCATTTTTATAGTTTATATAAATGATATTCTTATTTTTTCAAAATCAATTAGTGAACACTGGAAACATCTTACTGCATTCTTTTATACCATTAAGAGTCATGGTCTAGTCATTTCTACTCCTAAGATTAAATTGTTTCAAACCAAAGTCAGATTTTTAGGTTATGATATTCACTAGAATAATATTCTACCTATTAGTCGTTCCAATGAATTTGTGTCTAAATTTCCTGATGAAATCTTAGATAAAACTCAACTACAACGTTTTTTAGGATCACTGAATTATATTATTGAATTTTACAAAGACCTTAGTAAAACTTGTCAACCTCTGTTTGATCGGTTAAATGACAATCCTCATCCTTGGTCTTCTACTCATACTGTTATTGTTAAACAGGTTAAACAATATGTCAAGTCTCTTCCTTGTCTTGGTATTCCTATTGAAAATTCATTCAAAATTATTCAAACTAATGCCTCTGATATTGGTTATGGTGGCATCCTTCTCCAGAAAATTACTCCTCAGCCATCTGAACAAATTATTCGTTATCATTCTAGTGTCTAGAATAAAGCACAAAAGAATTATAGTACTATTAAACAAGAATTTTTATCTACTGTTTTATGTATTAGTAAACTTCAAGATGATATTTTAAATCAAAAATTTTTACTTTGTGTTGATTGCAAATCTGCTAAATATATTTTAGAAAAAGATGTTCAAAATCTTGCTAGTAAGCAAATTTTTGCTCGATGACAATCTATCTTAAGTATTTTTGATTTTGACATTGAATATATTCTTGGTTGTCAAAATTCTATTCATGATTTTCTTACTAGAGAATTTTTACATGGTGGATAATAATGCATATTCCCTCTATTTCATCCCATAAACAGAAAATTAAACACTACAAATCCCTGATTAAGCATACTGCTCGTCGCCTTGTCTTTCTCAAATCAACCCATTTACCTACTAAAAGAGCCTAGTACATACAATTTCATCGGATTAAAGCTCAGAAACAACAACTTGCTCATTATATTAACTGTTTACATGAACATACTTATCAATTAGAGATCCTCAGTGGATGCTAATTTATCTCCTCTATTTCACAGATGTCTCGTCCACGGCCTCCTTCCAAAGCCTTGGTCCCATCTAGTCAACCGTTTGTTCCTCCTCCATTGGAGTTAGTCACCAAATACCATCCTGCTGAATTGGTTAACCGTTACCAAATTCTTGATAACATTCCTAAACCTAGTTATACATCTGCTTTGGCTACTAATCCTTTTGCTTCATCTACTTAAGCAGTTACTCCATACCCTCCTGATCCTATTAAATCAGCTCGATCTGATTATGTTAAATCCACCACTACTAATCTCTTTTTCAAAGAACCTAGTCACCCAAAGAGTCATACTGTTCATGATCTGGTTAAATCTTATTTTCCTCCTGGGTGGCATTTTATTCCTCTCCATCCAGAAAAAACAATTACTTTCTACAAAGACATCTTATTCAACCATCAGTTAATTGTGGTTAAACCCATTTATGATCGCACTTACACAAGTAAAATTGTGTACCATTCACTTTATATTCACAACTTTGTTTCTCTGGTCGATTGGGGTTCTCCTTATCAACTACGAGATCTGCCTGGTCATTCAATTTAATACAATTACTATGATTACATTGATGCTTGGTTCAAAGTCCTCTTGTATCAAAATGAGTCAAACAGTCACTCTTGGTTTCTTCAATTTGATCAAAAGTTCAAATCCGAATTACCTACCTGATTTCTGCGATGATGGACTCAGTATGGCGCCATTTTAGAAATCTTCCCATCAGTCATTATGGATCAAGTCAACTATTTTTCTACTGTTTTCTCATTCACACCTCAGCAAAGGAAATTCCCTCCATTACTTATTTTTATATCTAAATACAAAATCCCTTGGATATTCAAATGGCAATATGGTATTTCTGATGATGTTATTTACCGACAACACATGGTTAAATGGTGAGATAATTTCAAAATTCCACGAATTATTGAAATTGTTCAAACTGAATTTCCAATCAACATTTGCACCTGTCATGATTAAAGCTCAGTAAAACCCAACTGCTCCATTAACACAAGGAAGCCAACTTCCTCCAGTCAATCTTAGAAGCCCATCATTCAGTTCTTCAAGCCCAAGTCATCCAAATCAAAGATTAAATCCAAGTCAGTAAAGCCCAGTACTGACCAGCCCAATTCAAAAGATTAGTC
The DNA here is from genome assembly GCA_025200525.1 of Camellia lanceoleosa. NCBI lineage: Eukaryota > Viridiplantae > Streptophyta > Magnoliopsida > Ericales > Theaceae > Camellia > Camellia lanceoleosa. The sequence continues at coordinate 110,818,179 of CM045764.1, read as the reverse complement.
CAAATCAAAGGTTAAGCCCAAGTCCAAGTCATCTAAGGATGAACTCCTCCAAATGGCTCGCCTCCTCATGGCCCAAGCCAAGTCAGACTCGGATAACAGCAATTTAGAAGATGGTTCAGACAGTTCAAACTCTTCTGAAGGTTCAACTACTCAAAATCCATATGGACCCGAGTTTACATTTTTCATATTTTTATATATTTATTAATTTTTTTAAATATTTTTTTATAAATATTTTATTATTTAGATACATCTAAATAAGGTATATCTAAAAAAGTAAAAAAATTACTTAAAATTTTAAAAATATTTACGAAAATCCAAAAAAAAATACAAAAAAAAAACTCAATTTCTAAAAAATTGAATTCAGAAAACTTAAACCAAGTACACTGATAATTTCTGATAGTATTATTAAGTTTTGTAATTTTAAAACATTTGATTGAGAGTTTTTTGATTTGTGAAAGTTCTTACTATGATGGAAAAAAAATAAATATTTTACATACAAAAATATGATACGGCAGAAAATAGTTTTTTCAAACTTTAAGTTAAATTTAATACTATTTGATTTAATCATTTTTTAACAATAAGTTTAGCTCACAATTGGAGACCTTTTTTTGTGGGATCTAACTTTTTTAGACTTTGACAAGGCCTTCAACTTGATTGTTGGAGTTGAATTTTACCTAACTAGAGCTATGTGTTGTATGGAAATTTGAGGTGTTCAATTTGACTTTGTTCAACATCACGGAAAAGCATTTATCTTTTTCTTCTTATTATACTTTTTTTGACTACTTTGGGATGACGAGTTCCAACAAGTTTAATTGTTGGTTTGGATTCACATGTCTTGCAACTTTTTGGATGATATGTTAAAAATTAATAAAGTGTAGCTTTTTGTGAAGGACTTAGTTAACGAGTATCTTAAGGGTATTAGTTAATAATATTTAAATTAATTATATATTACATATTATACGTACTTTTTTATATTATATACAAGTATTTCAAGTTTATTATTAAAAGTGTCATAAAAGTACTCATTAAACCTATTTTTTTTTCTTTTTTTTTCTTTTTTTAAATGCATTTGTAATTATGAAAATATTGAGGAACTTTTTTTCAACGTTCAAAAATTAAGAAAAGTTAAGTTGAAAAAACACTTCTCGGCTAATTTAGACATTTTTATCTTTTTTTTAAATAAACTGATCAATCAAACTATGCAAATTGGATTCAGTAAACCGTGTCAAACCCCTTCTATTAACTTGTTTTTAATATTTAATTCCAATAATCTAACTTAAAAGCTTTGTCCAATGACCTCAAAGCTAGTCAACTGTCAATAATAGTCAATCTTCATGACCTCATTTTATTTAATAAGAGAAATGGCATGGGTGTAGTTACGACTAACGTTGCTTATGAGAAAAAAGTTTGTTGCTAGTCACTTTAGGCAATGAGTTGGGCTCATGGACAAACTATAGTATTTTGAACTCTTAGCCCAAAGCATTCTAGGGTCATGCAAGGCAACATCGTCTGAGCGGAAGGCCCATTAGAAACTCAAACCTCCAACAGCAATCTACATTCAATCCAATGTCATTTTCATACCCGATCCACCAATAATGAGCAAGAAATAATTAAAATATAAAAAAATGGCACTAATTAACTAATTAATTTTTTTTTGATTTTTTTTTTTTTTTTTTTTTTTGTTTTTTTTACCTGATATAGAAATTAGTGCCATTAGTGCTCAACAAATTAGTGCCACAAATCACAACTGTAATGAGCAAATAGTAAAAGGAGACTTACAGGCTGGTGCTATTGACTAAATTTATTTACCAGTAAGTCTTGCTCATTTTTTCACCTCTCAATATCTCCAAAATACCCTTCCTACACCTCCTTCAACAACTCAATCATTAAATCACTGCCATGACCTACCACCTCCCACTTCTAGCCATCGACGAGTATTTCCAATTGCCGGTAATAACCTCCGACAACCTCTGGTGCTCATTATTGTCACTATCTCTTAAGATCTAATGGCGAGAGGAGGAGAAGAAGAATGTGAGAGAGATAGAGAGAGAAGATGAAGAGGAAAACGAAAAGGAAAGGCCTTAGTAGAAAATTGTTAGTCTTCGGGTCGTAAATCAACATAACTATGTCTTTACCATCTGTTCTTTGTCCTCTTTCCAGCGATAAATTTATCACTGATAGATTGACCCATCCAATATATTCACATCTACAATGACAAATCAGTGACAAATTCATCACTATATAAATATAAAAAATCAACAACAATATACAGCATATTCAACAAATCAATGATAAATTTATCACTGATAGATTAATCATACTGCATATTCATCTCTCTCTAGTGACAAAAATGATAAATTTGTCACTGATTGTTTGTTAAAACATTACAAAAAGAAAATCTCATCATCATCGTCACAAATTAACACAAGATTCAAAGATATATTCAGTAATAAATTTAGCAGTAATAAACACATTCACTGATAAATTTCTTACTAGTTGTTTGTTGAAAGATTACAGGAAAAAAAAAAAAATCTCGTCATCATCGTCACAAATCAACACAAGATTCAAAGAAATATAGCAGTGATACATTTATCACTGATACAACATATTTGGTTTAAGAGAAATAAAAATAAAGAGAGTGAGTAAGGAAGAGAGAGATGGTAAATATAACATGAACAAAAATCAATGATAAATTTATCATTGTATTAATATCAAAATTCCAGCAGCAGCAGTTCATAAAATATTAAACAAATCAGTGATAAATTCATCAGGTTAGTTCAACATATTTTACAAATGTAGATCTTCACCAACACACTGTAGAAAGAGTCTCGATCTCATTGGCGACCATGTAAAGTATCAAATTGGCGCCGAAGATGGTAGATCAACATTGAAAACAACTAGATTTGAAGCCATTGGTGAAGTTTGACGTTGACGATGGTGGATCAATAATTGAAGAAGAACGATGGTGATGACAAATGAAGGATGAAAAATAGATGAAGAGCGAAGGTAATGGCAAAGTGGAAGGAAGACGACAATGTTAGGCGAGTGAGTCAAACGATTGAGAGATGGTAAAGTATAGATCGGTAATGGTAGAGATGGTTGGTGAACAATGGTGGTGATAGTGGCTGGTGAAGGTGGTGATGGTGACCGGTGGAGGTGGCGTTGGTTATTGATGGACGACAATGGTAGCTGTGAGTGGATGGCCATGGCCATAGCTACAATTGTAGTATTTTCTAGAGAGAGAGAGATGAGAAAAAAGAAGAGTTTTGGAAAAATGATCAAGAGAGAAGTTAATACAAATTAAAAAAATTAATGAGTAATAAATATTATAAACAATTAAAGATTTAGAAAGTGTTTAAAATGATTTAAATAAGGATTTTTACCAGCTGATAACAGGGGCAAATTTGGGATAAAAAAATATAACAGGACTTCTTGGTGCATAAGATAGAAACTTAGGACCTAATGGGTAATAGATTCAATTATTAGGACCGGTTAGTAAAAATCCCAATAGTAAATGACCATTAATAATGGGCCTATGGCCCAACAATCAACTTTGGGCCAGTAAAGACCCACCAATATGTTTTCATAGCTCTATGATAGCCTCAGTTGGTAAAAGTATAGAAAAGTAATTATAGATTATGACTTAACAGATTATAGATTATAACTTTAAATATAAGCAGTTAATCTGCTTGGTGTAACTATGAGATTATAGATTTAATCAGTAAAGTAGTGTTTGGTTGAATAAGTTGTAAAATAATTTTTTGCTGCGTAAGTCCTTTTTGCCCTTTTTTTCATTTTATTTTTTTATATTCATTTTAATTATTTATTTCTATATTTATTTTCTTTATCATTATTAATTGTTTTTTTTCTTTTTATTCATTTTATTTTACTTTCTTTTTCTCTTTATTTTCTTTTCTCTTCTTCTTCTTCTTCTTCTTCTTTTTTCTCTTTTCTTGCTTTGTTAATTTTGTTTAATTTATTAATTCATTACAATTAATATCACTACAAGAAAAGAGGGTAAAAAACACGGAAGCATTTGCGACGGCGCGTTTACCGTCACAAAAAATAGGTTTTTGCGACGGCAGGTTATACCGTCGCAAAAAAAGAGTTTTAGCGACGGCGTTTAACCATCGGTAAAAAAAACTGCACGGGTAGGTAATAAATGCGGAAGTATTGGCAACGGCGTTTTGAGCCGTCGCCAAAACATTTTTTTTTTAGACGGCATAAGTGTGCTATCGCAAATACTGGACAATTTGCGACGGCAAATGTCCGTCGCGAAAAAAGAATTACTAAAACGGCATCGGTTTATTAATAATTTTGTACCATTCGCAACGGTTTAAAACTTACCGTCGCAAAAACTAAAAAAAAAAATTTCCCCCATCTTCCCTTTCATCTTGCCGCTCGATCAGTATAGGATCGAAATCCCTAATTGCCGCTCGATCAGTATAGGATCGAAATCCCTAATTGTTTGAAATCAAATTTTTTTCCCCCAAAATCCCCCAATGAGCGACGAACAGCGAAGGGCTTGTGCGGTGGCTCTTCGACGGCTTCCACAGCAGTATGCTCTCTCTCTCTCTCTCTCTCTCTTCTCTAAAAGGAAGGTCAGTTATGGAACAAGATCAGGATTACAGTGGCCTTTGGAGCAATTTGTCATGCTACTTTCTAAATTAGTTTCTAATTTTTATTCTTATTCTTGCACAATATTGGTCCTGTTTAATTAATCGATATGGAAGTTTTCATACTCATCTACAATGAAAGTACTTACACTAGTTTTATTACTAGGATTGAGATGAAAATAGAAGCATATTTAGAATTTTGTGTATATATTTAAAAAATATGCACACGCACAAGTAAAATATAAAGATTTCTTTTCTTTCTTTTTTTTTTCCCTTTTTCTCTCTCTTGTTTATTTTATTATTTATTTTTGAACAAATGTATTACAGAAAGAAGGGAAAATAATTAAGTACAAATCCCAGTGTAGTATAGGTTGCGATTGACCTCCATTGAAGCCTTGTATCTTATCCAAGATAGAGTTTTCTTAGAACTTTAATTCATATAGGAGTCCAATTAATTTGTGCATTAAATTATAAAATAAGTTTTTTAATTAGTCAATAAATTGTGGGCAAGTAAACTTAAGAAATTGGTTCTTATGATAGGATGTAGTAGTGGATGTTGTTGTAGGTAGGATTCTACATGTCATAACTGTTTTGGTTTAAGGCTTAATGATTGATGTGGTTGTGGGAGGCGTGGTGCCTCTTGTAAGTTCTTTTTTGTATGCATAGCTATTGGTTGAATTCTTGTCAACCATCACTGCTGGTTGATGCTGCATATTATTAGAAAATCCTTTCGTGCCAACTTAGATGTGATGATAGGTTTTGTTGTGATGCTTATTCTCTTTGTATTAGAGATAATTTGTTGTGTTGCTAATGAATTCTCAATGCAACAGAGGGTTCTTTGGTTTTGTTAATTCGATTGAAGCTGTCCTATATTTTTTCTGTGGGTACCTTTGGTTTGGATTGGTCTCTCACAAAAAATAATTTTATGAGTAAATTTTTTTAAACAAAAAATAATTTTAGGAGTAAATTTTTTTATAAAAAAAAAATTGAAATATGAAATGTCAAAATAAAATGAAATTTAAAAATCAAAATAAAAAATAACCATAAAAAAGGAAAAAGTGTAATTTGACCTAAAAAAAGAGAAGAATGGTGTGGGCGTGGGTCCTCAACTAGTTTTAATTGGTTGGTTACAACGACGGCCATTCCCCCTTGTAATTTGATGAGATATTTTTGTAGATGTGTACAGATGATGGATAAGAGTTGGATTGATTTGCCAAATAGGATGTCGAGTGAATACATTAATGGAATTGATGAATTCCTTGTGTTTGCCTACACCAATAGGATTGAAGGTTCGATGATCAGTTGTCCGTGTAGGAAGTGTGAGAATCGATACTATTTTGTACGAGATGGTGTACGGGAACATCTGATTTTGAATGGTTTTTTTAAAAAATACAAACATTGGATTAATCATGGGCAGGGACGGAACCAGGATTCTATCCTCCAAGGGGCTAAAATCTAGAATAAAAATATTCATTTAATGTAAATTTATTTGTTTTTTAAATTAATATATTTTTTCTTTACTGACCAAATTGCATTTTTTATTTTGAAAAACCACTCACTTAAGCAGTAAACACTACACAAGAAATAAAAAAAATTATAAATTTTTTTAAAAAAAAAAAAAAAAGAGAACAAGATTTTATCACATTTTATTTATCCTATAATATAAAATAATATTATTGCATTAGCAACAAATATGAATTATAGAACTCATTATACTAATGCAATAATATATAATATTATAAAAAGAATTAGGCATAAAAATATAATCATCATAATATAATTGTTCTGTTATGGAGTTTGAAAAGAGAATAAAACACAAGAAGAAAAATAAATAAATAAAATAAAACACAAGAAGAAGAGGAAAACAAAAAGAAGAGAGAATAACAAGAGGCATTAGAAACATAAAAGTGGGTTATATTAGATTGTGTTTAATTCATGGATTTAAGTAGAAATTTAGAAAAAACAAAAAAAAAAAATGTGTATGAAATGTAATTATATATTTTGTTCATATTTTACTTATTTTTTCTCTATTCTTTTTAAATTTCTATTCAAATTTATTAATCAAATACAACGTAAATACTTTTTCACATAGAGTGCCCATGAAATTATTCGAGTTAAAAGCAGAACAAAAAAATAAGAAAGTGGGGGTGAAGATTAAACAGAACATTTATCAACTAGGGGGCCAATAACATACACATGGAAATGGATAGAAAATAGCAGCAGAATACACAAAGCAATTGAGCCAAGGCAGGGGGACCATGGCCCTTTACTGTCTACACTTCGGTCCGTCTCTGATCATGGGGAATCTTACGTATCTCTGCATGGTAATCGAGAGAATGAAACATTAGCTAATTTAGACATTGGGGATGATATGATTGGAATGATACAAGGGGCTATGGGAAATCCACATGCTGGTACAAGTGTTGAGGGTGATGAACCACAAGGGCCTGATCCCCATGCATCTAAACCCTAGCTCGGTCCAAATGCAGAGACTGCAAAGTATTTCAAACTTCTTCAAGATGCACAAAGTGAATTGTATCCGGATTGTCAGAAGTTCACATCTTTGTCATTCATTGTTCGACTTCTACATTTGAAGGTGCTTAATCAGTGAACAGACAAGTATGTTGACATGTTGCTTGAGTTATTGAATGAGGCATTCCCGTTGGGTGTGAAACTCTCGAACTCATATTATAAAGCTCAAAAGGTCACAACAGATTTAGGCTTCACGTATGAGACGTGGGATGCATGTCCCAATAGTTGCATGTTGTTTCGAAACGAGGACGCCAATCTTGATAAATGTGTCATATGCAACAGTTCTAGATAGAAATCAAATAGTGATGGTGGTTTAAATGGTCCTAACAAAGGTGGCAAATAAATAGCTGCAAAACAGATGAGGTATTTTCCTTTAAAGTCAAGGTTGCAAAGGTTGTTTATGTCATCCAAGACGGCTAAGTTAATGAGATGGCATGAAGAGGAACGAACTGATGATGGTGTCTTCAGGCATCCTGCTGACTCCCTTGCATGGAAAGATTTTGACCGTTGGAATATTGACTTTAGTAATGATTGCCGAAGTGTAAGGCTTGGCTTAGCATCTGATGGTTTTAACCCATTCAGGACGATGAACATAGTTCATAGCACTTGGCCTATTGAAGCAATACGTGCGTAATAGAGCTCATCCTGAAGGATCAATTGCTAAAGGATATCTTATGGAAGAATGCATGAATTTTTGTGCACGATATCTCAATGATGTGGAAACCAAATCTAGTCGACCCGTGAGGAACTATAGTGGTGCTGATAATTTGGGTCATGCTATTGGTGAAAACACAAGCTTTTATCTTGATAATACTTCTTGGGTACAAGCTCATCGGTACATCTTATTCAATACAAGCGCGGTTCAACCATTCATAAAGTAGGTTAAGTCACTCACTCAATATTTTATTATGTTTTATTGAATTTTCAACAAAATTTTTTGTAGTGCTAAAATTTCAATCTACACAGCAAACACCTTGAAGTACTTAAGCTCAAAATGCCTCGTGTCGACGATCATCAGCTTCGGCGTGAACATTTTGAAACTTTTCACATTTGGTTCAAGGAACATGTATGTATTTAACTCTATAGATTCTAGTTACTTAAGTCGATATACATTTTAAATTTGACATTTTCGTGTTAAATAGGTCCAAACTTTGCGAAGGACTACTGATGTCATATTTTCTGAAAAAATTATTCTATTGGCAAATGGTCCTCATAACCTGGCAAAGAGGTTCAATGGTATATACTGAATGGGTTTCGGTATCGAGTGAAGGCCATGGATGATCGTCGAGCCACACAAAATTGTGGTGTAGCTTTGAAGGCAGATACCATAAGTTATGCTAGTCGAAAAGACAAGAATCCTCGTGTGGGGTCTGTGTACTATTATGGACAATTGACAGATATTGTTGAGATTCGATATTCCAATGAGAAGAAACATGTGTTGTTTAAGTGTGATTGGATTGACAACATTTACGGAAAGAAAGAAGATGTCTTCAATTTCACATTGGTGAACTTCAATCATTTGTTGTACCGAGATGATCAAATTACCAATGAACCTTTTATCTTGGCGTCCCAAGCAGAGCAAGTTTGGTATGTTGCAGACCCGTTACAACCAGACTGGCAAGTCGTGGTGAAGATGTCTCAAAGAGGTTTATTTGATATGAGTTTGACTAATCCACAAATCGAGCCATACATGAGCCAACAATTGGAAGAAAATATAATGCTTCGTGATGACGAAGTTGGTTGGGTGAGGGAAGCCACAGAAGGGGAAACAGTTGATGTTCAAATAGGCTGATATTTAATCAACATTAGTAATTCAATTAAGGCCAAGGTTGTAGTTAATCATCAATTTCTTAATTTACTTTGTCTTTGTAATTGTATTAGTTCAATTAATGTCATATTATAGTTAATGACAAACCATTGTCTATGTTTCTAATGTCAATTAATGTTATATTGCTTGCAGATTATTATGGGAAGGAAGAGGAAGCCTGATCATCCCCGGCGCATGATGTCTGATGTGCTACATAACAGAACATCAGTAGCACCACCATCAGAGGAGGCATCACATCGGCCACCATCGGAAGGGCCATTAGTGCCACCACCATCTGAGGGGCCATTAGTACCACCACATCGACCTCCATCAGTGGCACCACAGTAGCTATCATCCCGACTAAAGTCATCAGCTTATGAGCCATCCACAGGTATATAAATTTGCTTTGATTTGTATGAAAATTATTTAAACATACATTTATTTAGGCTCATTATATATAACTTATTTATTCTCATTGTATTTTGCAGACCCTTCGACTTCTTCACAGCCTACATCAGGTATAAGAATTCGATTTGTATTCACATTATTTAAATTTGCATTTGTTTATTACCATTGCATATTGTTTATTGTTTTTGTATCTCGCAGGTCATGTTAGTTCTTTATCAACCTCGACTAGGCGTGGTAGAGGATGTGCTAAGGGCATTAAAGAGTGGGGTACTTGTAAAAAGCTGGACATACAATTTGATGAAAATTACTGCCCAATAGGGGATAACGTCGCTAAGTTAACAATTCAACTTGGCATCATTGTGCGAAATAGTAACATTGTACCTCTTACTTTTCTTGACTGAAACAATGTGCCTGATGATATTATTGATGCTATCTGGAAGGATGTGAAGGTAAAAGTATACTTTTGTCCACAAATTCGAATTCCAAAATTGTGTTATTATTATTTACACTTTGAAATTGTGTTTTATAGGACAATTTGAATATATGTTCAGAGGAGTACAAGCCAATCTGCATGAAAAACTACAACAGCATATGGAAGGATCACAAGAACAAGATTAAGACTAAGTATTTCAAGCCTAGAAGTTCTGATCCTAATCTGAAGGATGATGTTCCTTTGTACATTGTGCCAAGCCAGTGGGAAAAACTTGTGGAGTATTGGCGTACTTCCGATGCTAAGGTATACAAATAAGTTATATTTATGATATGTAAACATACAAATCATATTTACATACTTACATTTGTTGAACCTGTTATAGAAAATTGCAAGTAGGAACGCTAAAAATCGGCGAGCTCACGGCATAGCTCATACCACAGGGCGTACTAATTTCTCTCAGACCGGCATGAGGTTTACATTTTATTGTTTTATTTTTGTATATAAATAAACATTTTATATTTGCAAATTATTTAGATTCTAATTTTCATATTTCTAAAAATATGTAGATGACCAATAAGGGAGAGTCTACTGATAAGATGAATGTTTGGCTTATGACACGTAGAGTAGATGACCCAGAGGTTATCCAGACATTGGTAGTTTCCAAACACCTTTGATTGTATTTAAAGTTTATTTTTTGTGTGTCAACCATCTTAATTTGGCATATACTTGTATGTCTTATTCAATACAGGATGAGTTTAATCGTCAACTCTCTATGCTACCTAAGGATGGTCGGACTTTGGAGGCTAGGAATGCCATTTTCCATGAGTTGATAGGTTACGACGGACATGGATATTGTCGCACATACGGGAGAATTGTGCCTCGGAGAGCGGTGTATAAAGATGGTGTTGGGCCATCACAGTCAACACCCCAGCCATCGACTATTGATTAGATCACGCAGCAGGTTCGTACAGAGCTAAGGGATGAGTTGAGGGAGGAGCTGCGAGTAGAGTTTTCTATACATTACAGCAGATGAGAGTTGAGATGATGGCTTTTGTGTCACAGGGGGCGAGTGTAGATCCCAACAGACAGGTTCAATATAAATTAAATTGTTTGATAGTTCAATTTTCACACAAGATTATGTATAAAATTCGAATATGATTAACACATTATGCATTGACTATCATAGGTTCCTGATGCATCGAGTGGCCACCGGGCATTTAGGGAATCTTTAGAAAACGAGAATCCATATACACCACCACCAGAAAATCAGGTATAAAATGTATCTTTGCATTCTAAGTTAAAATTTATCTTTGCATTCTTTACATTGTAATTTAAGAGACTTGTAGGAAAAGACGGGACTCAAATCGGGTTCCCGGATTGGGAGTTAGAGTCGGATTTAGCACGAAACTTGGCATACATGACCGCCTAGGTACGAGAGACTTGTGGGATAAGACGGGGCTCGAATCGGGTTCCCGGTTTGGGAGTTAGAGTCGGATTTCACTTTAGGCAAACTAGTTCCTTAAGAAACTTGAATTCGAGGTGTTAACGCCCCAAAATCACCAAGCGGCGTCGGTTTAGCACAAAACTTGGCACATACGACCGCCTAGGCACGAGAGACTTGTGGGAGAAGACGAGACTCGAATCGGTTTCCCGGTTTGGGAGTTAGAGCCGGATTTCACTTTAGGCAAACTAGTTCCTTACGAAACTTGAATTGGAGGTGTTAACGCCCCAAAATCACCAAGCGGCGTCGGTTTAGCACAAAACTTGGCACACACGACCGCCTAGGCACGAGATACTTGTGGGAGAAGACGGGGCTCGAATCGGGTTTCTGGTTTGGGAGTTAGAGCCGGATTTCACTTTAGGCAAACTAGTTCCTTAAGAAACTTGAATTGGGGGTGTTAACGCCCCAAAATCACCAAACGGCGTCGATTTAGCATGAACCTTGGAACACACGACGGCCTAGGCATAAGAGACTTGTATGAGAAGACAGGGCTCAAATCGGGTTCCCGGTTTAGGAGTTAGAGCCGGATTTCACTTTAGGCAAACTAGTTCCTTAAGAAACTTGAATTCGAGGTGTTAACGCCCCAAAATCACCAAACGGCATTGGTTTAGCACGAAACTTGGCACACACGACCGCCTAGGCACGAGAGACTTGTGGGAGAAGACGGGGCTCGAATCGAGTTCCCGGTTTGGGAGTTAGAGCCGGATTTCACTTTAGGCAAATAAGTTCCTTAAGAAACTTGAATTCGAGATGTTAACACCCCAAAATCACCAAACGGCATCGGTTTAGCACCAAACTTGGCACACATGACCGCCTAGGCACGAGAGACTTGTGGGAGAAGACGGGGCTCGAATCAGGTTCCCGGTTTGGGAGTTAGAGCCAGATTTCACCTTAAGCAAACTAGTTCCTTAAGAAACTTGAATTGGAGGTGTTATCGCCCCAAAATCACCAAGCGGCGTCGGTTTAACACGAAACTTGGCACACACGACCACCTAGGCACGAGAGACTTGTAGGAGAAGATGGGGCTCGAATCGGGTTCCCGGTTTGGGAGTTAGAGCCGAATTTCACTTTAGGCAAACTAGTTCCTTAAGAAACTTGAATTCGATGTGTTAACGCCCCAAAATCACCAAACGGTGTCGGTTTAGCACGAAACTTGGCACACACGACCGCCTAGGCATGATAGACTTGTGGGAGAAAACAGGGCTCAAATCGAGTTCCTGGTTTGGGAGTTAGAATCAGATTTCGGTCTAGTCAAAATTATTTACTAAACTATCTTTGTAATAATATAGTAGTTAATTTTTTTATATTTTTCTGTAATTAAAATATTAACACCATTATATTGTTATTAATTATTTTTATTTTGTTTTTTTCAAATATTTCCTGAGTAGCGGTTTGCTTCTTGTGGAATGCGGGCATGTAAAGATTATGACCAACTTTTATTTTTGTAACCCACGAAAGAATGAAGACAAAGGCTTTTGGTTTTGATTTTGATTTTGATTTATGTTATTTAAATTTGTGAACAACATTATGTATGTATTATGCGACATTATTTAGTGGCATAATTTTTATTGTTATGAATTTTTATTTATGTATTGTTATGAATGAAACAACATTATGAATGTTCATCATGTGCCAACTTTTGTTTATGTATGTATTTATATTATTATGTAATTTTTGGATTTTTTATTTATTTATTTTTCATTTAATACAGGTTATTTTTATATTTTTAATAATTTTAATACAGGATTTTTTTTTAAAAAAAAATTTTGAGACGGCAAAGCACCCCGTCGCAAAAAGAAAATGGTAGCAAGCTTTTTGCGACAGCACCAATACTGTCGCAAAAGGTAAGAATTAAATTGAAAATAAGGCTTTTAGCGACGGCTCAGGTTTCCATCACCAATAGTCATTAGCCAAGACACTTTTAGCGACGGGATTTTGGCCGTCGCAAAAACCTCTTTTAGCAACGGCAATACTGTACCGCCGCAAAAAAACCCTGATTTTCGTGGATTTTAGCGACAGAAATTTGCCGTCGCAAAAAAAAAAATTTCCCGTCGCAAAAACATTGGCGACGGCACTTGCCGTCGCTAAATCCCTTTTGTAACCCCCTTAGTTGCGACCCCCACTTGCCGTCGCGAAAAACCATTTTACTGTCGTAAAAACCTTTAGCGACGGCGTTTGGGGTATTTGCGACCGCATTTTGCCGTCGCAAAAAACAATTTTTTTTGTAGTGTATTCATATTCTAATTTATATTAATGTTGTGATTTCATTACATTCTATTTTTTTATATTCATTTTAATTATTTATTTCTATATTTCTTTTCTTTATTATTATTAATTATTTTTTTCTTTTATTTTTCTCCTCATTTTCTTTTCTCTCCTTTTTTCTTTTTTTTCTTCTCTTCATTTCTTCTCTTAATTGTTTTTTATTCTCTTCTTTCCGTATTTCTTTTTTTTTTCTTTTCTTCTCTTAATTTTATTTTCTTTTTCTTCATTTTATTTTCTTTTATTCTCTTCTTATATATTAATTATTTCCTTTCTTTTTTCTTATCTATTTTTTTTCCTTTATTTCTTTTTTTTCTTCTCTACTCACCTCTTTCGCCCATGACGGTCAAAACCCTAGAAATGGCTTGATTTCCGGCAACGAGCTCAAATCCAGTAACTGCACCAGCACCCGAACAACCCCCTGAGCGACTGCAATCAACACTTATGAGAAAGAGAGCTCTGGTTCTGGTTCTAGTTCGTGTGTGTGTGCATGTGTGTGTGTGTGTGAGAGAGAGAGAGAGAGAAAAAAGAGAGATCGCGACGGAGCAGATCGCAGTCGCGATCGCGGTGCTAGGGTTTCAGATCGAGAGGAGAGAGAGAGAGAGAGAGTTACAAGGTGAAGGCCTCAGACATGGATGATGTGCTATGTTAACCCCTGATCGTCACTCCTTCCGTTACCGAAAACCGTTTCTCTCCATCGGAAATCGCCTTTCTCCTTTCTTGAGAGGGAGAGAATAAGTGTGCTTTGTTTATATACCTGGTTTACTTGTAATAACTTGAAAGTGTGAAGGGCATTTAAGTCTTTGATATTCAGCTTGCCGATTAGGTTGAAAAAATAAGCACCTCCTCCTCCACTCAACCAAAAATCTCATTTTCTACTTATAAAAAGCTATAATCTACACCCATTAAGCTACACCAAATACTTAGAAACAGTTTAGTTTAAGCCAAAAACTGAGTTAAGTTGTTTTTAAGCTGTGCCAAATAGGCACAATATTTGATGTTAATAACTAGTAGAGACCAAGACTTAGAAGTTGGCTCCAATCAGCAAAGCCCAAGTGCTCAAGACTTGGCATCAACTTCACAGCAGCCCAAGCCCATGATGGGAAAACATAAAATAATAGGAAGAAATGGGTTAATTAAGTTCTTAGAGTGTCTCTACCAAACCTTTAAAATTTGGTATGATAAATTTTTTTCAAAGGCTTAGAGGTAAATTGGCATATGTCAAATTTGATATTTTTGAATTAGTAATTTTTGAACTCTTTAATTTTACTAATTAAAATGAATTTCTTTTTTAAAAGAGGTTTGATCCCAATCAAATAGTATTTTATTTATAAAAAGTTCTATAGTTACAAAATAATATTTTAATAAAATTTAAAATTTTTATTCATTGTTACTTAAACACTCTGTTTATTTGGTAATAAAGTAAAATTAGATTACAATACGTAATTAAATAAAAGATGATAATACATAAATATCATAATAAATCACATGATACTATTACCTCTTTGAAAATGCCACAGATGTTTAACCAAGTCTTTTTGAAATTGTGAATGTGATCCTTTGTCGCGAATGTGCAAGTGAACTTGAATGAAATCTCTAAATTATGTTGTGTGGTCAATTGACACCACAACATCACCTCCTTCATCCTTGATAGTATTCTCCCATTCGTTATAATAAATAAATAAATTCGTTACTTGTTTCCATGCACGACATCTATACTAGTATTGAGTTATGAGATAACGAGAAGATGGTCTTCTTCTAAGCTAAAGTAAGCAACCATGAATAGATCTATTTGTCTTGGGGACTACATTGTAGGAATTTTAAATGCTTCACAGAAAAAACAAAAAATTGAGAGTATTTGTGGAAAAATATAGAGATTGAGAGTATGGGAAATCCACAATGTGAATGATTTAAAAAAATGATAAAACTCCAAATTTATACATCATAAAATGAACCAAACAAAATCTTTTGCAACAATAAAATAATGGACATGACTTTGGCTTTCATTTTTTTTTAATTTTTTTTATTTTCAAAGTTGGACTTCAAAAATGTGTATTACCATTAGAAATAAAGGCAAGAACTATAGAACATGCCAATTTTGACGTGGAGTGGTTTTTGCCAAAATCCAAATCAGCATTTGAAAATTTGGGTGAAACAAACACATGATGTCATTTGTTATCGTTGGTTAAGTTACTTTTTCTTGACAAAACTGTAAGGGTGGTGATTCATCCCACTAATTTTTGGACCACTAATAGCACTAATGAACTAAAAAAACAAAAAAAAAAACAAACTCAAGCCAAAACATCACATCACTTTAGTGCGACCCCCTGTGCCACATCATTAGTGATGCTCTAGTACTCCCAATTTAGAGCTCTAAAACATTATTGAAACTCTAAAATCTAATCTACAAGTACACACTACCCTCACTTGCCACCTCTATTGCCATCACCGCAAACCTCCTCCCTTCTCTATTTCCCCTTTTGCAACCCTCAACCTTTCACCAGTCCCATTGTACTCCCCAAAACATCTAGAAGAAGAAGAACTATCCTTTATCAGTTTTGTTGCTCCTTTCTGAAATTGTACATTTAAAAGAAGAATACAAAAAAGAATGTGATGGTGTTGGGGACCACAACTTGAAACCGTATGAGTAAAAAAAAAAAAAAATACAAACAAACAAACAAAGAAGTAAGAAAGATGAGAAGCTTGAGAGAGGGCATGGACAGAACTATTCGGAGGGGACAAGACATGAGTAGAATTTTTTTGTCAACTAATATAAACAATAACATTCCAATTCAAGAATGGGAATAAACTAATACACCCCAATTATTTTTAGAAGCTTTTTTATTTTTATTTGAATAAATTTCATTTATACCTCTATACTTTTGCATTATTTTCAATGACACTCCCAGACTTTTAGTATTTTTAATTTTACACCAATACTATGTAAATTATTATCAATTTCACTCTTGTAGTCTATTTCGGTTAAGAAAGTAGACGAAATAAGTGACGTGGCCCCTTATACTTTTGGATGAAGAGAAAATTAAGGCTTTGTTTGGTTTGCCTCTCAAACCATGATTTCACTCTCATATTCTAATCCTATGTTTGATTAGACCTTTCAAAATATGATTCCAAATCACATTTCAATACATTTTGAAACCCTGTTTGGTAAACTAGAAAGTTTTTGAATTTTTGATCAAATTTTTTAATTATCTGTTTTTTTTTTTTCTCATTTGTTCAAATATCTATTGCAATTTATTTCCTCATCAACATCATCAAAAACAACAATCAACTAAAAAAAAACAGATATGAGATCTCCACAGATCCATATTTATTTTTGTGCGCGCGGGCTGTGTGTTACTGTGTACAATACAAATACAATGAGAATGAGAAGAAGGTGAGGAAGGTAGAACAAAAGGAATGTAGACCTCACACACTCGAGTGGCATTTCCTCAATCACCTTATAGGCATTCAAACACCCTACCACCTCTGTTGCTGCAACATTTCTCACTCTTACCATATCACTCTAGGGTTCAAAATACATACAACTATATATATATATATATATCAAATTCTTGATGAGAGAGAGAGAACCCTAGACTGATTTCTCTCATAAAATCAATCGACAGCGCAACCGCCGTGTCGGCAACGTCCAAGAAGACGACATCGCCTTCACTTGCGACGACGATTCCACAACGTCGACACTCTTGCAAGTTTTCCTTTTTTTTTTAGGTCTCCCCTAATCCTTCGCTGGTTTGTAGGCACAAGGCTGCTCCATGCCCAAGGTGGGAATCGAACCCCCGACACTCTTGCAAGTTGATGTGGTGAGGCCAACGCTGCAGGGGACGATGATCTGGACCAACAGGAGGTGGCAAAAGATGTCAGCGGTGACCCTAGATCTAGGGTTTTCAGACGAGATCTATAGAGAGAAAGTACATTTGGAGTAAGAGTGGGTAGTAAGGCACGATTGGAGTTGATCCAGCAACTGAGACACGATCGAAAGTTGAGAAACTGGTGGTCCGCCGCGCGTCGCAGGAGGACGACAGAATAGTCTAGTCTTGTGTATTTGTTTGGGATCGAAGCAGTGGAGAGAAGAGAGAAAGACGATGAGAGAAAGAGAGAGAGAACTTCCCAAATCGCAATTAGGGTTTTCAATTTACTGTCAAAATTCCAAAATTGATTGTGCTCAGCCAAACCGTTGAATATTCCTTCCATCCAAAAGTATAGGCGCTAGTCACCCATTTCGTCCACTTTCTTAATGGGAATAGACAGCAGGGGTGAAATTGATAGTAATTTTGGGGGTAAAATTAAAAATATTAAAAGTTTGGAGGTATCATTGAAACTCGTGTAAAAATATAGAGGTATAAATGAAATTTACTCTTTTTATTTTTACTTTAAAAAAAAAAAAAAAAGAAGTAACTAGAAGGTTAGCATGAGATCATGAAGCCTCTAATTATAACCCAATTTATTTTTTCCACTTTCAATTTGTACATTGAGACACTTGTATTTAATGGAAAATTTTCTTATGAAGTTGGTATACATACAAATATATATATATATATATATTAGCATTTCATCTTTGTGCTATTACAATACACTTAAATTGTTGAAAAGTTTTTATTTGTTGCCATGTATTATTTTATTTGAATGTGTTTGGTTTATATAATAGGAACAATGTTTGAAATAATCATGTGAGTATTGTATAAATTTTTTAGTGATGTTTTTTGGAGTCTCTAAATTTTTTTGATATAGTAGAGATCATCACTTTTGGGAGAATATGAGTGACAATATTTGTCAAGCGAAACCTTACTTAAATGTGATTAATTTATATAATAAAGTCACCATTCAAGCGGAACCTTACATTTAATTAATTTATATAATAAAATCACCATTCTTGTGTTAGTGTTTGGGGAGACGATATAAAAATGACAATTGATAATTGACGTAGGATAATGCCATATGATGCCCTATAAGCACTCGGTAATTTTTTCAAAGGGTTTGTTCAAAGCATGGATAACAAATAGCTAATCAACACATCAAGGCTGGGGGCCAAACCAATGAAACTTATATATTGACTTTACAAATAACCACTACATATGTAGAATTCTTCATATTGAACAGAGGGGCCATAGCTTCTAATAGTCTAAAGTTAAGTTCGTCCTAGAGAGAGGATGGTGATGAAAAGGGAAAAGGGTGATGGAGTAGACGCCATTGGAGAGGAGAGGGCTGGAAAGGGAGCAACAACGATGGCAGGGGTTAGGGTTTTGAAATTGGTGAAGATGAAGGAATTTTGAGGAAACAAAAAAATAACATTGAAATGGTTTAAAGTTTGAAAGTTAAAAAAGATGTATTTAAAGTTAAAGAAGATAAAGGAATTTTGAGGAAACAGAAAAACAACATTGAAATGAGTTAAAGTTTGAAAGTTAAAAAAGATGAAAGAATTTCGAGAACAAATAAAAAAGATAAAAAATTAACATTGAGTGTGGTCACATAATAATGGGAAGAAATGGGTTAATTAAGTTCTTAGAGTGTCCCTATCAAATTTTTAAAATTTGATATGATACTTTTTTTTTTAAAGGCTTGGACATAAATTGGCATATGTCAAATTTGATATTTTTGAATGAAAACTCTCCACCCAATATATTAAATCTATTGTTTTTTACATTAGTAATTTTTGAACTCTTTAATTTTATTAATTAAAATGAATTTCTTTTTAAAAGTTGTTTGATCCAATGTAAATAGTAGTATTTTATTTATAAAAGTCTTATGGTTATAAAATAATATTTTAATAAAATTTAAAATTTTTATTCATTGGCTACTTAAACACTCTGTCTATTTGATAAAAAAAAGAGAGTAAAATTATAGTAAAATAATACATGATTAAATAAAAAAATTATAATACATAAATATCATAATAAATCACATTCTATGATTACCTTCTTAAAAATGCCACATATATTGTTGGACTAATCTTCTGTATAAATAAAATAAATTGAAATAATTCAAACAAAATAAAATAAAACTTACAGAATTTATCTTGATGAACCGAATCAATAATTAAAAATCAAGTCGAGTGTGTGACACTCTGTCTTTAAGACAGATTTGCTCCACTACGGTAGTTACGGTTGAGTGGCGCCTATATCCTAGGATACAATGATCTTCACAAACTTGTAGTAGCACTCCACACAAATTTGTACGGCGAACTAGAACCTTGTGTTCATACTCTCTGAATATTATTCTAAAACTAAAATGAAGAATAATGCACAAAATAAATACTGGACAGCAAAGAGACAATTTGCAGACTGATTTTCAGATCAATAAGACTGCTAGAAATGTCATGTATTTATAGGCACAAAAGGCTACCCCGAACAGGTGCAAACAAGTAGTGAACATGTGTGATTTGAATTTGAACAGATGTTGTTTAAAATCAAATAGATCTGCAAATTGATTCAACAGTTAATCGTTGGTAACAATGACGATTATTATTTACTTGTTAAAACCGCTGGGCAGTTTCGAAATTAAATCTGTCCGGGTGTTCTGTTTGGACTGTATTAACCTGTTGTGGAATAAAAGAAGAGACAATTGTTTGGACAACAATTTTGAATTCAAATTCAAAATTTAATTTTTCCCGCAAGAAATTTTAGGAAAAAGTCAAATAAATTTTGTCTAAAAAATTAATATTATAACCAACCCGACCCACCACCCACACCCAGCACGGCCGGACGGACGGCGGCCCGCGTGTGGTGGTTTGGGCTAAGGTTTACTTTGTCCATAACTCCTCCCTTTTACAAACTTAGGGTGCCCCTTGGGGCCCAACCCAAGTGTTGTAGGCTAGAGTTTATATACTCAACAAAACTCTCTTAAAGTTTCAATGTGGGACAAGCCCCATAAGGAAACCCACATTTAAAACTTAAATGTCCATTCCACGAACTCGAAAACGACGTCATGTTCCCATTCACTCATAAATGGTTTTGACGAACCGTCTTCACCGTGTGACTTGCCACGCAGCAACGAACACTTCACCTCTTCGGACCCGCCCTAAAAGACGTTCGGGGCCCACTCAATTTTGGGCTCAAAATTGGCCCAAAATATGCCTATATTAAATCATTTTTCGAACAATCCCTCACATGAATGGAATTTTATGGAGAGAAAATGCAACAACATAATCTAATTACAGAGAATACAGAAATTGGAAATATTCTGCAAAGGATAGGTAGCTTTTGGCTTTGAACCTTTCCTTGTGAGACACTATCGGATTTACTCGCTAACCAGTGAACATGATGTATTGAACTGTTCAGCCGTTTGTGTAAACCAAGACAATAGAACTCACACAGTATATCCCCAAATACAGTTTAGTTCTCACTATTGTATTCATTTTGGCGCTGAACAACCTGGTCTTTCATAAGTGCTCTAGAGAATTGTAGCCCTTCACAAATCTCATAGAACCGGCCCAGTTCACACTCACATAAGTGATTCTTATGAAGAGTATCCTGCCATACTCTACTAGGTTTACCTAGATATAAGAATCATTAAAATTTTATTTAACCTAAAACGCTGCAGACATCACTAATTTCATCATAGAAATGGGTAGGAGTTAGACTCCCCAGTGATCCTTCTGAGTCATACACAACTTGGTTATCCCTTTGAACTTAGATGTTGGGATCTCCAGTCAACTAGGTTGGGTTGCTGTTGTGGTAACTCTTATTTAATAGGCTTTAGTTCCATTTCCCTCGATGAATTCTCAACTAGCTCTATTGCTAACCCTTTGGTTAGTAGATCCACTATGTTGTCTTTAAACTTCACATATTCAATGGAAATAATTCCATTAGAGAGTAGTTCTCTCACAGTGTTATGTCGATGACGAATGTGTCGTGACTTACCGTTATACATATGACTCTGTGCTCTACCAATTGCTGATTGACTATCACAATGTATGTATATAGCAGTCACCGGTTTAGGCCATATTGAAATATCTTCAAGGAAGTGGCGAAGCCATTCTGCTTCTTCCTCAACTTTGTCTAAAGTTATGAATTCTAATTCCATAATAGACCTAGCAATACAAGTCTGTTTGGAAGATTTCCAAGATACAGCTGCCCCACCGAGAGTAAAGACATTCCCACTAGTAAACTTCGAGTCTCTAGTATCCGATATCCAATTTGCATCACAGTATCCTTCAAGTACTGCTAGAAATCTAGTATAATTAAGCCTAATGTTACGAGTAAATTGGAGATATCTTAGAACCCTTATAATTGTTTTCCAATGTTCTACTTCCGGATTACTCGTATACTACTTAATTTACTTACTGCATAAGCAATATCCAGACGAGTGCAGTTCATCAAGTACATTAAGCTTCCAATAATTTGGGCATACTCTAATTGAGAAATACTTTCCTATACATTCTTAGAAAGATACAAATTAACATCTACAGGTGTTCTAGCAAGATGATTATCATCTTTGCTGAATTTGTCAAGTATTTTATCAATTTAATGAGATTGTGACAAAGCATAACATTTTGATATTTTGGTAATTTTCATACAAAGAATTACATCAGCAATACCCATGTCCTTCATGTTAAAATGTTTATTCAACATTTTCTTAGTAGTTTTAATCATATCATTTTTACTACCTATGATGAGCATATTATCTACATAAAGACATACAATGACATAACCTTTGTCTGTGTTTTTAATATAAACACATTTGTCACACTCATTAATTTTAAAACCATTTGACATCATTGCCTTGTCAAATTTCTCATGCCATTGCTTTGGCACTTATTTTAAACCATATAATGATTTAATCAATTTACACACTTTCTTTTCTTTCCCTGGAAGAGAAAACCCTTCTGATTGTTCCATGTAAATTTCTTCATCTAACTCACCATTTAAGAAAGCGATTTTCACATCCATTTGATGAATTTCTAGATTGTATAGAGATGCAATGGCAATTAGCATTCTAATGGATGTTATTCTAGTAACCGGTGAGTATGTGTCAAAGTAATCAAGACCTTCTTTTTATCTAAATCCTTTGACCACAAGTCTTGCCTTGCATTTATCAATTGATCCATCCGCTTTCATTTTTCTTTTAAAAATCCACTTGTACCTAAGAGGTTTACAACCTAGTAGCAAATCTACCAATTCCCAAGTGTGATTTTGCATGATGGATTCAACTTCACTATTGACAGCTTCTTTCCATAAAGAAACCTCAGGATTGGACATAGCCTCTTTAAAAGTTAAAGGTTCATTTTCTAACAAATATGTTAGAAAATCTGGACCAAAAGATTTCGAGGTTCTATCACGTTTACTACGCCTAAGTTCCTCTTCCTCATTTTGAACTAACTCTTGTTTTTTATCATGTTCTTGATCTTGACTAGTAATAGCATCATGAGATCTTTTATTGTTACTAGTCTCTTGTCCAGTCTTCTTTGGAAATACATGTTCAAAGAAAGATGCATTCCGAGATTCAATAATAGTATTTACATGCATTTTGGAATATTCTGATTTATGAATCAAAAATCGATATGCACTACTATTCTTGGCATAACCAATGAAAATGCAATCAATGGTCTTAGGACCTATTTTAGTTTTTTTAGGGCTAAGAACAGCCACTTTAGCCAAACACCCCCCATACTTTTAAGTATTTGTAGGATGGTACTCTTCCATGCCACAATTCATAATGTGTTTGATTCACTTTCTTTCGGAGTACTTTATTAAGTATATAATTAGCATAAAGTATTGCTTCCCCTCACAAGTTATGAGGTAATCCAGAACTTATTAACATGGCATTCATCATTTCTTTTAAAGTCCTATTTTTCCTTTCAGCAATTCTATTTTGCTAAGACGAGTAAGGAGCGGTGGTTTGATGAATTATTCCATGTTCTTTACAAAATTTTCCAAAAGGTGATTCATATTCACCACCTCTATCACTTCTAAGTTTCTTGATTTTCTTACCAAGTTGATTTTCAATTTTATTCTTATATTGAATGAAAGTTTCAAAAGCTTCATCCTTGGTTTGAATTAAATAAACATAACTATATCTAGTACAATCATCTATAAAAGTGATAAAATATTTTTTCCTACCTCTTGTTTGAATTGATTTAAAATCACAAATGTCACTATGAATTAATTCAAGTGGTTCCGTACTTCTTTCAATTAAATAAAAATGAGTTTTTGATAATTTTCCTAAACGCAAATTTCACATTTATGATTTGAATCAATGTCAATTTTAGGTAAACATTCCATATTAATTAATCTACGCAAAGATCCATAATTAACATGTCCTGGTCTACCATGCCATAAATTTGAAGACTCAAGCAAGTAAGAAGAAGATGTATTTTTATTAATAACTGAGGGTACAACGGTCATATGGGCTTGAGCAGGCTTTTTGCTTGTTCTTCTTTTGCTTTTGCTTTTGTTACGGCAATTTTTGGCCCGATGTCATTCTTTGTCACAGATGTAACATTTGCCATTAAACTTGTACTTTTTATTTTCCCCTTCCCCCTTTAGAGCCTTGTGATGAACTTTCTCCAGAAGATTTTCGTTTCTTGGTTTTTGAAGCATGTTCCACCACATTTGCCTTAGACTCCATAAGATGCTTACCAACCTGCTTTTCAGAATTGTGATTGTCCTCCTCAATCCTCAAATGCACAATTAATTCTTCCATAAACATTTTCTTTGCGCTTATGTTTGAGATAGTTCTTGAATTCCTTCCAGTTTTGTGGTAATTTCTCAATTAAGGCTGCAACTTGAAAGAATTAATTGAGAGACATACATTCTGTGTGAATGTCAGGCAGGATGAGTTGGAAATCTTGAACTTGGCTGATCACAGTTTTAGAATCAATCATTACAAAGTTCAAGAATTTGTCGACCACAAATTTCTTTGAGCCGTCATCTTCTGTTTTGTATTTTTTCTCCAAAAGACTCCCAAAGTTCCTTTACTGTCTTGATAGGACTGTAGACGTTGTATAATGTGTTGTCAAGTCCGTTCAAGATGTAGTTCCGGCAAATGAAATCAGCATGTTTCCAGGTATCGACCGCAGCAACCACTTGCCGGTCGGTTTCACCATCTTTTAAAATAAGAGCATCCTCACTGAGGAAACGAGCCAGGTTCAGAGTTGTAAGATAGAACAACATTTTCTGTTGCCATCTTTTAAAATCAGCTCCTGAGAACTTCTCTGGCTTTTCACCGTGATTTACCGGTATTGTCACAACAGGAGAGGGGATTGGCGTCATTGCAGCCACCACAGTAGTACTTGTTTGAGCATTTTTTTCAGTAGCCATTAATTCTAATTTATAAAACAAAATTATAATTAGAATTTATACTACACAGAAAATTAATCAAAATTCACAGAATTAAATTTTGTAAAAATAAAAGAAACAAGAATGTAACTTTTATTTTTCAATTAATTTAGAAATAAAATAAAATTTTATTTAACCAAATTAATTCCACACAGAAAATTAAATTTCTGTAACACTTCAATAATTAAAATACTGAAATAGAATTTTAATTAATGAAAACCCAAAAAATAATTTCTAAAAACCAAAATTAATTTCTGAAAAAATTTTACAAAAATATATTCTGAATTGTTAATGATACTAGTACATTACTACTAGCTGTCAAAGAAAATAGACAGTATATTATTACTATCTGTCAAACAGCATATAATCATTATTTATTTTTCCAACCAGACTATTATTTTGTAAATTCACAGAAAATAATTTTTTCTAAAAAGAAGAAAGAGAAAGGGAAACAAATGAAAAATTCTGTAAACAGAATAATTCGAGTCTGTTAATAAAATAAATTGAAATAATTCAAACAAAATAAAATAAAACTTACAGATATTATCTTGATGAACCGAATCAATAATTAAAGACAAAGTCGAGTGTGTGACACTATGTCTTTAAGACAGATTCGCCCCGCTATGGTACTTACGGTTGAGTGGCGTCTATCTCCTAGGATACAATGATCTTCACAAACTTGTAGTAGCACTCCACACAAATTTGTACGGCGAACTAGAACCTTGTGTTCTTACTCTCTGAATATTATTCTAAAACTAAAATGAAGAATAATGTACAAAATAAATACTGGACAGCAAAGAGACAATTTGCAGATGATTTTCGGATCAATAAGACTGCTGGAAATGTCATGTATTTATAGACACAAAAGGCTGCCCCGAACAGGTGCAAACAAGTAGTGAACATGTGTGATTTGAATTTGAACAGATGTTGTTTAAAATCAAACAGATCTGCAAATTGATTCAACAGATTAACTGCTGGTAACAGCAGCAGTTATTTACCTGTTCTGAAACTGCCTGGACAGTTTCGAAATTAAATCTATCCCGGTGCTCGGTTTGGATTGTATTAACTTGTTGTGGAATAAAAGAAGAGACACAATTGTTTGGACAACAATTTTGAATTCAAATTCAAAATTTAATTTTTCCCGCAATAAATTTTAGGAAAAATTCAAATAAATATTGTCTAAAAAATTAATATTAGAACCAATCCGACCCACCACCTACACCCAGACGGACAGCGGCGGCGGCGCGCGCGCGTGTGTGATGGTTTGAGCTAAGGTTCACTTTGTCCATAACTCCTCCCTTCTACAAACTTAGGGTGCCCCTTGGGGCCGAACCCAAGTGTTGTAGGCTAGAGTTTATATACTCAACAAAACTCTCTTAAAGTTTCAATGTGGGACAAGCCCCACAAGGAAACCCACATTTAAAACTTAAATGCCCATTCCACGAATCCAAAAACGACGTCATGTTCCCATTCACTCATAAATGGTTTTGACGAACCATCTTCACCGTGTGACTAGCCACGCAGTAAGGAACACTTCATATCTTCAGACCCGCCCCAAAAGGCGTTCGAGGCCTACTCAATTTTGGGCTCAAAGTTAACCCAAAATATGTCTATATTAAACCATTTTTCCAACATATATTCAGCCAAGTCTTTTTGAAATTGTGAATTTGATCCTTTGTCGCCAGGGGCAGAGGCAACATAGGGCCAGGGGATCATGTGCCCCCTCAGTTTTGCAATTTTATTTTTTATTGTCATGTATAAATGTATTCTCTTTTTTTTTTCTTAACATGTTCTTTGGTTAATGATTTATTGTATTGTTCACAATAAGTAATTATTTGATACTTTGGGAACACTAAGTGGTATTATTTATGTAGTAGTTTAAATCAATAGCGTAGCAAAAAATATTATAGATTGGATATAATTAACTCGTTATTTTCAAGTAGTTGACATACCACTTAGTGTGATTTGTGATTTTCTATACTTTGAGCATCACGTAGGTAACGCCATATAGTACTCTAAGACTATTTAATAATTTTCATTTAAAGCACATCATTTATAAGCAATGTCATCTTTTTAATATTTTTCTGTCAAATAAAAATTAAATAGATTTTATAATAATTTGTGCTATAAATGATGTGTTTTTATTTTTTAAAATTAGGAATTTTGATCCATAATTTTGTGTGCTAAAATTGCAAACTTACATCATTATCCATTCCACACTATTATAGAATTTTGATTTGTTCTTATTAATAATGAATATGTAATTTTTTATGTTTAAATTTAACTCATAAAATGATTATTATCTTAATGTTGCTCATGAATTTTTTTAAAATAAAAAATTATAATTAATAAGTGCCCCTCTAACTTAATTTTCTAGCTCCTCGCGAATGTGCAAATGACTTTGAACGAAATCTCTTAATTATATTGTGTGATCACATAATGCCACAACATCACCCCCTTCATCCTCTTTTGATAGGATTCGTAGACTCGTTTGTTTGGTTTGTTTTTGGGAGAATTGTTTTTGAAAGAAATTTTGGAGAGAGAGTTTAGAAATTTTTTTGGTTTGTTTGGTTGTATATTTTGGGAGAGTTATTTTTTTGGGAGTTTGGGATGATTTGATATTTTGGGAGAATTTGAGTAGATGTGTGTAAGAGAAAAAGTGATTGAGAAGAAGAGAGGAGAGAGAAAAAGTGATTGATTGATGTGTAAGAGAAAGAAAGTGATTTTGAAATTTTTTTTAGAAAAATTCAAACCAAACAATTTTTTGAATTTTTTTTTCTAAAACTCATCTCCCAAATACAAACCAAACATACCCTTAATTTTTTTGCTCATTTCCATGCACACCATCTACACTAGTGTTGAGTTATGAATGTTAGACGGTCTTCTTCTCAGTTGAAGCCAACGCCACAGACATATGTATTTGTATTTTGGACTTCATGAGTAGGAATTTTAATGGGTAAATTATGTAAATAGTTCATGTAGTTTATATGATGTGTCAATTTAGTCTATATAGTTCTAATTTGTTCGATTTTACTCTTTAATTTAACGGATTGTGTCATTTTAATCCAATAAATAAGAGTTGTTAAGTTAATTTAACGGAATGTCAAATAATGTGTCAATTTGGTCATTATACTTTACACGATGTGTCAATGTGGTCCCTGTTGTTATAATTTTCTTGATTTTGACAGGGACCAAATTGACATATTGTTTCTTTTTGTTAAATTAATATAACAACCGTTATTTATTGGATTAAAATGACACTATCCGTTAAATTAAAGGATAAAATCGAACAAATTGAAACAACAGAAACTAAATTGACACATCATGTAAACTATAGGGATTATTTACATAATTTTCCCAATTTTAAATGCTTCACCAAAAAAATTCAGAGTGTTGGATGAAAAATATAAAATTGACAGTATGGGAAAGTGTGAATATTCTAAAAAATTACACAACTCAAATTTTTAAGATAATAAAATGAACAAAAAAAAAATAATAGACACAAAAATGTGTGTAACCATCGAACTTTATTGTAAAAATTTTTAAAAAAAAACAACGATGCTACACACCCCCACTGGGGGTCGACCCCCAGTGATGTAGCGCGCTTCCATTGGCCAGTTTTTTGTTTTTTTTCTTTTCTTCCAATGCCGCAGTGCCACGTGGCACTGGAGGTCGCTGGGGGTGGGTTTTACTGGGGATCGGATGCATTTCTGAAAAAAAATATAGTAATAATAAAAAGGCATGACAGCATGCCAATTGACATGCAATAATAATTGAGATATTTAAATTTGGAGATGTCATGACTTTCAAAATCATCTGAACCACTTATAATAGAGGAATAGAAAAAAGAAAAAAATATATATTTGAATAGGAAAATGAGTGAGACTTCTTTTTTGGAAGACCCCACAACTCTTATAATGATCTACATCACTCATGATATGTGGGTCTTATTTATATATGTGTGAGTCCCGCATCATAACTAGCGTAGATTTCTTTAAAAATCGTGAAAGTCTTTCAAAAAAAAAGAAAAAGAATTTCTATCATTATTAATTTGAAATAATTCAGATCATTTTAAGGTCATGAAAATCTCTAAAATTGAGGGCCCTGTTTATTTTTCTTTTGACATGTGTGGTTGTTGTCAAAAGTCACATCAACATTTGAATGAAAATCTGGGTGAAGTAAACACATGGTGTCATTTGTTATTGTTGGTCAAGTTACTATTTTCTAAAGAAAACTCTATAATCTAATCTTTCAGTACACATTACCACCACATACCACCGCCATTGCCACAAATCTCTTTCACACAACTGTCAACCTTGAAGCTTGAGTAACCAGCTTAGGGTATGATAGAATATCATCCCTTATTTATAAATGAAGATTTAGGGTTACAAGATGAGCCCTGAGGGTATATAATAATACAAACCAACTTTCAGCTAATATAATATTAGAACACTTTCGGTGAGCATAATATGCTAACAGTGAGAATAACATGTTAACACTCCCCCTCAAGCTGGTGCGAAGATATCTCTCATGCCCCATTTGCCTAATATGTCATGAAATGGTTTATTCCCAATCCCCTTGGGAGAATGTCAACAAGTTGTTCACCAGACTGGACAAAAGGAGTACAAATGGTATCACTAATGAGTTTCTCCTTAATGAAGTGGCGATCAATCTCAACATGTTTTGTTCTGTCATGTTGAACTAGATTATGAACAATGTTGATGGCGGCCTTATTATCACAGTATAACCGCGTAGAGTCCGTTTGATCAATACCTAGATCACTCAACAATAACTTGATCCATAAAAGTTCACACACACCTTGTGCCATAGCTCTAAACTCAGCTTCAAGGCTTGACACGCAACCACATTCTGCTTTTACTCCTCCAAGTAACTAGGTTGCCTCCAACAAATGTGCAATACCGAAGTCGATCTCCTATCGCCATCGATCCAAATCGACAAGATTCAGATAGGCTTCTACACGAAGATGATCATACTTTGAAAAATAAAGACCCTTGCCAGGAGCAGACTTCAAGTACCTCAAGATTCTCATGACAGCCTCAAGGTGAATCTGATGAAGAGCATGTATAAACTGACTAACTACACTGACAGCAACAACAATATCAGGACGGGAGTGAGATAGGTAAATGAGCTTACCCATTAATCACTGATAGCTCCCTCTATCAATAACTTCTCCTCCTTCATCATCCCCTAATTTCTAATTGGGTTCCAATGGAGTGGCACATGCCTTGCAGCCAAGCATCCTAGTTTCCTTCAACAGGTCAAGTACATATTTTCTCTATGAGATAAA
The DNA here is from genome assembly GCA_025200525.1 of Camellia lanceoleosa. Lineage (NCBI taxonomy): Eukaryota > Viridiplantae > Streptophyta > Magnoliopsida > Ericales > Theaceae > Camellia > Camellia lanceoleosa. The sequence goes on along the minus strand of CM045764.1, from coordinate 110,788,018 downwards.
TATCTCATCCTTAGAGCGAGCAACTTCAATTCCCAGAAAATACTTCAAGCTTCCCAAGTATTTGATTTCAAACTCATTAGCTATCTACTTATACATACACGACATATATACTAAATAGAGATGAGAGATGAGAGTATACCAATTTGAGGAGATCGATCGACGATGAGATCGACTAGCGGTTGACGAGATCAATGAAGGAAGCGGCTGACGAGATTGATGAGATCGACAGAGGAAGGCGACTGGCTGAGAAGATCGATCGACGATGGCGATTGACGAGATCGATTGAGACTACCGAGGGACGATCGACAGAGGAAGACGACTGGGTGACGACGGCGAGCTGAAGAGGGACGCAACAGATGATCCATCCAGGTAATTTCGGTAAGCTTCGAACCCTAGAGTGTCGTTGGTGTAGAGGTCGACCAACAAGTGTGAGCCGAAACCCTAGAGGTTCTGCTTTGATACCATGAAGCTTGAGTAACCAGCTTAGGGTATGATAGAATATCATCCCTTATTTATAAATGAAGATTTAGGGTTACAAGATGAGCCCTGAGGGCATAGAATAATACAAACCAACTTTTGGCTAATATAATATTAGAACACTTTCGGTGAGTATAATATGCTAACAGTGAGAATAACATGCTAACAAACCTTTTCACTAGCTCCATCGTACTCCCTAAAAAATCTAGAAGAAGAAAAAGAACTATCGTTTATTATCTCTGTTGCTTCTCCTTGGAATCATATATTTAAAAGAAGAAGAATAAAAAAAAAAAAAATGGAAAGGGGTGGCAGAAGAATTGCCACAATTTGAAACCCTATAATAAAAGGAAAATGAAAAGAAAAGGAAAAAAAAGAAAGAAAAAAGACGAGGAGCTTGAGAGAGAGGGGTGATGGAGAGACCAATGGGGAGTAGATAAGGTTGGAAAGGGAGCAACAAGAATGGCGGATTAGGGTTTTAAAGTTAGAGAAGTTGAAAGAATTTTGAGGGAAAAAACAAACGTTTGAAAGGTAGAGAAGATGAAAAAATTTTGAGAACAAACAAAAAATTATTATTATTGAGTGTCTTGGAAGTGGTGTATATTGAGATAAAAATACCTTCAATAAGTTTTTTTAAAAGAAACTTGTTGACTATTGTAGTTAATTGCATCTTATTTTTGATAATTACATTTGGACAGTTTTCATAAGTTCTCTAAATAATTTATACGAATAAATAGATCAAATAATGAGTAACATCAGAAATATACATAAAAGATAATTAAATAAAATAAAAAAGTATACAATACTTTAGCTTGTGTATAATTAAGAGTACCATTCAAATTATTTAATGTATAGTATAAAAATAAAGAGTGGTGCAACAATCCCTAAGAGCACCTAGTAGCCCAACAACTCTATTTTGATATGAAGAATAAAATTCACTCGATATGTCAAATGCTAAATGCTGAGTTGACATTTGACATGAACTCAACATGTCAAATTTGACATGTTCTATGTTGATGTCAAATATTAGACTACTCAATGAAATAATTTCATTTTTAAAAATAATAGAATAATAGATTTGATATATTGAGTGAAGAATTTTTATGTCTAATTAACATATGCCAATTTGCTATCTAAGTCTTCAAAAAAAATTTGGCACGCCAAAATTTGAAAGTTTGGGTGGAGATGCTCTAATATATCCTTCATATTTGGGTAAATTACTAACAAGTCTTCTTTGAAAGATATGTGGCTTATTTAGTCCCACAATTTTTTGTTTTTACTCAAAAGTCCTGTAGCGTTTTTCTTCTTCTTTACCTTTGTTCTTATTTGTCTTTGTCTCTTTTTCTTCTTGATTTCCAGTGACTGGCGACCATGCCTTGCTTATTCTCGTTCTCTTTTTGATATATAGTCATCGATGACTACCATCGATTGGGATTCACAGGTAACCGCTGACTCTTTACTTCATCTTCACCGACAACGAAGAAGATCAATTTTCGACGAAGAAAATGAGTAGTCTACATCAGATCCGGCTAGTTCTAAATCAAAAATAGTTGTCGGAGTACAATCTTCTCTATATTTGTCTCTCTCATTTGATCTCTCAATTTTTTCTTTACTATACATGTCTCTTTCCTTGTTTTAATGTAAAAAAAAAAAATCATGTTCTAAACAAGTTGTTTCGCGTTTTAGTTACAAGCGATGAAAATTATAAAATTTTGTAATTTCAACTTTTTTGATGCTGAAATAAATCATGGTTTAAAATTGTAAAATTTTACAGTTTCATAATATTCTTTAGAGCTGTAAAATTTTACAGTTTTATAACATGTTTTCTAATTTGATTAATAAGGATAAATGCTAAATAGGTTTTTATTTTGAAATTGTAACATTTTATAGTTTCAAAATTTACTTTTCAGTTTGATTAACATTGGAGATTATTTACTTAAACCTTACAAAACTTAAAAAATAACATATTTTTTTTTTCTCATTATTGTTGTTTATTGTTGTTATGTTTTTTCTTATTCTTTTAGTTTACCAATATTTAGCACATTTTTCTATATTTTTTGTTTTAATTTCTCCTTTTTTTTTTCCCGACAATATTCTGGACATTTCGACGATATTTTTTACATTCAACGAACGTTTCTAACATTTCGGCAACTTCTAGTAATGTTCAGAACATTCTAGCGATACTCTAACGAATTTCTGACGACCGTTTGACGTAAGTCCGATAGTGGTCGGATGTAGCAGAGTCTGTAAATAAATAAATAAAAAGGATTTGTTGGTAACAATTAAAAATACGTAAAACTAATTGGTGTAAATATTTTGTATTAGGATTAAATAAGTTTTCAATTTTGTGTATAGGACTTACAGGTAAGTTTCCCTCGTATTTTGCCTTTTGATGAAATGAAAGAGAGAGAATAAAGAGATAAATAGAGAAAGATAAAAAAAATTGAGAAGTATGGTCTATTTTATATCATTAGAGATGGATTAAAGGTGTCGAATTAGAGTTTTCAAATATTTTTTAAGAATAAATTACCATTTTAAATTTATAATCCCCATCTGGAAAAATGAAAATAAAATAAAAAAATGAACGTAGTGAGGAGGGGGTGTAAATAGTTGAATTCGTGGGGATAAATAGAAGCTACGGCATAGACAATTGAAGGCGCAAAACAAGGCAAGAATCATTTTTTCAGAACAGAAAAAATTTCCCAAATCTTACTTAAATCCTGCAGTATCTCCAGCCCCTTCATTTTCCTTCCAGCTGCAGAACAACAGCAGCAGCAGATTCAGAGAGAATATATAACCCAAAAAAAGAAAAGAAAATAAAAGAAGCGAAGATGATGAAATTACAAATCGCACCATCTTCATATTCACAGAAGAAGAAGAAACAAAAGAGCGGAGGCGGCCAACAACAAGAACAAAACCCTAATGTTGCTGAATCCACTCGCATTCGTATATCCCAAATCATCGACCAGTTTCTTTCTACAAATGATGATAGTAAGCCCAAGTTCGCTCAATCAATGACAACCAAACCCAAACCCAAATTCCAATTTCATTTTTTTTTTTTTGGGTCCTTTGCAGTTCAATAGTGTAGTTTCTTGATGTTTTGTTTTTTCTTTGCATTTATTTGTGTGATTTTGGAAATTTGGCACATGGGTTTTTCGTTGTTTATTGAAACTGTGTGTTTACATTCAGATTCTGCTTCTTTTCTGTAATTCTCTGCCCATTCATTAGGTATCGTTTTGGTTTTATCGTCTCTTAACAATACCCATTATCCAGATTGATAATGTTGGTCTTTTTCCGATTCTGGAGAGGGTCTCTACGCATTAGGCCATCTCCTGCCCTTACTTATATTTGTAGTACTCCAATGGCCAAACTCAAAGTTGTATAAATTTCAGTAGAAGTATGATAATTGGCACAACTGTAAATTTACAAGCTATTATATCACCCCAAATTGGGTAGTTCTATTTGCACAGAAAACTTTATCTTAGTACACACCATTTGTGTTGATATAAACTTCCAAACAAAAGTAAAATGTTCAAATTCCCATTCAATAGTAGATATGTGAACATTTGTATTTTGTTTGGAAGTTGATATCTGAACAACGCAAATGGTGTGTAGTGAGACAAAGTGTGGTGTGCAAACAGAATCACCCCCAAATTGTATTTAGAAATTTGAGTAAAAAAACGGTGTCTCTCTTGATTGGGTTCAAAATTTGAGTAAGACTAAATTTGGTATGAGTTTGAGTAAAGGAGTGGAGAGAGATTTTGAGCATTTTTACTCAAATTCAAATTTGATATGGTTAAAGGGTAAGGATTGGAGATGCCCTTATATGCTCTATGTAGTTTGTAAGATTCATGTGTTCATTGGTAGTTCCCTTTTGGCGCCTTTAGTTGATAAATTCTTGCTTATTTTTGGAAAAAGTGATTTTGATAATTTTGTAATTGATGCAGTGTATGCTTTCGAACCCAACCTTACAAATGCTGAACGTGCTGTGGTGCATGAATTATGTAGGAAGCTGGGTCTGAAGTCCAGAAGTAAAGGGTGAGTATAGATATGGTAACATTAGAATTTTCTATATTATTGATTCATAATAATGTAGGCTAGTTTTTCAGCATCCTCTTTTAATTTTCTAGGCGTGCTGGTCATAATATGTTTGCTGTTTACTATATAGTTCTTATGGACTTGAGCTTGTGTAGGAATGGGAATAAACGGCATGTTTGTGTGCACAAAATTAAAAAGAATGGCTTCACCAAGGATGGGAAGGAAAATTGCAGTTCTTTTACATTTTCGGAAGATGCAAAAGAGGTTTTACAGGACTTATTTACTCAATATCCTCCTGATGATCGAGATTTGGGTGAGGAAACTATTGGGAAACATGGTGGAAAAACTGAAAAAATACGAGAAAAAAGAGATGATATTTTTTGCAAACCCTCAATGAACAAGGCCGAAATCGGGAGAAAGGTGGAATCATTTGCTTCCAAGTTAGAAAAATCCCAAGAGTTAAGACAGGTCCTGCTGACTAACCATACTGATTTTTTGAGTTCTATGTTTATTCACGTGGTTGGATATACTTTTAAAATGTTATTCTTCTATTGGAGTTAGATTGGGTGGAACTTACAATATTCTTTTAATAATTTGAGAATGATGGTTTCTTGTGATTTTATCCTTGACAGATTACTGAAGGGAGAGCTAAGCTCCCAATTGCATCTTTCAGGGATGTGATTATGTCAACAATAGAATCTAATCAGGTTTTATATGTTCTTTTTGCTTAGTGGTGTTCATTTGTTCTTTGTTTCTTTGTTTCTTTTCTTCTTTTATTTGTTTGTTTTCATTTTTTATTTTATTTTATTATTATTTTTTGGGGGGAAGGGATGTTTGTTCTTACAGAATTTATCAAGCTATATTCACAAAATCTTCTAAGAAAATAACCATAAGCCTGAAAAAAGCATGTTTCTTTCTTAAAAGAAAATATCAAATAAATAGACCTCCCTTAAGGTCTTAGTGTTGCCATAGCAAAGGGTTTAATGATGTTAATCATGATTTTTTATTTTGGGTTATTTACGTGGACCCTCCCATAAGGTTTTTGACAATTACAAGGACTTTCCCTGTATTTTTTGAAATTACATTGCCCTTCCTTACTTTACCTGACAATATACATAGAAACAACCCCCACACACACACACACAATCCAAAGTTAACATGGCATCAATGGCTAAGATGGAAAAGTATGATGTCATCACTTAAAAATTTTAAAATGACAATTATGCCCATGTTCAAGTCAAAATATGTTGGAAGAACTCACACAAGTCAAATATAATTTACTTATTGGAGCATAACATTGCAACACTGGATCCTTACCCTGCCCCAGCATAATCAGATGTAGTAATCCTTTTTCATTCATAGCTACGATCACTCATGGCCTCGGGCGACCACTGCAACCTCTTCTTCCTCTCTTATTCCTCAATTTTTTTTTTTTTTTTTCTATAAAACAATCGGCACGCCATTCTTCTCCACCTCTCAACCCCTTCCACCACTCCTAACTGCCTCCTTATGCCCCCGTTCCTTTCCTCCAACCCCGACTTCCTTCTGCATCACGTATGCCCCTTCCACCACCCTGCTAGCCTCCTCCAACCCACATTCCCCTACTCTGGTACAACTGATCATTTCATGGGGATGTGATGAGCAATTAGCCTCGGCTTTGATGACGACCCTAACAGTAGTTTGTTGACCAATGCAGATGGGGCGATAGTCCGTGGTGACTCCAGGAATTTTTTTCAAGGTGTTCACAGTTGGTACTCCAAGAATTTTTTTCAAGATAGACATTCAAAAATTTAATTTTTTTAGACTTTCCAAATCACACAAATAAAATAAAATTATAAATATATTGATATCGATGTTTCAAAAAATGAAATGTAGATACAAAAATTTACATAAATATATTTTGTTTTTATCACTAGTATGGTAAAAATAAAAAAAAAATAAAAAAATTGAAGAAAGCTCCTTTAATTCAAATTGACATAAACTATAAAACTACTGATCATCATTAACATTCAAGTGGTACATTTGTTGAGAATTGCAAAATCACACAATTTTGTCAAAGAAGTACTTTGCACAGGCCGAGGAAGCAAAACATATTGTGTGTTTACTTCACAAAGCATATATATTGATTAAAGGATTATGGGATGGGTTGGGTGTACAAGAAAGTGGGCTGTAGTGGGTGTTCAATTGGGTTAGGGGTTCAAGAAAAAAGGTTAGGGTGTTCAACGTAAAAGCTTTGGGTTGAATTACATATATATATAAATAAATAAATAATTCCAGGGTGTTCAATTGAACACCCACCCTTACATGTAGAGTCACCCCTAGTGATAGTGATGCATGTTGGTTTCGGTTTCGCATTGAAGGGATGAATTGTGAAAGACATACTGGAGGAACATTGAAAATGTAGTTGATGAGTGCTATTATCGTCTTTCTTTCCCCTTCATTTGATTTGTATTCCTTTTTTTTTTATTTTTTATTTTGAAGTTTCAATCCATTTTCTCTCTCCAAAACTTTCAACTGCTCTCTCTAAAGTTAAACCCATCTGAAGCAACTATACTAACCCATATCTGCGACCTATGTATGCAACAGTGCAAAAAAAGAAGAAGAAAAGAATTCAATCTTGCAAGGTTTATGATGAAATGACTGCGAGACTTGCATATGCTTCATGATCAATAAAGTGAACCCAGAACACACAAATTAAGCTGGGTTTAATTTATAGAGAGAAAATCAAATGAGTTTAATTCATAAAGAGAGTATGGGAAAGATTAATCTATATATATATATCATTGTTGCTTTGAGTTGCTCCTAGAAAACCCACATTATTTGTTGTTGAAATTGGATTTAGTTTTTAGAGAGAGAAGTCAACTAGGTTTAATTTCAAGAGAAAATATGAGAAAGTCTGGATATAAGTATAGACAAAGAAATAATTTATGACGGGAAAAATAGATGAAAAAGAAGGTGATAATATACCGTGGAGGTGTTGGTGATCTGGGTGGGAGACCATAGCTGGGGAAGAGGGATGTTTGCTCATGGTGGTGAAGAATATGGTTGGGGAGTTATTTTTTGTGGTAAGATTGAATATTTTAACACTGGTGTTCTCTAAAATGAAGGGTATTTGACACTGCTAGCATGACAACTCTGACAGGGGAGGTTAGTGTTATTTTAGAAACCTCAAGGAGGTCTCTGTAATTGCCAGATAATTCAGGAAGGGTGCGTATAATTAACCCTTTTGTTTTTTGACCCAAAAAAGGAGGATTGAGGTCTGGTGTCTTAATTAATTAATTATTTATTTAAAAAAAGGGTATTGTATAGTAGTCTCTATGGAGCTGGGACAAGGCATTCTTTGAGACTGAGGGGCGAACATGGTTGCCACCTGCTAATGGATTTTAATTTACAATGTATATTGCTGCTTGCTAATTTAAAAAGATATCTGGTGATATTAGACCCTTTTTTTTGGTACCTATCATGTGGATGCCTTTGACCTGTGATTTGTATCCATCTGTTTTCTATCACTTCTTATGGACTTACTATGTGTTGAAAATACTGGAACCAGGTAGTGCTTGTATCTGGCGAGACTGGATGTGGAAAAACAACACAGGTTAACATTTCTCTCTCTCTCTTGATAAGCAACAAATTTTTTATTGATGAGAAAGAAGAACCACAAAGAGTACAATGTAGAACACATAGTCCACCAATAAAAGAAAAATAAAAAGCAAAATTACATGTCACCCACCACTCTCCATCCTTTACTAATAGAAAACAACAGTATCCCCTTAAAGGGATAAAATGCCAAAACCCAAAAAGATGTCCAGTAACAAATTTTATCCCACAAACCCCCTTTATCTTCTATGTTATCCTAAAAAATCATTGCATTTTTTTCTAATTATAGAACCCAAAGCACCACAAAAACTACGGCCTTGTTTGGTTTGTTTCTCAGAAAATTTTTTGGAAAAAATTCTCTACAAACAAATTTTCAAGAGTAATAACAAATTTTTTCAAAAAAAATTTCAAAATTTTGTTTGGTTACCTACTTTCCAAAATCACACTCTCTCTCATACACATCAAATCAATCACTTTTTTTAAAACTCTCTTCCCAAAACAATTTTCCAAAACTATTTCTGAAAAAAGGCAAACCAAACAAGTTTTCGTACTTTTTATCTCAAAAACTACTCTACAAACACAAACTAAACACACCCTACACATCTAAGAAGATCATGTGCCTTCCTATTAAAGCCACATCCCAAAAATCAATGAGAAGCATTCAACATTACTTGACAAAAAGATATTGTTCTTAGTTATCTTCACAGTCAGTGAGGTGTAAACGTATTACGACTGTGCATGGCAATTTTATTTTCTCTATTCTATATGATGCTTTAATTTCGACTGGTAGAATGGAAATAAGATTACACCATGCAGTTAGAAGGTTTCCTGAAAGGATCTAATTAGTTTATATTGGGGTTTTTTTACCACAATTAATTTTATTGTATCAAATTATGTAGAATGGCAGCTCAATTCTTTTAAAAGATTGCGAACTCTTCAATGCCGGAGATTTAAAGTTTCACTCTGAATTAAGTGTCATCAAATAAGTTACCAACTTAGAGATGAAAAATAACTGGTTTTCGGCAAAGTGAAGTTATGGTAACACTCATTTTTAGTGCTGAACTTCCAAACCTGAACCTTGGTTTGTGGTAGTTAGTTGGGTGGGCTTAAAAGACAAGGATTACTTACTACCTAAAAATTATTTGTCCTTTCAGAAAATACAGTTGTTGGACTTGTTGCTAACCAAATCTCCATCTTGCAATGGGCATTATTGAAATAAATTAGTTCGGTAGGGTGTTAAGATGCTATTAGTTAAATCTGATGGCCATTATAATGTGGTCAGGATAATTTTCAAGGGGAATAGTATACTCTTTTGCACTAAGAAAATTACTAATGGGATTAAATATTAAAGAAACCTTGGTTGTAAGCTTGACTGTAAGGCCTTGATTGACAGGAAATACACTAGCTGAGGATCTTTGGCCAGCTGTCAAGTTTTGTTTATCGCATGACAATTATCTAGTTACTCCTTGATTATATATTGCATCTCTTAGGGCTACCCCTTTGCCTCATTCAATCTCTCTAAAGCCAATCCCTGTGCCACTGTTCAGTTTCTGTTTTCCCTTGTTTGTTTTGTCCAGTTTTGGGCTTCATGATCTGTTTCAATAAAAAGTTTTTTTTTGGACGAACTGACTATGTTTTTTAGAGTCGAAAATTACATTTGGAAGCCTGCCATATCTGGAATGAGTTGGTTTAGTGTCCGATGTGTCCCTAGTGTGTTCCAAATCTTCCAAGTAATAAAATTTAAAATTAAGACATGTCTGCTTTTGCTGAATCTGATGCCTCTTTGTGCCCAACAAGTCTAACACAGTCATGGACCCTTATGGACCTGCCCCGTGCTTTCTGGTCGGCAGGTTAGAAACCCTCAACAAGAACTTTCTGTGGAGGGTTCCTTTTTGTTTTATTTAAAAAGCAGAGCCAATTTTTATTATTTAATTTTATCCTTTTGGGTAATGCCTATTGCTCATGAATCTCCCTTTGGAAGTTTTTTTTTTTTTTTGTTTTCACAATCTGATGTTGTTATTTGGTATTTGCCATCTAACTGTCGTTGCTTCTACAAATGGTTTTTACTATTCTTACTCCTGCATTTAATGTTTTTTACCAATTTTAATTCTGCATATAATTCTTAGAATTTAATGTGTACTAATTGAGCACTTTATATATATATATATAATTCTTAGAATGAAGTTTTTCTTCTTGTGCTGCTTTGTTTGGTTCCATTTTACTATCCATTACCCATACTGGTTCAAGAAAAAATTTAGTGCAATGATCTATTGGCACTTCATCCTTTTTTCTCTCTCTTTCCCTCTCTTAATTAAAATTTGTGTTTCGCCCCTTTATCTACTAGATATACCCATTAGCTTTCATACCCCTATCTGAAGTTCTTGTGCAGAGAGTAGGCAAATTCAAACAAACAAACAAACAAAAACAAAAAACTAAAAAGGGGGGGGGGGGGGGGGGGGTGAAGTGAGGTCAAGCCAATATTATAACCGTTCTCTTATTTGTAGAGTGCTTGCGTGTATGTGTGTAAAGGGAATACAAATTTTCCATTTTGTACTTTCGTATTAAATTTTGACGGCTTGGATGGAATTCTTTTGATGCGTGACAGTGATCTTCCATTGCTGCTCTAATATGTTAGTTATGAACCACAGCCAAAAAGCATTTGATTTTTCATATTGTTGTCTCCATGTTGCAAAATTTTCTTTGATGTACTTGGTATTGTATTAACTTTAACTTTTTTTGAACATGTCGCAAATATTATTACGCATGGCACTTGACTTAACCTTATCAATATGTTTCAGGTCCCGCAGTTTCTTTTGGATTACATGTGGGGCAAGGGTGAGGCATGCAAAATAGTCTGCACTCAACCACGGCGAATCTCAGCAACATCAGGTGCATTCCAGCTCTTTATGTCTATGAATATCTTTGTTCTTGTTTTCTGCTTCCCTTTTTCTCTCACTTTCAGCTGCATACAAATAATAAATATTATTTATCTATTTATTTATTTTTAATGTGTAGTTGCTGAAAGAATCTCTCGTGAAAGAGGCGAAAATGTTGGAGATAGTGTGGGATATAAGGTAATATCTATGATCGGTACTGTTACTTGTATGATTGCTATTTTCATATAGCAATAAATTCATTTACTTTTTAGTAGATTTGACTAGGTCTCGGGTTTTATAGCAATAAATTCATACATCTTGTTGGAGACTCCGCTTTTGTGGGAATCTTGTGCACTGGATTGTCCCTTTTTATGAGTTATGTTTATCTATTTTACCAGTTTCTACTTCTCTTGCATAAAATTGAATATTGAGAAGAACTTTATGATAAAAGTTTTTTGATACATTCAGTCAACAGTTGATCACATAAGAGATTTAACCAAAATTAAAATTTTGAAACAATTTTAATGAAACGTTTTTTTGCTCCATTGCAACCTCTAGTGAAGCAACTAATGGTTTCTGTGCTTGCCTAGAGAAAGAAGTTCCATGTTATGTACTTTGCAATCATTCCTAATTGAGGAAATAATTACTAGTTGCATTTGTATTGGAATATTTTTTTTGTCAATAGTTGACATTTTGTTTGGAAACTGCTTCTAATCTAAGTGGAGAAGGAAGATTGTGAGAAGAAAAAGAGAAACAGGAGGGGGTAAAGAGGTTACAAAGCGTGCTAGGGAGAGACAAAGGTTCTCTATTCTTCATCTGATTCACACCAAGAAAGAAAATTTAGGATAAAAGACAGTTTTAGTCCCTAAAGTATGTGTTATTTGTCATTTTAGTCCCTTAAATTTCAATTTTGTCATTTTGGTCCTTAATGTTATCAATTTGAGTCAATTTGGCCCTATCTCTAACATCCGTCTAAATTGATAACGGGAACATAGATAAAAGACAGTTTTAGTCCCTAAAGTATGCGTTCTTTGTCATTTTAGTCCCTTAAGTTTCAATTTTTTGTCATTTTCGTCCTCAAAATTGTCAATTTGATCCTACCTAACGTCTGTCGACATTACAAGTACAACTTTGGCAAGGTCAACCTGAGCAGCCCGAGCCTTGCCCAACTTTTTTTAAGGGCTTGGACAAAATATTTTTGAATTCGATACGGGCTTGGACAAAAATTCAAAAGCCTGAATTAAATTTAGGCGAACTTGTGCAAAAGACATCAAACAACCTAAGAACTCGAAACCCGAATTATATATATAAATATATCAAAATAGTATAACATATAAATTATTAGCCTTTGGATGATGTTAAAAAGGTAATTTAGATTGTTGTGTGTGGTAATACAGTACAATAAGGTATATATTCAAGGTAAATAGACATGTTGCATAAAATGATTGGAGTTAGGACCAAATTGACAAAAATTAAAGCCTAAGGACTAAAATGAAAAGGAACGCATACTTGAGGGACTAAAACTGTCTTTTATCCGTACTGTTCCCGTTATCAATGCAAACGGATGTTAGAGTTAGGACCAAATTGACTCAAATTGACAACTTTGAAGACCAAAATGAAAAAATTGAAACTTAAGGGACTAAAATGAAAAAGAATGCATACTTTAGGGCCTAAAGCTGTCTTGTATCCGAAAAGGTATGATAGGCTTCTATAATTAGTGGAAAATAACTGTGATAGCTTCTTATTCAAAGACTTGCTATCAAGATAGTGACTTGAAAAGACAACCAAGAGAGAGAGGGGTTGATTTGAATTTTTCTTTGGAAAAGGATCTGCCAGTGTTCCCCTTGAAGCCTAACACAAACCACAAGGCAATAAAGAGAAGAAATAGAGGTAACAAACATGCAAATAATTTATAGTGGTTCAACTCAACCACAAACCTACATACACTTGATGAGGTGCCTCTCACTACACCGGTTTCTCCACTGCATCCACTTCTATTACAAATGCTTGTTTAATATGGAGCCAATTCTCCAGTTACAACACCTGAGATTTATTCAAAGCCTGTCCCTTGTCACTCACTCATAGGTGATGGGGAATGTGAATGCACATGATGATGCTTCAGGATTTAAAAAGTGGCAAAAGGATAAAAATTATAAAAAAATCAGGAGATATAAGTTGGCCAATAAGGAGGTTAAAAGGAAATTAAGTTAAATGAAAAACATTTAGAAAGCCTACGAGGAGAGGAATATAAAGGAATTTTTTTACCGAACCCAACGACACTAAACGTTGGGCAACTAAAAAACAACACATTCATAAAATAAATGTAGCTGAGATGAGGATGCTCAAATGGATGTGTGATAAGACTGAAAGATGGAATTAGAATTGAATATATTCGTGAAATGGTGGTAGGAGTAGCACTAATTGAAGATAAGTTGGGAACGAGCATGCTAAGATTGTCATGTACAACAAAGACCGATAGATGCAGTGGAGAGGAAAGGGTTATATGACTACTATATAAATGGAAATGTTAAGGGGTGGGAAATGCCTAAACTTACTTGGGATGCAATAGGAAAAAATAATATGATTTTTTTAATTTAACTAAGCAAATAGCCCTTTGATAGAGCAAAATGATGAAAAATAATTCATGTGGCCGACCCCACTTGATTTGGATACAAGAGTTAGTTGTTTTATTTGGGTTTAGATTTTATTGTTTATTAGGATTCAATTATTTAAAATAAAAAAAACTTTGGTAACTTTTATTGGAGTTTCCTAGGATTCCTATAAATATGTGTAATAGGTTTGGAGACTGTTACTTTGGCATTGATTGAATATTGAGTTGATATTCTGTTCTTGCTTTCTCCTTTATTGTCTCTTCTTCTCTAGTTATTCTTCTTGTCTATAATTCTTCTTCTCTTCTTCTTCTTGGTGTGACATCAGAATTGGTACTTGGTAGTAATAGTCATGTTTTTGAAAAGCATGCAAAACAAATATGTATGCCTCTGCGTGTGTATGTAGATACTCTAATTTCATAATTATGGACAATCGTATATAGCAATTATAAGTTGTTTCACAAGTGGTATTTTCTCATGCCATGTTGGAACAGTTGTTCCAATACTATACAAGTGAAACAAGTTGTTTCTAATGTTTCTGGTTTTCATTTACCATCCATTATTCTAAAGCTATATATCTTATTATTACTGACTTAGCTTTGTTGCAAACCCAGATACGTTTGGAGACCAAAGGTGGGAAGAACTCGTCCATAGTGTTTTGCACTAATGGGGTTCTGTTGAGGGTGCTGGTTTCTAAAGGCACTGAAAGGTTGAATGCAGAATCTTCAAAAAGACTGGCAAAGGATGCTGTTTCTGACTTAACTCACATTATTGTGGTATTCATCTTATTCTAACTTGACGTGTGATTTTTTTTTAATTATTTGCTCTTGAATATTGTGTTGTATTGTCCAATCTAGGGTTTGTTCTGTTACATTCATTGCATTACAATTCTGACTTGTCTTCCATTATATTTATTGTTGATGATTCTGATAGCTCCTTTGTCCTGAACATAGATTTGTTTAAATTGGTCCCTTGTCTGATAATATCTATTGCTTCTAATAACTATTCCATATTTTTAATATTAATCTTTATATTCAAATTCTGAAGTAGTGAGTTGTCCCTTTAAATGGGGGTCTACCCCCTTTTAGATTTTGAAAATAAGCGGTTGGTCCATCAATCTTTTAAGAAGTATTTTGAGGAGTGGTGAGAGGGATGTAGGGTTAGTGGGTGAGAGGGCTTTAAGTGTATGAAGCTCAAGTTAGTGAAGGTTAGGTTAAAAGTGTAGAATAGGGGATTTTTTGGGGATTTGAGGGTGATTGAAGATGTGATTTTAAGTAGAATTGATGAGTTGGATATTTTTAGTTAAGGGGGGTTCTAGATGAGTCTCCTAGGAAGGAAAGATTGGAGTTAAAGATTAAGTTTGGAAATTGGGTGTTAAGGGAGCAAATATTTGGGATAAAAAATAAAAAATTAGATGGTCAGAGGCAGGGGATAATAATACCAAACTATTCCATAGGGTGGCATATGGGAAAAGGGAGAAGAAGTTGATAAAGAGGTTGGAAACTGATTCAGGAAGGGTAGTGGATGCAGAGGGAGGATTAGATAATTAATTTAAAAAATTCTTTTTATTCTGGGTTGTATACCTCGAGTGGGGTGGACAGGCTTGGCATTGAGGGTTTGGATTGGTTTCCAATCAAGGTCAATAAGTCCAATTGGTTGGAAAGATATTTTGATGAGGAAGAAATTAGATTGGTTTTTTTTAGTTTGATAAGGACAAGGTTTCAGGACCCGATGGTTTGACTATGGTTGTTCTTCAGGTTTGTTGGAATGTGTAGAGGGAGGGATTTGGTGAAGGCATTTACTGAAGTTTTTGAGAATGGTGTGCTGAATGCTTGCGTAGGTGGCTTGGGATCAAGATCTTAAGCTAACCATGAGGATGTGTTTGCGTGGGATCGGTGGCTTAGGAAAGATTTTTTGAAAGTGTCTGTTGCTGGTTCTATGTTCTCTTAACCGGTTATTGAAAGTCCATTGATGTATTTATTTTTTCTTTTTAACTATGTTTTTGAAGTCCTGAAAAATGTATGCTATATATGACTGCCTGTTTTGTTTTGATGATTTGTCACTTAACAGGATGAAATTCATGAGAGGGATCGCTACTCCGATTTCATGCTAGCAATTCTCAGGTACTTCCTTTTTGGTATCTTTTTTTATTCTTTACGTGGACTTGCATATGTACATTGCTTGGTTGATAAATGTGGTATATAGACTGCGTGACATAGGACCGCTTTAAGAAAACTGACCTGAGGCTATCTGCAGTTGGATTTGTGGTGGGTTTAGGTTAGGAAATATTCAAAGGTTAGAATTTTGAAAAGTAAGAATTCGTTCTACAGTTTGTAGAATGATGAAGGCTTTCAATTTCAGAAGTTGCAGGTTGCTCTATCTATGTCAAAATTAGCATGAATCGAGAGCCTACATTATGTTATGGGTTTATTTGATAAATTGAAGGCCAATAGGTCGGGTGGGCTTGGTTAAGTGAGTTTAGGGGCTGATCTGTGACTTTAAACAGCAACCCAAGTATAATTACTTTGTGGAGGAGAAGAAGAATCTAGCAATCCCACCTAGGATTCCTTTGGAATTACGCCCTAAAGTAAGGCTATATAATGCATCAAACAATGCTTCACAAGCCTCTGGTAAGTTCTCAAAATGTCAACACTATTTTGAAAAGATCGTTTACATGTATATTTATAGGCTGTTGGACTTTCATTTCTACTGGAACTTTGACTCGCAAATAAGAAACTAGTGAATCTTTACCAAGTAGAATATTCTAGACTTGTTAAATGCAATATCAAGAAACCTGAAAACTGTGTTTGACCCAGAATGTGTTCCATGGGAGATCCCTATAGCCATGTCCAGCAACTTGCAAAATTACTAAAATCCTCCTAACTCTCCTCATAAATCATAAATAAATATGTCAAGCAACATTCTACCTTAAATGAAACACCAATTTAATACTTAAGTAGATCCTAACATGTTTATATAATGTTTTAGGCATGCTCCATGCATTCTTGTCCCTTTTCTTATGTCCAAGCTATGCATCTCTGTGATATAAATGACAAATTTGTGTTTTTATGTATGAACATTCAATAAATCGTTAGAATCGTGTTTGATTTTTATTAAAAAAGTAGCATTCACTCTGTTATGCATTAATTTTTCCTTTTTTACAGTATTGATATATCTTTTCTGACATTGGTTAGTTATTTATCTGCAGAGACATGCTTCCTTCATATCCTCAATTACGTCTGGTTAGTACTGTTTCTTCCATGTATTCTGATAACATGCCTTATTCCTCTGGCCAAGAGTAGATAAATGAATACACTGGGGTTGGTACTAAATGGAGTTAATGACCAATTATTTTATGGCAGGTTCTAATGAGTGCTACACTTGATGCTGAACGATTTTCACAATATTTTGGTGGATCCCCAATTATCCGAGTCCCTGGGTTCACTTATCCTGTAAATGTTTCTCCTCATCTCCTCTATAGTCGATTCCAATCGATTGGTCTTAGTGATTTTCGTTGTGATCTTCGTCATAATGTTGTTACAGGTCAAAACTTTCTTCTTGGAGGATGTACTTACAATTCTGAAAGCGACAGAGAATAATCACCTTGATTGTGCTTCAGAAGATGCCATGGTCGATGAGTTTGAGTTGGGAGAGGAATACAAGATTGCCCTTGACGAGGCTATTAATTTAGCATGGTTGAATGATGAGTTTGATACCCTCCGAGATTTGGTCTCTTCTGAAAGAACTCCGAAAGTTTTTAATTACCAGCATTCATTGAGTGGAGTAACACCACTAATGGTGTTTGCAAAAAAAGGCAAAGTGGGTGATGTTTGCATGCTCCTCTCTTTTGGTGCAGACTGCCATTTACAAGACAGTGATGGAATTACTGCATCAGAGTGGGCTGAACGGGAGAGTCAGGGAGAAGCTTCTGAAATTATTAAAAAACACATGGAAAAAGTCCATTCCAACTGTGAGGAAGATCAAGAATTACTCGATAAATATTTATCCACTAGCAATCCTGAGCTTGTTGATATTGCCCTTGTAGAGAAGTTATTGAGAAAGATTTGTACGGATTCGAAGGATGGAGCTATCCTTGTTTTCCTTCCTGGGTGGGATGATATAAATAAAATGAGAGAGAAATTACTTGCTAGCCCCTTTTTCAAGGACTGTTCAAAGTTTTTGATAATATCTCTTCACTCCATGGTCCCATCTGCGGAGCAAAGGAAGGTTTTCAGACGCCCCCCTCTGGGTTGCCGTAAAATTGTTCTTTCAACTAACATTGCTGAGACTGCTATCACTATTGATGATGTTGTTTATGTTATAGACAGTGGACGGATGAAGGAAAAAAGTTATGACCCCTACAATAATGTATCAACTCTTCAGTCTTCCTGGGTTTCAAAAGCAAGTGCAAAGCAAAGAGAGGGACGCGCAGGACGCTGCCAACCAGGAATCTGTTATCACATTTATTCAAAACTTCGTGCCGCTTCGATGCCTGATTTCCAAATACCAGAAATTAAGAGGATGCCAATTGAGGAACTTTGTTTGCAGGTAATCATTGCTCTCCCCTGTTACTCAATGACAACTACAAGATAAAAGAAACTCGAATGAGTGATAAAGGAAATTCCTCTGCTGTTATATATATATTATATACCCCATTATACATATCTTTTTTTCTTGTTTACCATGTGTAGGTATGATACATGGGTTAAAAAGTACTGAAAATGCCTTTCTTCCCCTGCCTATTTAGATGTAGATTTTGGTATCGCAGAAATAAATTAATCCATTACCATTCATGCTTTTTCAGCTTATAAATTTTAGTTGTTTCAACAATCCGTTGTTAATTGTTGTATAATCTGAAATTATTGGCGATATTTGAAGTAGTTGAAGTGTAAAGTATGCAAAACTTTGATTAGGGCTAGAGAGAAAGAGAGAAGGAACAAAGAGAAGACTGTATATATATTATTAAACATATGTTTCTTGGTTCCTCTTATAAACCTAAAACATCAGCAAATATATAGAATACAATATGGCCATAGTATCCTCACTCAACACAAAAATTAACATATACTATATATTCTAACACTTCCTCTCAAGCTGGAACATAGAGATGGAACATGCCCAGTTTGGCAGAGAGACGCTGAAACAAAGAATGAGCAAGTGGTTTGGTGAAGATATCACCCAATTGATCATCAGAGTGATCAAAAGTAGAATAGCGGAACCCATATGCAAGCACAATGGTACTGAAGCGATCAAACCAAGCACGAAGAGATTGTTTAAGGCCATACAAAGCCTTCTGTAAACCATAAACCATAATGCTCATGACCAGGAACAACATAGCCAGGGGGCTGATCCATATAGATCTTGTTGAGATTGCCATGAAGAAAGGCATTCTTTGTATCAAGGTAATATAAAGGCCAAGATTGACTAACGGCAACAAAGAGGAGAATCTGAACAGAATTCAAGCTAGCCACAGGGAAGGTCTCCAGATAACCAACGTCATAGGTTTGAGTATAACCTTTGGCCATGAGAGGGCCTTTAAGTCACTCAACAGTACTACCAGGAAGATACTTAACTGTATAAATCCAACGACAGCCAACAACAGGTTTCCTAGAAGGAAGAGGTGTAAATTCCCAAGTCTGATTCTGATGAAGAGTACTCATCTCCTCATCCACAGCATGTTTCCAATCCGACATCGACATAACCTGCTGATAAGAAGATGGAATAGAAAGACAAGACAAGCTATATGCAAAGGAGTGAAAACTAGGGGAAAGACGAGCTTAAGAAACAAAATTAGAAATAGGATGCTGAGTATAAGTACGTTTACCTCGGTGCATTGTAATAAGTAAATCATCATCAAATGGCACAGTTAGAGAAGGGGAAGGAAACCTTGGACACAGAAGATAAAGTAGCCAAGCCATAAGAAGCCACACGACGGGCTTGGGACCGTTAATAAACCTGTAGAAGAGATGACGAAGAAGAATCTAAACCAACGGAAGATGACAGGGGGAACAAAGGGCATCAGAAGAGTAGGAGTTGGAATGGATGTCTCCCCCTCACGACAAGAGATAAGATCCGCTGACAACTGCTGACCAGATAAGGAGAAAAAAAGAGGTGGACTCAAAAAAGGTAACATCGGCACTAATAAAGAACTGACGAGACTCGGGATGATAACACCGATAACCTTTTTGTGTACGGGAATAGCCGACAAAAATACATTTGTGAGCATGGGGAGATAATTTATCCAACCACGGAGCAAGGCCATAGACAAAGGCCACACAACTAAAAGCACGAGGAGGAAAAGGAAACGAAGAACAATTGGGGTATAATTGAGAGAAGGGAGACTAATTATGTAAAACAACGGAGGGCATGCGGTTAATAAGGAAACAAGCAGTCAACACAGCATCACCCCAAAATTGTTTAGGAACATGCATGTTAAACATCAAGGTCTGGGCAACGTCTAGCAAATATCAATGTTTCTGCTCAGCAATACCATTTTGCTGCGATGTATGAGCACAACTAGTTTGATGGACAATACCACGAGCATCACAAAAACCATTCACAATAGATTGCACACATTCTAAGGCATTATCAGATTGAAATATCTTAATGCGTTTCCCAAACTGAGTAAAAGTTTTATTATAAAACTTAGAAATTATTTAGGGCAAGTCAGAACGCTGTCATAATAAAAAAAAACCAAGTCATCCGAGAATAATCGTCCACAAAAATAACAAAAAAAAAAAAAAAATCATTAATAGTAGGAGTGCGATAGGGACCCCATATGTTGGTATGGACTAAATCAAAAGACGCTGACACGACTAATACTATGACTAGAAAAAGAACTACGGTGATGCTTGCCAAGTTGACACGCTTCACATTCAAGCTGAGACAAATGGCTTAAACCCGAATTAGCTAACTTAGGCTTGGCTAAGGATGGATGACCCAGACGAAAATGCCATTGCAAGGGAGACACGGTAGTACTTAAAACAGTAGAACCAAAATGAGGAGGACCAGCAGTGTCCAAAAAATATAAGCCATCCTTCTCATGCCGCAAACCAATCATCTTCTTGGTCTAGGGTCTTACTAAACACAAGAAGAAGAGAAAAGGTTACAGAACATTGTAGAACTTTAGTTAATTGACTAACAGAAAGCAAATTAAAAGAAAATGACGGGACATAAAGACTAGAGGGTAAGGAGAGAGATGGAGTGGGCTGAAGAGTGTCCTGGCCACTGATAAGTCGGAAGGATCCATCAGCGAATATAATATTACAGGTAACAAGACGAAAAGTATGAAAAAGACAGGAATTACCAGAAATATTAGAACTAGTGCCGGAGTCTAAAAGCCAAGGTTGAGAGGATTGAGCCATACACGGAATATTACCTGAGCTAGCTGATGTAGCAGAAAAAGATAAAGGAAAAGTAGTACGAAAAGAATTGACTATCTTAGTAAGCTTGCTAATCTGGGTGGTGAGTGCATCATAAAAATCAGCTGGGGAATCACTTGGTTCAGAGGGAACTGAAGTCGACTGAGAGGATAGAGCATCCATAACCTGATTTCACATGATCAGGTTTACCATACTTCTACCAACAACAAGGTTCAGAATGACCTAAGGCACCACAATGAGTACATTTTCGATCACCATGAGATACAACACCAATACCATGTCCACTACCACCATGAGAACCACTGGAACCAGTATGGGATCCATGAGAACTAGTAAACCAAACCAAACCAAACCAAGCCAAGCCTTGAGTCCCATCAAATGAGATTGGCTAGATGAATTCTTCATCTCCACGCGGCCCTATCAAAGGCTATTTCGTTAGTTAAATTAAGTAGATCCATATCTCTATTTACAACGTTAGCCAACGTTAATTTAGGCCTACCCCATCCTCTAACATTTCCCTCTACCGTTACAGCATCGCATCTCTTCACTACTGCTTCTGTTGGTCTCCATTGAATGTGACGAAACCATCTCAATCAATTCTCCCTCAACTTATCTTCTATCGGTGCTACTCCTACCTATTTCTGAATACACTCATTCCTAATTCTGTCTTGTCTAGTCTTGCCACACATCCACGTTAGCATCCTCATCTCAGCCACACTCATCTTATCTACATGTTGTTTCTTGGTTGTCCAACACTCCGTCCCATACAACATCGCTAGTCTAATAGCCATTCTATAGAATTTACCTTTTAGTCTAGTGGGTATTCGTTTATCGCATAGTGTCCCAGACGCACTTCTCTAATTACACCATCCCACCTTAATCCTATAGGCCACATCCGCATCAATCTCCCCCGCTGTTGTGATAATCGACCCTAAATAACGAAAATGTTCACTCTTAGGCAGTTCTTGGTTCTCAATCTTTACTTCTCCTCTACTTTGATTGTTACTGTTACTGTTACTAAATTTACACTCTATGCACTCTGTCTTAGTTCTGCTTATCTAGAATCCTTTCGATTCAAGAGCTTTTCTCCAAATATCCAACTTTGTGTTAACTCCTTCTCTAGTCTCATCCACTAGCATAATATCGTCTGCAAAAAGCATATACCATGGTACGTCATCCTGAATATTTCTTGTCAACTCATCCATAACTAAAGCAAAAAGATAAGGGCTTAAGGTAGATTCTTGGTGTAACCCAACAGTGATAGGAAATTCATTTGTCTCTCCAGCAGGCGATCTAATAGTGGTCACCACCCCTTCATACGTGTCTCTAATCACATCAATGTAACCTTTTGTCACCCATTTCTTCTCTAACACCCACCGTAATATATCTCGGGACACTCTATCATATGCTTTCTCAAGGTCGATAAATACCATATGAATCTTTCTTTTCTTTTCTCTATACTTTTCTATTACTCTCCTCAAAAGATAAATCACTTCCATTGTTAACTTGCCAGGCATAAACCTAAATTGATTCTCTGACACCTCCGTTATATCTCGCAATCGGCGTTCCATCACCCTCTCCCACACTTTCATTATATGACACATTAGCTTGATTTCTCTATAGTTGTTGCAATTCTGGACATCGCCTTTATTCTTATATATTGGCACTAAAATACTCTTCCTCCACTCATCTGATATGTTCCTAGTCAACAAAATTTTGCTAAACAACCTAGTCAACTAAGCAACCTTTTTTTTACCCAAGCACTTCCAAACTTCAATAGGGAT
The DNA here is from genome assembly GCA_025200525.1 of Camellia lanceoleosa. Taxonomy (NCBI): domain Eukaryota; kingdom Viridiplantae; phylum Streptophyta; class Magnoliopsida; order Ericales; family Theaceae; genus Camellia; species Camellia lanceoleosa. The sequence continues at coordinate 110,765,258 of CM045764.1, read as the reverse complement.
ATCATCGGGTCCTAAAGTTTTATTTGATTTCATCTTCTTAAGTACAATCTCCACTTCAAAGTTCCCAATCCTGCGATAAAACCTATAATCTTGGTTTATCGTATTACTGGCCATTTCTTCCCCTATTCTCGTACCTCCATGTTCCTTATTTAATTGTTTCTCAAAATAGTTCTTCCATCTTTCCTTAATCTCTTCATCCTTCATCAATACCTTAGAATCCTCACTCTTGATGCACTTAATTTGATTAAAATCTCTTATTTTCCTCTCTCGTATCTTAGCAAGTTTGTATACCCTCTTCTCTCCCTCTTTACTATCCAGTCTAGTGTATAGGTCATCATAGGCTTTCAACTTCGCCTCTCTTACTACTTTTTTGATCTCCTTATTAGCCAATCTATAGTTCTTAAGGGTTTTCTCAATTCTATCATTCTACCACTTTTTAAAGCACTCTTTTTTTGTCTTAACGACCGCTTGAACCTTTTCCCTCCACCATCAAGTTTCCCTAGAGATAGGTCCCGTCCCTTTCGACTCTCCAAGCACTTCTCTTGAGATTCTCCTCATACAATTGGCTATCGAGTTTCACATAATGTTAGTATCATCTTTCAAGTCTCAAGTACCTTCCTTATCCATTATATTCTTAAATATTTCTAGTTTATCCCCTTTTAGGTCCCACCATCTCGTCCTACGACGCCCACCATCCTTCCTAGCTTGGTATTGCCCTTTAAAACATAAATCTAGTACCAGAATCCTATGTTGAGAGGTCAGGCTCGCTCCAGGAATCACTTTACAATCATTGCATTTTAGGCGGTCCATTTTTCTCACTAAAAACTAATCTATTTGGCTCTTAGCTAACCCACTCTTAAAGTTATCAAATGCTCATCCCTCTTCTTATACATAGTATTGGCCACCACCAGGTCAGAAGCCAATGCAAAATCTAAGATACTCTCTCCAGCCTCATTTTTATCACCAAAATCGTAACCACCATTCACCCTTTCATAGCCTAGTTTATCTATGTCTCCATGGTCATTAAAATCTCCACCTATGACCACGTTCTGTCCTATAGGTATCTCTTGTACGATTTCATCCATTTGCTCCCAAAAATCCCTCTTAGTCTGATCATCTAATCCTACTTGAGGGGCGTATGCACTAATAACGTTTACTAGATTCCTTCCAATAACTAGTTTAACTAACATAATCTTATCCCCTTTCCTAATGACCGTCATTACATTCTCCACCAAACCCTTGACAATTATGATTCTTATTTCATTCCTGCGTCTATTCTTACCACTATAATACAATTTAAAACCGGTATCCTCAATTTCCCTAGCTTTCTCACCTGTCCACTTAGTTTCTTGTACGCAAGCTATACTAACTCTCTTCCTAATCATAACATCTACTAATTCTATCGTCTTACTAGTTAAGGTTCTTATATTCCAAGTGGCTACCCTAAATCTATATTCTTGAACTAGCTTCTTTACCCGCACTTGTCCAGAAAAACATGGGAACCTTTGCCCATTTTTCACCGCACCCAGGCGTCGATGCGTCGCCCCTTTTGCTCATTTTTCGAAACACCCAGAGGCAGGCACAACGCGTTACTTGAAGGTAACGACTTAGCATTTAAACGATTCAAAGTAGGATTCATTTTCATAAGGGATCCGAACGGCTTTTTTTATGTGTTAGTTGTTGGTTACCTAACACACAACCCTCCTCCTTAACCCGGGCTTGGGACCGGCGGAGTTGTTAACAACCCCAGCGGAGTTATCCATGAGAACTAGTGTTGCCAGGAAAATTACCTCGATGAGACTTGCGGTCACTACTGCTAAAGATCAAGGCAGAAGAGGACAAGGGCTAAGAGGAACCAGATGTGGAAGAAACCTGTCCCAAAGAAGAACGCAACAATTGAGAATAGGCATTAGTAGTAGAAGGTAAGTCTCACTGGCGAGAATCTGATCTTTGAAACCCCGTAGATCAGAATCTAACCCCATAACTAAGGATGCCATCATAAACTCCTCCTAATACTTCTTTTGTTAAGCCAAATCAGTAGTAAAAGGTCGGTGTTGCAACAATTGGTCCCACAAAGTCTTCAAACCACTATAATAGTTAGGAAGAGGACGGCCAGACTGGCGGGTAGCAAAAATCTGTTCATACAACTCATAAACTCGAGAGACATTACTCTTATTAGAAAAGAACTCAACAAGGGAGTCCCAAATGGTCTTAGAGGTGTCACAAAATTCAACGGTAGTAGCAACATTAGGCTCCAAACTATGCCAAAGCCATCCCATAACACAGGAATCCTCACTCAACCAATCATCATAACCTTTATCATCCTCAGCGGGTGGAAGGTCAGTAAGAAAACGCGACTTCTTCCCACACAAGAAAATCTTAACAGCATGAGCCCAAGCTAGATAATTCAGACCATTCAATTTCTTAGTGGTAATAGACTTGGGGAACTCATCATCCTTAGTTATGGAAGATTTCACATCATGTTTTGGCTCAGCCATGAGAAAGAGAACAACCAGTAGATCCAAAGGGAAAAAAATACAAAACACAAGGACAATCAACCATGAGGAACAGAGTGGAGTAAGGAAATTACCAACCAATTGTAACCAGCAAGCAGCAAGTAGCAAGCAGCCAACCAGCCTAAAGGAAGAGCCAAAATGATCAGCCAAGGCCAAAACAGAGGTGCCGAACAAGGCAAATCCACTAGAAATCGTCAAAAATTGACCTAGCAGCAACATGAAGCAAAAACAATCTCAAAGATAGCCTCCTAGGGCTATTTTGGCTCCCAAGGAAGAGGTTTCAACAAGCAAAAAACTTTGGGTAAGGAGCCTTATCGCAAATCAGAAATATGACACCATTAGTTCAAAAATCTTTCTAAAATAGGAAACTCACATTAGATGGTCTCAAAAAAATCCATTGAAATCACCATTGAGATTAGAAAAGGAAGACGATCAAGAAGAGATCACCTCGTCCATACAGTCTATGACGTCATGCTGACGTCCTCATATAGAAGATGACGTCAGCACATCGTTGTCACCTCAAAGGAATCACGAGTGACTGAAAAACACTTTGATAAGGTTGAATTGAAGCTCTGATACCAAGTTGAAGTGTAAAAGTATGCAAAACTTTGATTAGGGCTAGAGAGAGAGAGAGAAGGAACAAAGAGAAGATTGTATATATATTATTAAACGTATGTTCCTTGGTTCCTCTTATAAACATAAAACATCAGCAAATATATAGAATACAATATGACCATAGTACCCTTACTCCACAAAAAATAACATTTACTATATATTCTAACAGAAGTCATGGGCCTGAAAATCTTGCCTAGGGAACATGTTAAACTTTGTTGCTTCCTTTTGAAGTTGTGCTCCTAAAAATGTTTCCTAGGGGAATGATCAGAATTTGGACAATTTAAATGCCTGGACACACACAGCAACAGACAAGCTCATCCATGCAGCATTAAGTAAAACCCTACCATCCTTGACCAAATCCTTCTCAGAGCTTCCCTATTATTGCACCATGTAAACCAGCTACCCATGAAACCAGCATCGATCAGACCACAATTAGAGATAGCTCCCACAAAATTCCCCCACAACATCATAATCAATAGGGTTACCAAGTTTTTCACAACCAACCAGCCAACAACATTAAAATCACCCCCAACCAGCCACAGAGAGGACACCGATGCAACCAACATTACTAGAGTGAATTTAATTATACAAATTAGTAGAATTGAATACCTAACATAGTGCACACTTGGTTTGCCAAACGAATTAGATATTTCTGCTCAAGATTTGTTAGAGAGTAGTTTAAACTGGAAATTATTAGATTGTCAACAAGATAATACTATATGGATAGAATAATGCTTCGAGTACCGGATGAATTTGCCTCACTTATCTTTCATATATAGATAAAGACTTATCTTTCCTATATAGATACAGCAGAGTAGGACCCATTTGAGTTATTAGATGGGGACTCCTACTAAAGAAGCTAATAGTTTCTTCTTACAAGAAGTGGAAATTCCAGCTCAAGATTTGTTGGATAGTATAAACTGAAAATTATCACATTCTTAACAATATAAAACTATAGTCCTTTGCTTACTAGGATGAAATCACCTCACTCGTCTGACCCATATAGATGCAGTGGAGTGGGGCCCATTTGAGTAAATAGCTGTGGCTTCCACGTGCTTGTATCTACGGGTGAGCAAATATGATGATTTTAATCCTGATTATAGCATTTTGCATAAGCTGTGGCTTTTTCCGTAAAGTTGTGGGATTAGTATGTGTGACGGACAGGGATGGGTTTACATAAAGTTGAAAGATCTTGTTAATTAAATTGTGCTTCCAATTTTGGTTACAGATTGTATTAAAAATTTGTAAAACAACTTTTTCCTTTGTTTGGGAGAAGGGGAGGCGGGACCCATGTTTATCAAGGATATGTAGTGTATTCAAATAGCTTCAGGTGACCATGGGGCCCCACCTGCTCCATGGTCTGTCCATAGATATGTAACATTCATTAATGCTGGTATTGTTTGTGATTGACAGGCAAAACTGATTGATCCAAATTGCAATATAGAAAATTTTCTACGCAAAACATTGGACCCTCCAGTTTTTGAAACTATACGTAATGCAATTATTGTTCTTCAAGATATCGGGGCCTTGTCACATGAGGGAGAACAACTTACAGACCTTGGGGAGAAGCTTGGTTCTCTACCAGTTCATCCATTAATTTGCAAGATGCTTTTCTTTGGCATATTATTGAACTGCCTTAATCCAGCCTTGACTTTGGCCTGTGCCTCTGACTATAGAGATCCATTTATTCTTCCCATGTTGCCAAATGACAAAAAGAAAGCTGCAGCTGCTAAATCTCATCTGGCTTCAATGTTTGGTGGAAATAGCGACCAACTAGCAGTGGTAGCGGCATTTGAGTGCTGGATGAATGCCAGGAAAAAGGGCCAAGAAGCCCGGTTTTGTTCTCAATATTTTGTGTCCTCCAGCACCATGAATATGCTGTTTGGAATGCGTAAGCAACTCCAAAATGAATTACTCCGACATGGGTTCATTCCACAAGATGTGTCAAATTGTAGCTTGAATGAATGCAATCCGGGTATACTGCACGCCGTCCTTGTTTCTGGTTTGTATCCAATGGTGGCAAGATTGCTTCCATCTTTCAAGAATACAAACCGGTCTATGGTAGAGACTGCTAGTGGAGAGAAAGTACGATTGCATCCTCATTCCTCCAACTTTAAGTTATCATTTACGAAATCTAGTGACCAACCTCTGATCATATTTGATGAGATAACCCGCGGAGATGGAGGTATGCACATTAGGAACTGTAGTGTTGTTGGGCCTCTCCCATTGTTATTGCTGGCAACAGAGATGGTAGTGGTTCCTATTAAGGATATTGTTGATGATGACGATGACAATAACAATGAGAGTGACTATGAAGATGCTGATGAAGATGAAAGTGATGATGACAAAATCGAAATGCATAATAAGTTGGGTGAAGATTATGAAGAGAAGGTTTTGTCTTCTCCTGACAATGCAGTTAAGGTCGTTGTTGACCGGTGGCTTTCTTTCAAATCAATAGCCCTTGATGTTGCTCAAATATACTGCCTTAGAGAGAGACTATCTGCAGCAATCCTTCTCAAAGTAAGTTCTTGTATTATTTTTTATTTTGGAGAAAATTTTCACAAATATTTTTTTTCCAACATTTAATTCTCGACCAAATGTTTTGTAGGTGACACATCCACGGAAAGTTCTTTCTCCACTTCTAGAGGCTTCTATGAATGCAATAGCCTGTGTCTTATCTTATGATGGGATGTCAAAGATCTCATCACCAACGGAACCTGTGGACTCGCTGACTTCAATGGTGAATGCAACTGAAATAGACCAATCCACACATGGGAAGGTGAAAGGGATGGTTCAGAATTCAAATGGTTTTCTGAGATCTATGCCACAAGCATACAGGGGTACAATGAGCTGGAATGGCCCATTAAGCAGTCATGTCCAGTATCCTATTGCTTCAACACACATAAAACCATATCCGAGGTTTGCACCACAAGGTCCCAGTGGAGCCATATCAGGTGCTTTGAGGGGGGATTCTTCTAAGCGGCAGCGTGGTAATTGGTCTTGATAACAATAGGATTTACTAGGCTTTTCTTGTATACTTATAGACAAAAAAATGGATGAAAATCCTGTGTAGTTGGGAGGTAGGCCTTGACTTTGAAAGGGACCTCAATGGTAAGAAATAGAATTTTATTCAGAATGTTTCTTTAGAGCAAGATTGCAATTCTAAGTTGTTTTAAATTTTGATAAAAACCAGGTCTCCTGGTGTTTTATTGTGAGGTTAAGCTGTTATAGTGCACAACTTGTGGCCTTCCTCCATATAAAGGTGTGCCATGAACAAGCGTGTGTGGTACTATTGAAGAAAAACTTTTTGGGGGGAAAAAAAGGGATAAAAATTGCATCCAGATTATTTGTCGAGCCCCTATGTCATAGATAGGCATGATGAGCAATGATGTTAGTTATAATTCATTATGCATTGCAGAGAAGGCATATATATACAATTCAAGTTGGCATATTGGCAGTTACGTTGAATATTAGAAAAAAGAGTAATGCTGATAATCAAATTTTTATACCAAATTTGTTTGCGATCCATATACATGACATTTTACATGTCATCTATTGCATTGGAAAAATGCATGAATGGAAACAACTTTTGCAATATGCTTAAAGGAAGACGACGGGTATTGTGAAGCAGAAGTTCCTCCTGTAAATTTGATGCAACTCGACACTACATCAAATTAAATGTTCATGGAAAGGAAGTGTTGATTTGCAAGTAAAACTAATTAGGCTGCTTTGGACAACTTATCAACCTGTAGAATAAATTTTTTTGCCTTCAATCTTGAAATCTCTAATCTCTAATTCTACCCTTCTCAACCTCCTCTTCACGCCCAACACCACCTACTCCCTTCCATGCCTTGTTAAATGCGCCCATCACCTCTTTGACTTAACTTTTTTCGAGGGTCAGAGCCATTGATTCTACTTCGGTTGTCTAGGTTTGAACATTGAGCATTGAATCATCACAATGAAGTTACATGGAGGCCATTGGTTCAGCATTGGTGGTATGAACTCTCTCTCTCTCCCTCTCCATATTCGTCGATTTTATCTCTTTATCTACCTCTATGGGTGGCTCGCAAATGTGGAGTGTTGGGGGAGGTGGGAGGGTTAGTGGTCGCAGATGAAGAATGTTGTAGATGGTGGTTGTAGATATGAGAGAGGTTGTGATAGTGGTGAAGTTAAGGTTTGAAAAGCAAGAAATGGTGAAATGAGAAAATGAAAGGTGATGAAGATACATTTGGAATCATGAGATGTTGGAGCAACTCCAACTATGAAAGCTAAAATGGTTTTGTCAAAGTCATTTTTTATTTGCTAAATTAAACCAAATTAAGTTTTATGTCCTAATCAATTGAGATCAATTACATTATATGCTTAATTAAATTACTACATCCGCCTCAAATTGTTTGTCAGGCATACAAACAAGAACTTAATATTGTATTTTTATGCCAATTTTCAAGTATGTTTAATTGGTTTATTTTTTTTGTTACATAAAAAAAAAAAATGTCATTATTTTTAAATTCTTATTTTGCATGCCTAACAAACAATTTGAGACGGAAGTAGTTACATTTTTTGGCTTGGTAAACTGCGCCAAAAAAAAAGAAAGAAAGATTTTGAAACATACCACTCCAATAGTTTCACATTATTTTGGTAGAGTTAATTCTCAAATTAATTTTCTACTATTGGATTTGTTTCTCAAAAACTATCTAATGATCTAGATTTTCCTTCTTACTGATGTGATAGATTTGACAATAAGAAGGGGTTGTTTGGAGTATTTTAAATAAATGTATTTTTTGTCTTTTTTGATTAAAAAATTGAGAAAAAAAATATAGATGTTTGGATTAATTTTTTGACTTTTTATGAAAAAATATGTATTAAAAATTTGTATAAATTACTGTATATGGAAAAATTAGGATTGGAAGTTGTGCAGCCGTACTTTTTGACTTTTGGTAAATAGTGATAACTTTTTAACTTTTTAAGGCTTCGTTTTTTAGCCAAAAAGTCAAAAAAGTTATAAATTAACCAAAAAGCCAACAACCCATACCAAAAAGTCAAAGATTCTCTTTTCTCTCTACTTTTTGTACATCTTTTCGTAAAAAGTTAAAAAGTCATCCCAAACATACTAGTTTTTTTTAGCTCATATTTTAGTCAAATAGCCAAAAAATTACCAAATTAGCCTGTTCCCAAACGGGGCCTAAGTAACTTTTTGACTTTTTAATTTTTTTTCAACTTGCCAAACTTGACTTAGGCCTCGTTTAGGAACAGACTATTTTAGTAACTTTTTGACTTTTTACGAAAAGATGACTTTTTACATAATGTGGGTCCCATGTAAGTCCCATGCTCATGTGAGACATTTGATAAAACTTTTAGTAGAATTTTCCGAACTTCTAACATTTTTGTAAAGAGCTGTGATTCGGACCTCGAATCCGTCCGCCCCGAATCCCCCTAAACCACGAAACGACGTCGTTTCGTGGTTGTAATTTTATTTTTTTTGCCAGAACCAGAAGGCGAAGGAAGAGAGGAAGGAGAGGGAGAGGGAGGAGGGAGGGACTAGAGGGCCTAAAAAATGGGGAGAAGGTGACGGAGGAGGAGGAGAAGACGGAGGCGCGACAGTGGATGGCGATCGGCGACGGATGCGGAGGCGATGCGATCGATGATCTCCCTCTCCCTCTCTTTCTCTCTCTCTCCCTCTCCCTCTTCTCCCCCTCCCTCTACGTCAACAATGGCAGAAAAAAGAAAAAAAAAATTTCAAAATCACTGAAACGACGTCGTTTCAGTGATCGGAGTATTCGAGGGTTGTTTCAGTGATTCGGAGGATTCGAGAAAAAGTTTTTCGAGGTGCAAAACATTATTCTTTTGTAAAATCAAACCTCAAGGACGTCACTGTTACTTTTCTATTACTCGGCGCCTAAAAAAGAACCTAAAAAAATTGTAGCAGAGACAGACGGACGGCAAACCGGGAGGGGGCAGAGAGCGATGCTGAGATCAAGCCTCCGTGCGGTTCGCAGGCTGTCTTCGTCCTACCCTGTACTCCAGCTCCGTGCGGTTCGCAGGCTGTCTCCCCTCCTCTCTCTTCCATTCGAAACCAAAACCCTTGTCTCTCCTCCGCCGCCATTCAAGTCTTATTCCAGCTATCACCATGATAACCACCACAGCTCCGCCGCCGCCGCCGGAGAAGCAGTAGTGTGTGATGATGCTGAGCTGCAGCCTACCAGCACCACAGCTAGGACTCCTTCTATAGACTCGTATGCGGCGATAGAGCTGGCCCTAGATTCAGTGGTGAAGATCTTCACTGTTTCCAGCAGCCCCAATTACTTCCTTCCCTGGCAGAACAAGTCTCAGCGCGAAACTATGGGTTCTGGTTAGTGGTTTTTTTTATCTTTTTTTGGAACCAAACTAAATCAAACCATGAAAATGCGGTTCGGTTTGGTTCAGTTTGGAACCATGGTTACACCTTGTCATTGTTCACAATATGATCGCAACATGCTCAAACATCAAATTATACGCCATCATTTTATAAACAATAATTGCTTAAATGATTGTTTAGAATTAGTTCTACAATTATACAAGAGCACACTTACAAGAGTAGAGGTTAACAACTTATATATATGAGATATTAATAAAGTACTTGAGTGTCTACAATAAATAATAAATTATATATATGTATGATATATCTAAAGGGTCTGATTCAGTTCCAAATTGGAAGTATAACTATGAAACCACATATCAAACTATGAAATACGGTTCACCTATTTTAAGAAACATGACCGAACCATGCATCGATAAAACCAACCAAACTATGCAGTTTGTTCTAGATCAGACTGGTTTGCGATTTTTTCGTTTTTCTGCTCACCCCTAGTTCTGGGAGGAGCAGAGTGCTAATAGACCTAATCTTCAGTTCTCATTTGCACAAAGTGGCTGATGTTTGATTCCAATTTTCTTGTTTCTTGGCCAATCTGTTCTAAGGACTTACTATCTCATCTGACTAACCATCAAATGTTTTGATTTGTGAAATCTCCTTAGACTGAGCCAATATAGCTAAAGGTTGTTTCAGACCTCCCTCTTTGGCTCTGTCTGGAACACGGATTTGGGTAATTTTGGAAAGGAAAAGAGAAAGGTGAGGACAATGTAAATGAAATACTATAAGTTTTTTTTTTCTTTTTTTTTCCTCTTTATTTCCGAACCTCTATCTAAATTCATGATCCAAACACAGCGTTAAGCACTACCATCTAGCGTCTACGATGGGAGGCATGGTGTTTTCCTTTTTGTGACCACCGCTACTAATGAAATTTTGGGAAGATCATTTTCATTATAACTTCTTCAATTCTAGACATCTGTAAAAGATTCATGGTGCTGTTTATGATGTTTTATGCTAGAACAACATTTGATTGAGACATGATCATCCTAATGCTGCAATTTCTTTCATGAGTCAAACTTGGAAAGTGCATGGCATCATTGTGCTTCTAGATAATGGGCTTAGAAGGACAGTAGGACTTGATATAGAAGGATGTGGTTTTACTTCCTTTCTGCATATCTGTTCTTAGTGTTTTTTCTTGGTAACATAGTCTTACTATCCTTTCTTGTTATTACCTTTAGGCCTTGTTTGATTAACATGATTAATAATGAAAGGATTAGTAATCCCATGATTTGGTGTAGGATTAGTTATCCAATTAAATAAGTAAGATAATTATTTATTATCTATTCATTTTTTTTTTATTTTTTTTTTTATACTTGAAATTATGATCCCAACTCCTCTCAATATTAAAAATTCACTAATTTCGTCGGATTGAATGTTTGCTGTATATGTAATTCAATTAATAGTATTTACAATCAAACATATAATTGTGAGTTCATGAACTAACAATCTCAATCCTATGCTATAATCCTACTAATCAAACATGCCCTTACAGTTTTATGCATGTTGTAAACAGTTTTTCCTCTCTGAATTGCATCTTCTGAAACCAGGATAAGAAAAAGCTATAATGTGAGCGTCAAACCAACAGGGTGACAGTTTATGTGAAAATGTCTGATTTGATAGTTTGTGTTGCTCTGGCCTGTGGTGGGTCACTCTAAGCTGTTGCAAACTCAGAAAATATGCTTTCAAAAAAGAAGAAAAAATCAAAACTGAGAGTAGCTGCAAATTACGGACAAAGATAAATGATAAATGAGAATTACACATGTTGTGGTTTCGTTGTTATGCTCGTATAAGAAGGGTAATGAGCCTATCTTGGTTGATTTTTGGTTTGTGAAATTTATACATGACTTGTGATTAAAATTTATTTCATTCTACTTTGGTGCTTTTCTAATTTCAGTATTTCTAATACAATCATGTAGGATTCGTTATCCCTGGTCAGAGTATACTGACAAATGCTCATGTAGTGGCTGATCATACATTTGTACTTGTAAGAAAGCATGGTTCTCCTAACAAGTATAGAGCAGAAGTTCAAGCTATTGGACATGAATGTGACTTGGCCATTCTGACTGTTAATAGTAAAGAATTTTGGGAGGGTATGAATTCTTTGGAGCTTGGTGACATTCCATTTCTTCAAGAAGCTGTTGCTGTTGTTGGTTATCCTCAAGGTAACAATATTGAGATGTACATAGCTTGCAGTAGACAAAGGTAAATTAACTTAATTACATATCTTGTCCGCATCTAAAGGAAAATGTGAACCAAGTATAAAACAAAAGATGGAAAAGAGAATATCATGATTTAGTTTTCTTTTTTTAAAAAAAGAAGGATTTAGTTTTAATTTTCGTTTCCATGATATGCCAAGTTGATATTAAATGGCCTTTGTGTTATTTTCCAAGTACGCTTATAGCATTCCTACATTTAATACACTGACTTTTTACTTGTTAGAACAATAATCAGCTTGCTTGGTTCCATTTTTTCAAAAACACTTTTCAGAAAATTTTACTTTCTTATTTTCCTTGTTTTTTTTGTTTTTACTGAATTTTTTTAATATTTTAAGCAATTTTTTTTACTTTTTAGACACACCTAACATAAATACACCTAAAAAGTAAAAAAGTTGTAAAAAAAATCTTTTAAAAATTCACTAAATACCAAAAATACAAAAAAAAAATATAAGAATTAAGTACATTTTTTTGTATTTTTATGTATTTATTAATTTTTTAAAATATTTTTTCACAATGTTTTTATTTTTTAGATATATCTAAGTAAGGTTTATCTAAAAAAGTAAAAAAAAATGTTTAAAATTTTAAAAATATTCACTAAAAATAAAAAAACACGAAAACCAAAAAACTCAGTTTTCAAAAAACTTAATCCAGAAAACTCAAGCCAAACACACTAAATGTTGTTACCAGTTAGAATAATAATTTGTCTTGTCTGTCCTCATGAGAGTCATCTAGTGGTACAACTTCTGGGGTCAATGGTGGAGCATAGCATCAGCCTTTGAAGGTGTAAAAAAGGTGTGGCAAGAATGCTTCTTGTGCTCAAATTTAGAATTTGGCATGTCCTAATTGATGTGGGACGGACCTACCCATTGTGGATGTAGAAGAATTACATTTTGGGTCTGGATCAAGTTATATGTGATATTTATTCACATTTATTTGCTGCTGGTTCAGCTAAAAATTGTTTGCCCACGCCACGTCAAGGGTATTCTTATAATTACACATTTATGGACATGTGCTGTCGGGGTCGCCTATGGACTTAGTATGGTTAAAGTTCTGAATTGTCTTTTATTTATGGGTATTATTTGTTCTTAGACTTCCTAAAATACTTTGTGCCAATTTCTTCTATTTGAGAACCAACTGATTGTACAGAAAGTATGAGCCTACATTTGTTGTGCAATTAGATTTTGTGTTTCTATATTTTTAAGAAATCAATGGTAGTTTTCTTGTTGAAATTAAGTACACTAACAAACATGTGCCAATCGTAACTTGGTTGCAGGAGGGGACAATATTTCTGTTACTAAAGGTGTTGTGTCCCGAGTTGAGCCTACACAATATGTACATGGTGCAACCCAGCTGATGGCAATACAGATTGATGCAGCTATAAATCCAGGGAATAGTGGAGGCCCAGCAATCATGGGGAACAAAGTTGCTGGGGTAGCTTTTCAAAACCTTTCAGGTGCAGAGAACATTGGGTGAGTTTTTATTTGGTCTTCATGTGCTTATACGTGTGCTTCTTTATTGCTTGGGATAACAAGTACTCACCCAAAATGATGGAATTCCTTCTTCCCCTAAGCATTTTACTTTATTTTGTGACCATATCTGATAATATTTGCTTATTTGATTTTCATTCTCATGTTTTCCATTCTTTTTGAACTGTTCAAGCAGTGCTAATGAACTGTTTGAATTTTCTCCTATGTTTATTTTTAGGCTTTTTATTTTTATTGTGACTGAGCGATTTGGGCAGGATAGATAATTATATGGTAACTTTTCTGCTTTTTGTTCCTTTTAATCTGTTAACCTTTGCTAAACTTTGTTCTCAGTTGTTCTATCTTTAGTGTCGTGACCCTCAACCAAGGTTATTAAGATCGGGATCCTACATAGGATCGTTTTGGGGGTCTGTCGGATCGGATCGAGGATCGTAAGATCCTACTAAAATGATAAAAAAATACAATAATTTTTATATGACTAAATAATACTATCAAAATATATATAGAATAAGCCCCAAAAAAAGAAATTCCTGCAATTGCAACATTTTTCCTCTTCCTCCCTCTTCCTGAACCAGAGGCCGACATTCTTGCAATTGCAAATTGTATACATTAAAAGAAATTCCAAGCCCATGTAAAAATTGCTAATTGTAAAAAGGCTTTAAACAAACCATCATTTGGCAAATTGTAAAAAAGCACAAGATAGTTCATGTTTTTTTAATAAGCAATCTTGTTTTGCCTTTCCAATCAAAGGTTCTATCTTTAGTGTCGTGACCCTCAACCAAGGTTATTAAGATCGGGATCCTACATAGGATCGTTTTGGGGGTCTGTCGGATCGGATCGTAGGATCGGATCGAGGATCGTAAGATCCTACTAAAATGATAAAAAAATACAATAATTTTTATATGACTAAATAATACTATCAAAATATATATAGAATAAGCCCCAAAAAAAGAAATTCCTGCAATTGCAACATTTTTCCTCTTCCTCCCTCTTCCTGAACCAGAGGCCGACATTCTTGCAATTGCAAATTGTATACATTAAAAGAAATTCCAAGCCCATGTAAAAATTGCTAATTGTAAAAAGGCTTTAAACAAACCATCATTTGGCAAATTGTAAAAAAGCACAAGATAGTTCATGTTTTTTTAATAAGCAATCTTGTTTTGCCTTTCCAATCAAAGAAGCAAAGCAATGGTGTTTAACAAGATTAAGCAGTAGCATAAAATGAATCTTACAATGATTTTTAAAATGCTATAAAATGAATCTTACAATCAAAAAAATGCTACTACTTCATTTTTAAAATGCTATAAAATGAATCTTCAATTTTCATTGTTCTTCTTCATTTTTTTTTTTTTTTCCAATCAAAAAAATGCTATGAAATGAATCTTACAATGATTTAATTTTCATTCCCAGGAGCTAATGAAAACAGCAGTAGCATTATAATTTATAGCATTGCAGGCAGCAAAGAAGAACAAGGAAAATTGAATAAGAAAAAAAGAAAAGAAAAAAGAGAAACAGAACTACAATGATAGCAAAAAAAATGTATATTTACAGTCTTACAGAGCAAAAATATATATATATATATAATATAATTTATATATAAGAGAAAATGTATATTATTTATAAATTATAATTTATATATAATTTATATACAGAAATATATATATATATAATATAATTTACAGAAACAAAAATAAATGAATAAATAAGAGCCAAAAAAAAAACCAAAGAGGTGATTCAGTAAAGTGAAGAAAGAAGAAAAGATTAATGAAGAAAGAAGAGCTGCTGAGCAGCGAAGAAAGCAGAACAGCAGAGAGGAAGAACAGCTTACAGCGAAGAAAAAGAAAAAAAAAAAGAGCAGCAGACAGTCTGAGCAGCAGCGAAGAAGAGAGAGGAAGAAGGAGGAGAAGAAGAAGAAGAAGAAGAAGAAGAAGAAGAAGAAGAAGAAGAAGAAGAAGAAGCAGCAGTGTACCTGGAGTCGCAGCAGGTCAGGCTCTGTTTGATGTTGAATCTCTCTTTCCCCAATTCGTATTGCCTTAATCGCAGTAGGTCAGGCTTTGCTTCTGTTGCTTTGCTTCTCTACTTCTCTCACTTTTGCTCCCGATTTTGCTTTTAAGTGGCCCAAAAAAATCCTTCAAATCTGGATTGCATAGAGTCGCGATCCAGATGCGATCCTAATGATCCCAAAACGATCCCACCACGATCCTGATCTGGGGTCGATCCAAAGTACGAGTCGGATCGAATGGTGTATATTGGGTCGTAGGATCGTACGATCCTACGATCCGGATCATGATCTTGACAACCTTGCCCTCAACCCACATCATACGGAGTAGAGGTACGTGACTGGTCAGTAGCATTGCTACCAAAGGCCTTAACCGAACTTAAGTGGTTTGCAATGGTTAATATTGATCATTTTCAGTGTAATTAGAGTGAATGCATAATGAAACTAAGTGCATTAGATTCTCATTATACATCCATTGATCGGAGCAAGTGTCTTAGTCTTATATTCTATTATATCGAGTCACTCTTTTTCTTGGCCAAACACAAGGCCATGTAATACATCCATCTCATGGTCTCATAAGACTCTATTAATCTCTGACTACAAAATATATGATGTATTCATGTGGCACATGCACAAGATTCTAATCATTATCCTCATATGTTGTACAGATACTCATGCAAAAGCTGGATCCTTAGCTGAAGTTCCATTCCCTTAAAGTGAGAAAACAAGGGTTTGAGCTACACTAGCCCAATGAATAATAACTTAATAAGAATACTGAAGTGTACATTTTACCGTGGATATATTGTGAGAAGACACAAAATGCATATATCAATTGACCTAAGATAGTACAAATCATTTGAAATAGGACATAACAACTTGAATTTGAGCATCTACTTATAGTATGGTAACTTTTGAATTCCAAACATACTCTTCCCAAATCAGATGACAATATAGAAAAATCGAAAGCTTCTTCTTATCATTGCATAAAACTGAATATATAGCATCATATCAAACAATATATAAGAGAAAATACTTGAGAATCTCGGATAGCAAGATGAGGAAGCCCATTTAGAAGGAATTAGTTGCTCTTCAACAGTGGAGATTTACATTGATTGGCAGTGTACAGCCAGCAAGTGATGAATGTGTGATTTGACATCAAAGAATGAAATCCAGAAACTTACTAGATCATAAGTGGAGGTTAATGATTTTGTTGAGACTCAATAATTGATTCATAACAATTTCATATCTCTATTTAACAAATAGGTTATTTGTATGTAGGAAATATAATTTTTTTTGGTACTGTATTAGTATGTGTTTGCTGAAGCTCCAATCATGTGATAAATCTTGTTTTGTGATTTCTCTAATGAGTTGGATTTTTGCTTTGCAGTTATATAATACCTGTCCCTGTCATAAAACATTTTATAGCTGGTGTGGAAGAAAGTGGTGATTATGTTGGGTTCTGCTCTTTGGGGTTGTCCTGCCAACCTACTGAAAATGTTCAACTACGAGAACACTTCAGAATGAGCTCTGAAATGACTGGTGTACTTGTGACGAAAATTAATATACTTTCTGATGCACACAGAGTTCTGAAAAAGGATGATATTATCCTTACATTTGATGGTGTGCCCATAGGAAATGATGGAACCGGTACTTAATTTTAAAATCCTTTCTCCTTTATTTTTTAGGACTTCTACTTTTCTGGTCTACTTACTAGCAAATGCAATTACCCAATTATTATTATTATTTTTTTTTTGTTCATTTCCCAATAGCAAGGCATTAAAAATGAAAAATTAGTTATATTCTTAGTAAAATGTACTGATAGCCATGTACAAAAAAGGAAATGCCATTTCTGTGACTTTATTTTCTGTGTGCAGCAAACCACCTTTATGTGTTGGCATTTTGACCATTCATTGCATTAGCTCTGAGATATCACCAAAATTTGAAGTTGGGTAGATAAAGCTGCTTTTTTATTGAAAGATATTGGTTGCCTGAAAATTTTTACTTGAATATCTGAATGTATTGCATTGTTTATACTCTGCAGTTCCTTTCAGAAATAGAGAGCGGATAACCTTTGATCATCTAGTCTCTATGAAAAAACCCAATGAAACAGCTGAAGTTAGAATATTAAGGAATGGTGAAGAGCACAAGCTCAGTGTCACCTGTTGTCCTGTAAGTCATTTTTCTCTCTCTCTCAAAAATTGGTAATTCGTATGATATAAAAATTTCTTTCAAAAGCTCTATTTGAATTCTGAAATAAAATGTGAGGCTTCTCTTCATTAATAACAAGTGATTGGATTAGGCAACTAAAAGAAAAAGCTGCAACAATTTACTCTACTTTTCTATTGTTGGAGACCGGTAAGGTTCATTTAAGTGGAACACATGACCGTTGATTGTGTGGAAATCTTTTTTCAAATTGGCCCTTTTGACAAATAAAATAGAATTATATTATGAAATTTAGTTATGTTTAAAAAAAAAATTGAGTCCTTTTACTAAAATGGGGCCTAAAGCCAATGGTTTAATGGCTTTAGGTGTGAGTAGGCCATGTTTAGTAGGTAGCTACAATGACAAAAGAGGACAACAATTTTTAACAATATTGACATGAGATGGAATGTTCTAGGAAATATCATGTCCCCAAGTTTAAAAAGAAATAGTTGAGTGCTCACTGTTGAAACTTAAATCACAAACATAGTCCCTTTATCATCTAGTTAATATTTTTTTATCGTTGAAACACATTGCCAATATTGTTAAACTTGCGTAGACTATATATGGATTGCAATTGAAGCATTTACTGGCCATATTTAATGAAATAGTAAATGTAGTCCATGGAATGGGAATATTACCAAATGAAGACTGTTGAACCATTTATGAATTTTTCTCATTATTCATTTTGAAGCAGTTCGCTGCTTTGTCTTGCATTTAATATACAATTGACGATGTTGCAGTTGCAGCCCCTGGTTCCAGTTCATCAGTTTGATAAGCTTCCTTCTTATTTCATTTTTGCGGGACTGGTCTTTATTCCATTGACCCAACCATACCTTCATGAGTATGGAGAAGACTGGTATAATACTTCACCCCGTCGATTATGTGAACGAGCACTGAGAGAACTTCCTAAAAAAGCCGGTGAACAACTTGTCATTCTGTCTCAGGTCTTTCTTCTGCTTTGTCTTCTTTTTTGTTTTTTTGAAGCAATATACCATTTTATATATACAGTAGTTCTACTACTTGCATAGGTGTGTGGTGGAGAATTTGAAGTTAAAACTCTTTAATGCATTTAAAACTCAGTGATCTCACTACTTAAACTCCAGAAGATTGAAGTAATGATCCACAGGAAACACTTGGCACTTGAGGATCGAAGTTCTTGACATAAAATTGTTTGGACTTCAAGCAGAATCCAAAGTGTGTTTGTGAGATAACTACATTGTTGTGGTGCAACCAATATAATTAATGATCATCTGTTCTATAGGTCTTCACAAGCACATGTCTGACTTTTTGAACTACAAATATATTTTCTTTTGATTCATCATGAATCTCAAAAGGGTAGTGTAAGATATAACTTGAGATACGAAAAGGAGAAGCTAATTGAATATGTTTCTCAGTGTTGGAAATCTGATTATTATTGTTAGTGGACATATAGTGGTAGTATATAATATGTTAGTGGCTGTTAGTGGGTTATGATAATGTCTATATACACTATGTTAGTGATCTAAATAGTGGCTATAATGGATGTATATATTATGTAAGGAGATAGGTAGTGGCTCTTAGTAGTGATAGTGGATCTTAGTGGCACAAATAGTAGCTCTTGTTCTCTCCTATATAAGGAGTGTAGTTTTCTCTTCACAAAATAAGAAGTTTTGAATATAACAAGCAATATATTCCTTCTTCCTCATATTTTCTGAGTTCTTCTTCCTCATATTTTCTAAGTTGGTATCAGAGCAACAAAAACACAGCAGCCCTAAAACCGTCATAACCATGTCGGAAGTCACGTCCGAAACCACTTCAACCCCTGCCGCTGCCATTCCGGTGAAAACGTCCAACTCTCACTCTGTCCAAATCACCACCATCCGCCTAAATGGTGATAATTTTCTCCGCTGGTCACAATCTGTCCGGATGTATATCCGTGGGCAAGGAAAGATCGGTTACATCACTGGTGACAAGAAGGCTCCTGCTGTTAATGATCCGCTGTTCGACAGTTGGGACGCTGAAAACTCCATGGTTATGACATGGTTGGTCAATTCCATGGAGGAGGATATAAGCTCTAATTACATGTGCTATACTACTGCACAAGAGTTGTGGGATAATGTTAGTCAGATGTATTCTGACCTAGGAAATCAATCTCAAGTTTTCGAATTGACTTTGAAGTTGGGAGAGATTCGTCAAGGAGATGATTCCGTCACCAAATATTTCAATTCGTTGAAAAGGTTGTGGCAGGATCTTGACATCTTCAACACATACAAATGGAAATCGGTTGACGACTGCAACCACCACAAGAAAACTGTGGAAGACAGCCGTATTTACAAGTTTCTTGCCGGCCTCAACATTGAGTTCGATGAAGTGCTATAATGTTTTACATGCATATTCCTAAATATTTATGGGGTGAAGCAATTTTAATAGCCTCTTATTTGATAAACAGGATGCCTACAAAGGTGTTAACATACAAAACACCTTTTGATTGTCTCAAAACTTTTTTTCCTGACACGAGGTTGTTTTCTGATTTACCAGCCAAAGTTTTTGGATGTACTGTCTATGTTCATGTTCCCAGTTAATTTCGTTCAAAACTTGACCCCCGTGCTATAAAATGTGTTTTTTTGGGTTATTCCTCAAACAAAAAGGGGTATAAGTGTTTCGATCCTCAAACCAAGAAATTTCATGTGAGTATGGATGTGTCATTTGTGGAAACAAAATCCTATTTCCCCAACACTTCTCTTCAGGGGAGACAAGTGGAGTAGAAGACAATTTTTGGGATATTTCTATCCCGCTCCCCAATGTCATTTATCCTACACAAAAACCACATCTGTCTGATAATGATCACTTAGGAGAACCAAGTTCTATGGTGCCTAGTCAAGAAGATTCTTATTTAGGGGGAGAAGTACTACCAAATGATCTCAATTCTGAGCTTCAGGTTTATACTAGGAAGCGATTTCATCTGAGGAATAATGACCCGAATGTCCACCCGAGTTCTGGCATCGAAATTTTAGGTAATCCTATTCCTTCTATTTTCGACCTTGATGTTCCTATAGCAATTAGGAAAGGTGCCCGAAATTGCATTAAACATCCTATTGCAAATTACCTCTCCTATCAAAAACTGTCTAAAAACCATAGAGCTTTCACATCTAGGATTTCACACTTGTTTGTTCCAAGGAATATACAGGAAGTATTGGATGATCCGAATTGGAAATTAGCAGTCATGGAGGAGATGAATGCTTTAAGGAGAAGTGGTACTTGGGAGATAGTTGATCTATCCAAAGACAAGAAAACAGTTGGGTGTAAATGGGTGTTTACAATAAAATGTAACGCAGATGGAAGCGTTGAGAGATAGAAGGCGAGACTGGTGGCTAAAGGCTTCACTCAAACTTATGGGATTGACTATCAGGAGACGTTTGCTCTTGTTGTTAAAATAAATTCCATCAGAGTACTGTTATCTCTTGCAGTAAATTCAGATTGGCCTCTACATCAACTTGACATTACAAATGCATTTCTCAATGGTGATCTTGAAGAGGAGGTGTTCATGAGCCTACCGCCGGGATTTGAGTAGAGACTTGGTAGCGACAAAGTATGTAGATTGAACAAGTCATTATACGGACTCAAACAATCACCAAGAGCGTGGTTTGAACGCTTTGGGAAGGCAGTTATCAGTTGTGGCTTCTCGCAGAGTCAAGCAGATCACACAATATTTTATAAACAATCAAAAGACAGTAAAATTGCAATTTTGATTGTTTATGTTGATGACATCATTTTAACTGGTAATGATGAAGCAGAGTTAGCAGCCCTCAAAGAGAAACTCACAAAAGAATTTCACATTAAGGATCTGGGAGCCCTCAAGTATTTCCTCGGAATGGAATTTGCAAGATCCAAGGAAGGTATATTCGTTAATCAGAGAAAATATATTCTTGATCTCCTTGGAGAAACAGGTATGCTTGGTTGTAAGATGGTGGAGACTCCGATCGAGCCTAACTTGAAGTTACAAGTCGCTAAAGTGAAGAAGTCAAAGAGAGGAACAATATCGACTTGTAGGAAATTGATTTACTTGTCTCATCTGGCCTGATATTGCCTTTTGCATCGGCATGGTAAGCCAGTTCATGCACTCACCAGGGGCAGAGCACTTTGAGGCCGTTTATAAGATCTTAAGATATTTGAAAGGAACTCCAGGGAGAGGCTTACTGTTCAAGAAACATGGACATCTTCAAGTTGAAGTATACACAGATGCAGACTGGGTAGGAAGTGTTACAGACAGGAGATCAACATCTGAATACCGCTGCTTTGTAGGTGGGAACCTAGTTACATGGTGGAGTAAAAAACAGAATGTGGTAGCTAGAAGTAGTGCGTACGAGTTCGTGAGTGTGCCCATGGAATCTGTGAAGTAATGTGGATTAAAAGAATTCTTGAAGAATTAAAGCTTTCTCACCCGACACCTATGAAGGTCTATTGTGACAACAAAGCAGCTATATCTATAGCTCATAATCTAGTTCTACATGATCGCACAAAACATATAGAAGTGGATAAACATTTCATCAAGGAGAAAATCAATGCTGGCATAATCTGTATGACCTACCTTCCAACAGGTGAACAATTAGCTGATGTGCTAACAAAGGGACTACACAAGAAGCAATTTGATAAGCTGACTAGCAAGCTGGCTATGGAAGATATCTTCAAACCAGCTTGAGGGGGAGTGCTGGAAATCTGATTATTATTGTTAGTGGACATATAGTGGTAGTATATAATATGTTAGTGGCTGTTAGTGGCTGTTAGTGGGTTATGATAATGTCTATATACACTATGTTAGTGATCTAGATAGTGGTTATAATGGATGTATATATTATGTAAGGAGATAGGTAGTGGCTCTTAGTGGTGATAGTGGATCTCTTAGTGGTGATAGTGAATCTTAGTGGCACAAATAGTAGCTCTTGTTCTCTCCTATATAAGGAGTGTAGTTTTCTCTTCACAAAATAAGAAGTTTTGAATATAACAAGCAATATATTCCTTCTTCCTCATATTTTCTGAGTTCTTCTTCCTCATATTTTCTAAGTCTCAGTTTCTTCATTGAAAAGCTTTCAAAATAAGAGAAAAACAGTTGTCTTTATGCGCTGTTCATTCATATTCCGTTTCTGTTTTTTGTTTTTATTTTTTCTAAATTGATTTTGCATTTCAACTAGCAATCGTATGTCCAAGGGAAAATGTCACTTTGCAATGGAATCAAATCAAAAGAGTTGAATTTCTAGAGAGAGGAATTCCCAAACTAGGGAAACGAGAGCTAAAGCTCTGAATTTTACAGTCTCAAAATATCAAAAGTTTGTTACAAAGGCAACAAACTAACTCACATCAGCACTCCCTTTCTTAAGAGAACTTGTCCTTTAGTTAGAACACAGACACACAAGATTAGTCTACAACTCAAGGCACCAAATGTTGGACATTAAAAGTGTTGGAGATTTTCAAATGTGGAGGCAACTGGACTTGATAAGCGTTGTCATTAATCCTACACAAAACCTCATGAGGTCCCACTTTTTCACATGGAGTCGTCAATTTGGATCTTGTCCTTCACTCCACTGATCTGTCAAGTTGAAGCATGAGATATATTTCCTTGCTGTCATTCTCCAGAATTAAACAAAAACATTTCTATGATGCCGTTGTTTTTCAACTGAAGACTTAATAAATGTCATAACCTTTTTTTAATTGCCAAATATTTTTGAACCCCCATTGACATTACTATCCACAGAATTTATAGGGTAACTTATGCGTTGGCATCAAACAAACAAAAAGCATGTTATGTGAATTTAGTTCTAACACGGCACATTTGCTGGTCGGTCCATACAGTGGTGCCACCATCCTTGTTTAACATGATCACAATGATTATGACTTTTCACTTGTTTGTGTTGTATCACTTTGAGAGAATATTTCGGGTTTTTGTTATTATTATTGTTTAGGGTGCAACTACACGAACTAGAACTTTGTCACTGAGGTGGTCATGAGCATTATTACTTAATCTTGGTTTTATTTATTAATTTATTTTTATTTTTTTTCAGGTTCTTATGGATGACATCAGTGCAGGGTACGAGCGTCTTGCTGAATTACAGGTACCTTTATTTTTCCTTTGTATGTACACAGAATGTCTAATCAAGTCAGTGTAGTGCAATAGATATAGGGAACCAAGGTCCAAAAACCTTATTTACTTAATGAAAATTTCCTTGATCAAAAGTCGACATTATATGGATGATCACAGCCAAGTTATTTACCACAATGTTTCTTCGTCCATTTCAATTTTAGAGATATATAGCATTTTCCGATCAGAAATCAGCACAGTTTTTGGTCTATTGCAGGTTAAGAAAGTGAATGGGGTGGAGGTAGAGAATTTGAAACATTTACGGTGCCTAGTGGAAGAGTGTACGGAAGAGTTCTTGAGGTTTGATTTGGATGACGAGAGAGTAATTGTGTTGAACTATGAATCAGCAAAAATAGCCACTTCTCGGATACTGAGGCGTCATAGAATACCTTCTGCGGTCTCTGCTGATCTTATCAACGAAGTGAAGGAGGACGATGACTCCAAAGTTGAGTTGGCTTGCTTGAACTGAGTTTTCTTTCTTTTCTTTTCTTTTTTTTTAAAATTTTGATTAAATTAATGTATCATTTATCTTGTTTTTTACTTTTCTTGTTATTTATTTATTTATTTATGATCTATTAGAATGGCACCATTTTCAGAATTAACTAGCCATGGCCCTGGATTGTTTGTAATCCTATTTATAAAAACTTCTTACACAATATTGTTTGTAGAATCGAAGAGTTCACTTCTTTTACTGAAATCTTGCATCGCGTTAGCAATTTAAAAATGCTTTATCAATCTTTTGAAAAATCAAAATCAAAATCAAAATTTTCAAACTCGTCATTAGTATAGGGTGTTTAGCATTGAGATGGTGATATCGAGCCCTAAAACAAAATATTTAGTTAGATGAATGAGCGTTTATATTTCTCAAGACCTTAATGCTGTGTTTGGTTAGGGGGTTTGCGGAGATATTTGAAAAGAGAAAGGGAAAAGGTGTGTGAAATTAGGTGAAATACAGATATGTTTTATTCACATTTTACCTATTTTTTTATTTTTCTTTTTAAATTTCTTTCTAAATTTCCCAACCAAACACAGTATTTAGTTCTGCCTATATTAGAAAGGGGGTTTAATTTTATTATTTAATTCAATAATTGGGATTTTGACTTGTCAATTAAAAAGTTAAAAGAGGAATAATAGAGTGGGGAGAGGCATGGCCTAAGCCGGCGCCGTTTAGTATGACCGACGGAAATGTAGCTGAAATACTCAAATGAAAATTCAAGAAAGCCAAGGAAAAAATTTAGTTTAGACTTTAAAGAAAGGTGCCGTCATAACGAGTAATTACTTAGGGATAGTTTGAGATGTTTTAAATAAGTGTATTTTTTGAATTTTTATATATAAAAAAAAAAATATGAAAAAGTAGAGAAAGTGGTTAGAAAAATGAGAGGAGATGTTGATTAATATGACTTAAATAAGTGTATATATGCTAAACAACACTGCTGCATACACCCACTGGGGGTCGACCCCCAGTGAGGTGGCGCAGTGTCATTGGCCCCAACACTTTTTTTTTTTTTTTTTCTCTTTTCTTCCAATCCCGCAGTGCCACGTGGCACTGGGGGGGTGGTGGGGGTGCCTAATCACTGGGGGTAGGAAGCATTTTTGATATGCTAAAAAAGTGTACTTTTTTTAGTTTAACCCAAACACCTACTTAATAGCATCTGAACATTATCTAATATAGATGAGAAATACTAAGGGTATGTTTGGAAGGAAAAAAAAAAGGAAAAATTATTGATAAATCCTATTTATAAGTGTTTTAGGCCAAAAAATCCATGAATAAATTTTTTAACCCATTTTTTATTCCATAAAGTCCTTTTTCTTGATTTACACTATTTTCTTGGACACTTATGCCCTTATATTTAATTTTGATATCCTTATAAATATTTTTTGAACAGTTAGCAATTTATGATGTGAACATTCATATTTTAAAATTGACATTGGTAGGAATGTAAAATTGGTCCCTGGACGACCCGAAACCCGTCAGCGAGCCGGAGCGGGCTCGACCCGTTGACAATGTGAATATTCACATTGACATGTTAACATTCACATTAATAGAAGTGTAAAATTGGTCCGCGTCCCGTGGCAGCGCAAAACCCGTCCGCAATCCATGGGCGGCCCGGGGCGGGCCTGGTCCGGGCCGTTGACAATGTGAATATTCACGTTGACATGTTAACATTCACATTGATAAGAGTATAAAATTAGTCCGCGGCCCATGGGCGGCCAAAAGCCCATCTATGGCGTTCGGCGGCCTTGTTGACAATGTGAATATTCACATTGACATGTTAACATTCACATTGATAAGAGTATAAAATTGGTCAGCGTCCCGTGGGCGGCAAAAACTGTCCGTGAGAGGTTGGGCCTTTGTTTAGATTGACAATGTGAATATTCACATTGACATGTTAACATTCACATTAATAGGAGTGTAAAATTAGTCTGCGTCCCGTGGTTGCCCGAAACCCACCCACGACTCGTGGGCGGGCCCGGTTCGTTGACAATGTGAATATTCACATTGATATGTTAATATTCACATTGATAAGAGTATAAAATTGGCCCACGCCCCGTAGCTACCCAAAACTCGCCCACAACCCGTGGGCCCGAGGCGGGCCCGGCCCGGCCTGTTGACAATGTGAATATTCACATTGACATGTTAACATTCACATTTATAAGAATATAAAATTAGCCCGCGCCCCGTGGCTGCCCGAAACCCTTCCACGGCTCGTGGGCGGCCCGGGGCGGGCCCGGCCCGGCCTGTTGACAATGTGAATATTCACATTGACATGTTAACATTCACATTCATAAGAGTATAAAATTGGCTCGTGGCTCATGGGCGACCAAAAGCCCGCCCGCGGCCCGGGGCAGGCCTGGTCCGGCCCGTTATCAATGTAAATATTCACATTGACAATGTGAATATTCACATTAACATGTTAACATTCACATTGATAAGAGTAGAAAATTGGCCCGTAACCCGTGGGTGGCCCGAAGCCCGACCGCAGCCTAAGGCGGGCTTGGCTCGACCCGTGACAATGTGAATATTCACATTGACATGTTAACATTAACATTGATAGGAGTGTAAAATTTGTCCGCTGCCCAAAGCTCGCCCTCGGCCCGGGGTAGGCCCGGCCTGGCCCGTTGACAATGTGAATATTCACATTAACATGTTAACATGCACATTGATAGGAATGTAGAATTGGCCCGCGGCCCGTGGGCTGCTCGAAGCCCGCCCATGGCCCGGGGCAGGCTCGTTTGGGTCCGGGCCCGAGCATGTCCGAGACCCTAGGCTAGGGCCTAGGCCATCACTTTGAAGCTCGGCCCGGCCCTGCCCATCGGCCCGCTTAAGGCCTATTCAAGGCTCGGTCCGAGACTCAGCCTACCTGAGGCACAATGTCTTTTTTTGTGGAAAATAATAAAATTTTGGTAGAAAAAATTAAAAAGAATTAAAAAAAATGGCCAGGCCAGGCCCGCCCAAGCTCGGCCTAAGTTCGAGCCTAGGCCCACGCTCACCGGCACAACCCGAGGCTGTCGTCTTCGGGCCGCGGGCCAATTTTACACTCCTATCAATGTGAATGTTAATATGTCAATGTGAATATTCACATTGTCACGAGCCGGGCCGGGCCCGTTCCGGGCAGCGGGCAGGCCTCGGGTCTTCTACGGGCCGCGGGCTAATTTTACACTCCCATCAATGTGAATGTTAATATGTCAATGTGAATATTGACATTGTCACGGGCCAAGCCAGGCCGAGCTCACCCCGGGCCGCCCATGGGACGCGAGTCAATTTTACACTCTTATCAATGTGAATATTAACATGTCAATGTGAATATTTACATTGTCACGGGCCGAGCCCGGCAAAGGATGGCTTCAGCCGGGCTAATTTTACACTCCTATCAATGTGAATGTTAATATGTCAATGTGAATATTCACATTGTCAGGGGCCGGGCCGGGCTCGCCTCGGGCCGCGGGCCAATTTTACAGTCTTATCAATGTGAATGTTAATATGTCAATGTGAATATTCACATTGTCACGGGCCGACTCGCTCACTGCCAGACTAGGTCATGTCATGGCTAATTTTACACTCCTATCAATGTGAATGTTAACATGTCAATGTGAATATTCACATTGTACATGGGCTGGGCCCCTACACATTGATGATATGAACATTCACATTGACGGTGTGAACATTCACATTAGGGGTATTTTGGTAATTATGTCACCCATAGGACTTATTGAAATATAAGAAAATAATATGAACTAAATAGAACATAAGTAGATACATTAGGGGTATTTTGGTAATTATGTCACCCATAGGACTTATTAAAATATAAGAAAATAATATGAACTAAATAGAATATAAGTAGATGAAAATGGTATTTTGGTCTTCTTATCTCAAATAGGACCTAATGGAATAATAAAAAAGAATATGGATTGAATGGAACATAAGTAATTAAAGATAAATTTATAAAAAAAGCTCTAAAAAAAAATAAGTTTGATTTATTTATTCATTTATTTATTTTGGCTAAATTAATTCTGTTTGGAAATAATTTTTTGATTTTTTGATTTTTTTTGTGATAAAAAAAGTGAATGTGACATTTTTATTTTATTGACTAATTTAATTTATTTTGTCTTTTTGAGCTTTTTTTTAATTTCAACCCACTCCAAACCAACTTGTCAAACAGCAGCTAACTCACTTATATTGAGTAGTTAGGAGACAAAAATAATCTATTTATTAATATGTATTGTTATTTTTCATTGCCCAAGGTACATAATAATACATGATCACTCTAAAAGTATATAATAATTTTTTTTGGTCAAAAGTCCAGATAAAATGCAACAAGATATAATTATTATAGTGTACAGAAGGAATGAAGGAAAGAGAGACAGAGAGCATGTTTAGTGCTAATTTATTGAGCATTAATGGCATTAATTTTTATATCAAGTAAAAAAAAAAAAAAAAAAAACAAAACAAAATTACCAAAACAGAAAATTAGTACTATTAGTGTCAGCAGTTTTAGAGCCACAAATCATTTTTTTTTTTAATAAGTGAAAAGTCGATAATCACAAAAAAGAAACTAAAAATATTTCTCTTTACTTTTTAATTAATTTTTTAATTATTTTAAATTATTTATGACTGAACTGTGAAAATAAGTAATGTTACACCATCCACCAAAAATATATATATATATATTTATAGTAATCCTTTACTTTCGCAGTGCATTCTCGTCACCATCTTTATATGACATCAGAAAGAAAGAAAGCATTGTAATTCAATCAAGGGGGAGGCCCCAAAGAGATGGAAAGTGAAAAGACTGCGGAAAAACCAAAGAAACCGACATATATGCATATGCAATGCATGAATGAACGGTTAAATATCATATTTCCTACTACTAATTACAATACTATATAAAGATTAGGTAAATCCGGGTGCGTACAAAAATATGTATTTTTCTCATAAAATTTCATAATATCAATTATAAAATGTATAATTTTACTATAAATTGATGTAACAAAATGTTCAAAATTTTGTAATTAATTTTATAAAAATTTATGACTTTGTTACGATATTTTTTATTATCCTAATTTGTAGTAAAGTTACGTATTTTATAATTAATATTACGAAAATTTTTATAATAAAATTACTTATTTTATAATAAAGTAGAGAGTGCACACATAAAATTTTCCAAAAAATTAATATCCAAATTCCAAATATACATATACTTAAACGGCGACTAACCATCTCAAAAGTCTCTCACCTTCCTTTTTACAGGTAAACTTAAGTTACCTGTCTCCCCTCTGTATCCTCCTTAGTATTCCTAATTCCTAAGTCTATGAAATTTAAGCAAAATCTGCTTCGATAGACTCTCTTCTTCCTTTTCATCGGAAACAGTGATTCAAATGTGAATATGAAGATGAAGAATTATTAACTAACAACTCTTCTTCTGACTTTTGACTTCACGAGATCCAATCTACAAACCTCCTCAATAAATTCTAGCCAACTTTTTCTTTTCCCCACTCTTTTGGCTAGGCATTGACCTAACCCTGATTTCACCACTTTGGATATTCCTCTATAATTAATTATGTGATACAATGTTACATAATTTGAATAGGAAATGACTTGTCTGTAGTTGAAATTTCAATTGAATTAAACAGTTGAACTCTCTGATCGGTAAGAGTTATTAAATAAAAGGTTACAACAAAAAAATTTTATCGGTTATAATCTTTTAAAAAAATTCAACTGAGTCATGTTTTTATAAACTCTTTAACACTAAAAGTCTTTCATTTAATGATTTTTATCAATCAAAAATCTCAACTATCTGATCTAATTTAACTTTCAACTAGAGACGAGCTAAATTCATCTGAATAACAGAATCATTATTTCATTTTATTCCATTGAAGTGAATCAAATACTATATTAAACTCTCACTGCGATTCTATTTTTTTGGTTTTCTATTATTGCCGGCTCTCACTTTCATTTTATCCCTGGCTTTCAGATCTCGCATTCATATGCAACTTCACCTTTCCACTGCTCCATTGTACATCATCTCTCTCATCTCATGTATGCCCCTCTTTTTTTCAGTATCTTTTTCAATCTGTAGCTTGTTTTCCTATTCATAATTTCTTTTTCCTTTGTTTTGGTTTTGGTCTGAAAATGTTCTGATTGTTCAAAAAAGCAAACAAAAAGAAAACAATAGGAATTGCATGAGTTGAAGATAACATATACAAAGATGGCAATGACATCATCATCATCATCTTCAAACTTGCCGCCATGCGCAGCATGCAAGTTTTTGCGGCGAAAGTGCCAGCCAGAGTGTGTATTTGCTCCATACTTCCCAGCAGAGCATCCACAAAAATTCGCAAACGTTCACAAAGTGTTCGGAGCCAGCAATGTCACTAAACTTCTCAATGAGTTACAGCCTCACCAGCGCGAAGATGCAGTCAATTCTCTCGCATACGAGGCTGACATGCGCCTCCGTGATCCCGTCTACGGTTGCGTCGGAGTCATCTCCCTTCTCCAGCACCAACTCCTCCAACTCCAAATCGACCTTACTTGTGCCAAATCCGAGCTCTCCAAATACCACCACCACCAAAACTTAGGGTTTACTGGTGGTGGTGGCAGTAGCGGTGATGGTGGTGGTGGTTGTAGTGGTGGCAGTCTCGATCACCACCACTACCATCATCACCAGTTCTTCCCGAGGAGTAATAATCAGCAGCAACATCAAGAACAAGTGATGAGGACGAGATTTGATGTTGGAAACAACAATGTCGTCTATGAGTACGATGCAAACAGTTTATTCGCAATGAATGTTTCTCCAACTGCAAGCATCGGAGGACAACTGAATCATCAGTTTCAGCGGCAACCTAGCGCTACGGTTAGGGCTGCTAGTGCTAGCGGGGATGACTGGCGAAAAGCCATTGGTCCTTCTTAGGGTTTTTACAGCTTCCTTATTGGATTGGATCAACAACATAACACTACTTCCAAATCAAACCCCCCTCATTCATATAGGTATTTACTAATCATTAATTATCCACAATATAGATTTCTATGGAACTTAGTTTTCATTTCAGTGCTACTTATCATATTATATTACTACTTTTCTACTACATACATGTCAGATTTCCAATGCCATTCAAGGTGAATATATATATATATATATGAAATTATGATAGAAATTGATTCTAAACTCCATGAAATAAGTAAACAGCTTAGTGTACCAAACAAGGGGGAAAAAATTTAATTGGCTAAAGGGATTTGTTAGATTAACTTTTGGGAGTAAAACACTCAACGTTCAAAAAAAATTTCCTCCTTTTTTTTTTAATATTAATTTTTATTCAGTGAAAGTCAGTTGTACATTCGTCAACAAAGACTCTCAGCAACCAAAAATGGTGACAAAAATTTTTGAATTTCGTTACTATTATAGCTATATCATGGTGAGAATGATGATATACCATACAAACCATCCAAGCCGCCTCCTCTGACAAATGACACCAAGAGCTTAACCTATAACTCTGATATGTTACAATGTCTAAGAGAGAGAGAGAGAGAGAATATTATATTATGTGTATATTAGTTTGCCAAGTTCAAACGGGAGCACAAGGATACTTAAGATAGATTAGAGGCCGGAGTTAATGTCAAAAGAAAATTTATGGCATGCCTACCACCCAAGCCTTTGAAATAATAACTTTGAGATTTCACATTTTGTCAAAGGCCATATAGAAGACTCTAAAAGGCCCTTCACCTTTGTAAAGCACCAAGTATTCTATGACCTTTTTTCTTGGGACTACACTTCTAAAAAAGTTTTGGTGACCAATTAGGCTAGGCTTAGTTTTTGCCTATTTTATTGACTAAAACAGTAAAATTTATCACTTTTGTATCTTCTTTTAAGAGATAACAAGATAAGTGTCTTGAAATAAGTGATGTGGAGTAATATTTCAAGATCATCAAATAACTTCTCCTGAAGATTACCCAGGTACACTGCCCGACAACCAACAACTAAAATTTGGATTGTGAGGTGAGAAAATATTTTTAAAAAATTATTGAAATCCCTTATTTAGGTGAGAAAAAAATGATTGTATTTTCTTATTACCATTTTTAAATGAATAAGTAAAGCATGTGATATGAGGATACAGTATAATTCTTTTATATTCTTTCATATTTAATGGACAATATTGGTATTATAAAAATTATACAACCAATTAGGTTTCTTACCAAATCTCATGACTTTTGGTAATATATGAAACCTATAATAAAACCAAAAAAAAAAAAAAAAATAGAGTTTTATTTCTTATTATTTTGTACTTAAGTTACAAACCAAACACGGGAAAAGAATGTCACTTCTTATCATTTCTTAGACAATGATAGAAAAAATGCATATAGCATTTCTATGCTTCTCAGTTTCATTAGCCAAGGACCATTGGGCCCTTACAATCATTTGATCGAGAACTAGGACTTTCTTGACCAACTTAAAGGCCCAAAACCCTTTTTTACAGACCAACTTAAAGGCCCAAAACCCTTTTGTACAAAATTATCAGCAAGGGCTCTATCAGAGGAGTCAGTTTGAATGTTCATGTACCTCCCTGAGGTTTTGGCAGAGTATTTTGGACTTCTTACAACATTTAGACCTATGAGTTACCTAAATTTTGACATAAAATCAGTACTATTTGAATTAAAATCAAGGGAGACACACCCCCATTTTCTAAATTCAGACAGATTCTAATCAATGATTACAATTTTTATTATAATTCCAGTTATACCTGACCTGTCATGCTCCAATTTTAAACGGGTGGATTATCATAAAAAGTGTACAATTAGGGTTACTTAATCAAATTGAGTTTAGTTCCCCGGTTATTTCATTAGATTACGGATACGCTAATCGGTAATTCGCCATTTAATTGTTCCAATTTCGGTTATGAAAATCTCATTTATTTGGATTCAAAAACATTGGTTAAGTATAACAAGTTCCACTTCAATTACAATCAGTTCATTTTTGTCTAATTATAATTTTTTTTTTTAAAAAAATTGTCCTGAATTAGCTTGTAAAGAAGTCCCTATGAACTCTAGAATTTAAAGGACTTTATATAGGACTTTGATATGAAGAAAATTGTAATTTGAGGGAATTAAACAATTTAAAAAATATTTAATTAATGGATAATAATGATTTGGGATATATTTAAATAAAGGATTAATTTTCTCCAATTCCAATATCTAAATGAGTTTCATTGCATACCAAATACTTGGAATAGATTGCTAAGGCATATGGAGAATTGTTTTGAGTTGAATTGTAAAGATAGTATTTTCATAATTAAAAGTCACAAGTGTGCTCACAACCCAAATATATAGAATACATATAATCAAAATTACAGAAGCATGACTACCTAATTTTACAAGTCTAGAAGCAAACTAGTTAGGTTTACGTACCAATAACCTAAATAATGACAAAATTTTGGAAGGACTTAAAACACATAGAAATAAAATATAAAGCATGACCACCCTATTGGCTCACCAAAAATTCACCTAAGACATTTGAATGAATGTATATTACATGCAAGAGTCACATCATGCAATTTTTTATTATTTTTGTATTAATTATAGTAGGTGTATCATCATAATATATATATATATATAATAACCAATTATTCAAATAGTCCGAAATTCGTGAATAAAATCAATGCATGAATAGATCATAGGACAACTTCTGTCTCCAAAGTTATTTAGACTTTTTATATGATATACATGATTCCTCTCCATTTGTAACCTAATACATAAATCAATTAGTTCCGTCAAACTAATTATATGTTATATATTATCAACAATTTTCACATAAGAAAGTGAGACGATATCTTGAACAGTTACATATTTAGGATCCTTAACATAAATAGACACACCACAAATTCTATATATATTACTTATTAATACAATTATTAACTTAGGCAAATACTCAAGTCTTAATTTTTTATTCATGATTTTCTAGATCAATAGATTATGAAAAAAATCAACTTTGTACAAGTTTACGTGCTCTCACCAATAAAATGAAGTAATATCCGGCCGTGATTGGTAGCTTTAAATAGAGTTCTACTAAGTTGGTAGCTCAAAAAAAAAAAAAATTTAAAAATTAAAAAAAAATCAAAACATCCCATCACTATGGGACCTACCCCCATTAAAACTATTAGAACTTATAAATTAAACTTCCAAAACATTTTTGTCTTTACTAGAAAGCACACAACCAACCAAATAGTAAACAGACTCATAAAAAAAATTAAATTAAAAAATTGTGGTGTGAAAATGTATAGAAATGCCTCAGTTTTGGACTTATGTCACAGAAAAGATTAAGTTGCCTCTAATCATCATAATATACCCATTACAGAAAAATATTAGTACCGGGGGAGGTTTCCTCATGGTGTTTTTTTTTACTGTTTTTGTTTAGTGTTTTCGGCTTAATGCCCCGCTAACAAAACTTATAAAATAGTATAAATTACATTGACCTCCATTATTGTTTTTAAAAATATATAATAAAATTTACAATTTTGACATAATTACACCAATATCCTTTATATTAGTCAAAAATATATAATTAGAATTAAGTGTTATAAGAATTAAAATTGTAAAAATATAAAATATAATTATATCAAATTTAAACAACTTATCATCTTGTTTTAAATCTTAAGGAAGCAAATAATAATAAGAAATGCTAAATGCACATAATGTACATGTGAGAGAGTTATATATTCTATACATAATATCCTCTGTGCACATAACATTTCTCAATAATAATTGATATTTGTAATTGTACGGGGAGCAAATATTCTTAGCTCTCCGTACTTCCTCGTGTCTAAGTGTCGCTTCACTCTGAATAATATGAGAATACAACGACGGTGTGCTATCCGACGGGTGGTTGTCGAAAACCCCCTCCAATGGTCAAGTTAGCACCCTTGTAGAGAGAGGAAGGGAGAGACGACAAAAAAGAGATAGAGCCCTGTGTGTAAGAAAACTCCAAACCATATATATGGAGGTGTTGCACAGTCTAAATAACCCGGCGCACTACTACCTTTCGTCTGCTTTACGGGCGCATGGTCACATCTTGTCCTATCTATTCCTTACACGTGTACACGTCAATACTATCAAACAACATTTGGCCAAACCGCCAAACAGTATTGACGCGCAACTTTAGTGGATTCCTCTCCTTACATTCTGATTGGGCCACGTAGCAAATCCTGCCAAGTTACTTCCCGCATGGCACTACAGGCTTGCCCTTTGGAACCGCATTACTCTTGACCGGTCAAAATCTGAAGCGTCTAGTCGACTTCTTCAGCCATACCCATTCGTCCATCACTTCACCTAACTTGGCTCATGATCCATGTCAAACAACTAGCTCGGTCCAACTTCTGGAGCTCAGGCCAACTCAGCCGCGTGATCTAGAACCTCGACCAAATTGTCCTTGGTTATACCAACTCGGTCACGTAATCCAACGGCAAGAGTCACAACTAGCTTGGCCCGTTTGCTTGGCGCAAACTCCTCTCTCAATTGCCCCTTAATTTCGTCCGCACTTAAGCGACCATAATTACATTACTAGGCCAAGCTAGACTCTTTGCTCAGTGGTTTGCTTTGCTAGGTTGTTGGCTTTAAATCCCTTCTGTTGTAACATGATTGGGATTACTCAACTTTAACTCAATTTAGGAACTTTTTCTTACCAAGTTAAGCCCTCAGCCCACTTTGTTCCTTTTCTTTTTTTTTTTGAGTATCTTGACCCACCCCTTAGGGTGTAGTTCGGTCCTTCATCTCGGCATGGCAGCAAGCATCCTGGTCTTCAAATCATTTCTCCATTTGCTCGACCGCAGTACATGGTCTTCATTTGAGGACATATCGGGTGGAGCTCACAACTTTTGACTTTTTGTAATGAAAAATGTTTGGTGGGCTAAGCCTTGCATGATCATGGAATTAATTTCCTCACTTGGAAATCTTACCTGTGCACTTATTTAACAACAAACAAAAACATTAATATGTTAATGTTTGGTGGGCCACGCCTTGCTTGCCATGCATGGTAATGGCATGCATGTATTCTTTGACTTTGCTTACTCTGCACATGCATTATTCGAGCAAACTTATTGGTGGACTAAACAACTTCACAAATTATATAATATGCTTTGAGCTAATGTGTTTTTTAATAAGAATAATTAATGGAAATTTTTGTTTGCTCGGTCCCACTAAGAAATTTTATTTTTGGCGATTAAAATTTAAGTCGTTAAGCCTTATTTTTAGTCGCCAATCACTTTTACCAACTAATATATTTAGTTGCCCGTTTGATCACCAATAGTTTGTCGGGAAAACAATCGGCGACTAAAATTTTTTTGGTAGCCAAAAGTGGCCTATTGGCGACTAAATCTTTAGTCGCCATATATATTTTTTTAAATAATTATATATATATACTTTTAGCAACTAAATTATCTAAAAGCCAATTGAGTATGTATATTTGGCGACAAATTATTTAGTAGCCAAAAGTTTTACTTTTTGAGAATTTGCGACTAAAAATTTAGTAGTCAAAAATTTCTTTTTTACAATTGGTGACTAACAGTTTAGTAGCCAAAAGTTTTACTTTTTTACAATTGGCGACTAAAGTTTTAGTAGCCAAAAGCCAACCTGTGATATTTGTTTAGTCACCAAAAAGTCTCATTTAGTTTTTATAATTTGTTCTGTAATATTTTTTGCACCACCTATAACCTGTGCATATACAAAATTATTTATTCATCCATTCATTCATTCATTCAATTCTCAACCATTCAATAAAAATATTTCTCCACAACCTGTACCATTTAATTTTCAGCCACATACAAAACTTAACTATTAACTGTACATATCAAAGAAAATAAAAATCCATAAACATAGCATAATCCAACAAATACATCTACTATCCAAACCAACAATTAAAATCTAAATTAAAGAAAATCTTAATAACAATTGTGATGATGATGATGATGATGCCGCTGATGCTGATACTAGAGACACTGTTGTTGGGCTGAAGGTCCTTTCATAATTGTTCTTCATCAATTTGTCACGTGGATGTTCATGTTCTACATCATGACGAGAATGACAGTTTAGAAAATAAATTGAAACTGTTAGAATAATTAAAGTTCTTAATTTAAGATTGTAAGATGACTTCAAACTGTCAACTGTACTTCAAGCATTTGTAAAAGTATTCTAACTTTGTAAGAATTCATGAAAGAAAATTCATGGTTGAAAAATATGTACTCTGAGCAAAGTATTTGATTAAATAAAAAGAAAAATGCTACTAAAGCAAGCATTGAACTAGTGAAGAGTGTGTAGTTACAACTTGTTCTGAAACATGGGCTTGCCAAGTGACTGATTATAAAGCAGTTGACTGACTGAAAAAAGAATCATAATGGTTAAGAACAAGTATATTACCTAATATAGTTCTTGCTTGGGTTCCTAGAAAAGCAAAGAGAAAAATGAGAAAAAAAGTTTTTGGCATGAGAATCTTAATCTTCCTCTCTGCGCATGCCACAATGAAGATAACCATGAGAATCTTCATCTTCCTCTTGCACTTGCCACAATGAAGATAACTCATTGAAGTGTATTAATTATAAAGTTTTTATTTATAATTGATGAGACTACTATGTAACACCTATATTGCCACTGGGCCAAGGCAAATTAGACTTTTAACTCCACTAAAATGATGAATAATAATGAATAAAAAAGATTAGTCAACAAATTTAGCACCTAAATTTTTAAGAAAAATACTATTCACTCTACTTTTGCTTTCTATCCTTAAATTTTTCTTTTAGCCAAAAAACAATATAGAGTGTGAATAGCCAGTGAGGAGTGTAAATAATAATCTCCATTTTAAAAATTCAGATGAAATCATAACTCACCCAATTTGGCCATTTTCCAAATAGTTATGGAGCTGCCACACCTTGCCAAAACAAACAACAAGACTGCCAACTGACAAGGTCACATTTTGTCAATTTCACTAGTAATTTCCCAAGCAAAAACAATAAAACAACAAGAAGAAAGAATACTATAGATCTATACTATAGATTCAAATTATGATACTATAGAAGAGGAAAAAAAGAGTTTCCTAAAATTCAAATATGCTTAGTTTTAAAGGGTTTAATATCAAAAAGAGTAAATTCACAGCTTAGATAACCAATTCCCCCTATACAGTGAAAATACACCCAATAACACTACATTGATACCACAACCATTACCTAGCTTGATACTGTTATTTAGACCGTGCAACCATTGATCTCCAATGGATGAACAAGAACTATCTATCACAATGAATCATTAGACATTTCACCTTTCTTCACAAACTTCGCTTTTTAAAAAATAAAAAATAAAAAGATAGATTTTTTATTTTTTTTTTAACTTCAACTGCACATTCAGTAAAGAGAAACTTTGCATTGAGAAAATGCTTCAGAAATTTTAATATTGTTATCTTGATCATTGCCATCCAAACTTAACCCACCTATTTTGTGGTTAGATGCATAGATTGCATAATGCAAATCTTCCCATTTAAAGCTAAATCTTCCATTAGTTTGTTAGCTTTGTGATCCAACATTCTTGTTAGAGGACTAGTGAAAAAAATAACAGAAAAAAGATGACCAACATTAGAAAAGTATATTACATTTAAAGGTATAAAACTGTAAAGCGCTTATATCCTACTTCAAATAGCTTAAACCATAATTAACACTGTAAGAACAAGAAATAGCCAATCTCCCATTAGTTTCTGCTTAGTCTACCCATTCAAAGCCACATCTTCCATTAGTTTATTAACTTTTGGGTCCGGCATTCTTGCTAAAGACTTGTAAAAAGAAGAAAAAGATTTTTTTTTAAAAAAATGATGTAATTTAGATAAATATTTACTACATTTTAAATATAAAAAACTGTGAAGTGTTGATATCCTAGTTCAAATAATTAGTACATTATTCAGCACAAAAAAAAAAAAAAATACAATTCTCCATTCATAATGTCAAATGGCCTATGGAATGAAGATGGTATATGGTTTTGCTGGTGAAGTTTGCTGTTGGAAATATGATAGCCTACAAAATTTGGTATTGTTATTCAAAATCACAAAGCATTTCATTGAAGCAAAAAGTAAGTCTAGAGACAATAATTTGGCCATTCACAAAGCATTTCATTAAGGCAAAATGTAAGTCCAGAGACAATAATTTGGCCATTCACAAAGCATTTCATTGAGGCATTTTATCATGCACTTGCAATGCAAAATGTAAGTGTAGAGAGAATTACACAAGCTTTCAATTATCACACATGCCTTCAATTTATCATTTCAACAAGATGATTTTTCTTTCAAAATCACAACAGAAGTCAGCAAGTCTATTTTCATAACATTTTTCATGACAGGACTTTTGTTCTGTTTTTCAAAAATCCTCTCCATTTATTCTTTACACTTATACAAAAATCCTCTCCATATGCATCATGAAAAGAGTTGTTTTGTTTTAGTAAAAGGGGTTAGAATACTGATACATATCATGTATGCCTAACAGCAAGTCTATTTCAGCAGGTATGATTTCATAACATTTTTTTGAAAAATCACACAGCTTTTCATCATGGGGATTAAATAGAGAGGATTTCAAAATAAAACGAAAAAAAAAACAAATTAATCACTAAGCTTTTCATTATGGCGATTAAATGGCAATGATTTACAATTATATATTAAAAAAACAAAAAAAACAAAAATCTGACCTTTTCTCGGTTGTCAATGGAGGAGATTTGGGGATTTAGATGTAGACGTGCTCGAACGTCCCGGTTCCGCACGCGAATAGCGTGAAATCCATTTTGTTCATTAGCTACTACAGTTCGAACTCAATATCACGGTTCTGAATCTAATCTCGCAAAGTGCAATGCAAGACTGATAAATTACCAAAGAGTCCAAATCCGGCAAATCATTTTGGAAAACTGATTTTAATAAAGAAGTGCCAAACATGGACTGTTTTGCTAGATACAAAGTCGCCACCTAAATGTTTTGTTTTAGGAAATTTAGGAAACCCTGACTCGTGCCTAAGGTCACGTGTCCGTCATCACCAAAGTTGTTTCGGCTCGGGAACTTGGGTACGAGAGGGGAAGGTCATGCAATGAGCACCCCCGCTCGCCCGATCAAAAAGATCGGCCTTTATTAAGCATGATATTTTGTTTTTGAAAACACATGTGTTCTTATTCCGGTTTATTAGCTAGCTTACTACGTGATGCGCACAACATACAAGTATAGACTAGATCGCCTAAGTTGGAACAAAACATCTCATGTTTGTTTGAAAATGATTTGAAGGTACTACTCGCAAGTAGGCTAAGACGTGGATTTGCCACCTTCAAGTAGATTTAGAAAACATGATTTTGCCACTCTCAAGTGGGCCTAAAACTCGCATTTCAATGAATTGTTCCAATTCAAGCAATCCAACCTTCACCCACAGGCATTCAGACAGTTATATCACTTAAGCAATTAGCCTCATGGCAAGTATGCTGACATGGCAACACTCACACTCATGCAAGATGCTAAAGCATAAACACTTACAGTGTACTCCGAGCAAAAAAAGAAGCTAGTTAGTAATCACGCATGATCCTAGCTATGTCAACAATGCCTAATGCAACACATGTAAAAATGTAACTAAAATAGGCTCGGCTATCTAAGATGGCATATGAATGCAACACTTGGTAACATGCTATTAAACACGTATTCAAGTAAATGTATTGAAATACAATGCAGTTTGAATGATGAGCCGAGCCCGGTACATGCAAGACAGATGAATGATGCACGCATGCAAGCATACGGTATGTTAATCGAAACATGACCTAGAACTAACCATTGTAAGCGGTTAAGTAAAAAGGAGAAAGACGTGGGGTTGGAAGACATTCACACACTCACGCACACTTATTACAAAATTCGTCCTCTCGACGGAGGGTCCAAATGAATAATATAAACTAGCTACGCTAAGCTATTATAACTGATCTAATAATCTAATTAGACTAATTATTACATAATCAAATTGAATATTAGCCAAGCTAAGCTAATTAAGAATTTACAACGATGAATTAAATTAGCTAACACATTAACTAATTAATTACAAATTAACTAACTATACAAAGCAGTTAAAACGGCCTCGAGAAGAGGGGCATATGCATGCTCGATCGACTTCGCTCGGAAATCCGTTGCCATGCCTCATGTTGCCTCTGTTTGCACTATTCTGCACCTCTGAAAATTATGCCAACTTCTGTGATGCTTCTGACCTACCTCATGGACATTCTGAGAGGTCATCGGCCAAGAGGGGTGGCCATCGGCCAGTGGATAATGGTCATCGACCAATTTTGAAACTATCGGCCAAATATTTGTAGCCGATCGGCACACTAGATAACCGATCGGCCATTTCTTCCTGCAAACTCCTCCTTTTGTTGCAGCAGAGTACAAATAGAGATATGGCAATACATTTGCAAGAAAATGTTTGTACAACCACACTCCTTATCACGTTTGAAACTCAAAGGAGTGTAGTGCTCGACTCTTGAGCCATCAATCACGCATTTCGATGCATGATGGCCAAAGAGGCCGAGTTGCACAAATCAATATGGATGAAATGCACAAAAACACATAAACGCCTTAACCTCTATCATGCATGATCAAGAGGGTCGGCAACCGAGAATTGAGGCACGTTTCATCACTTCAAGTATGAAACGTCCCTCGTTCCTCGTGCTTGGCTTAACACCCAAACCAAACACAATGCAATGCATGCACAACTTAACAAAGCTAATGACATACAAACAATGCAAATGCAATATCAGCATGCAAGCATGCAATGTAACTCAAGCATGCAACAATAATACAATGGAACAAGCATGCAACAACATGCAATGTACCAAGCAATGCAATAACATGCAAAATGGACTTAAACTAAAATGGACAGATCTCCATCATACCCAAATCAGTGGCCAAAACACCAAAACTAAGGCACCAAAAGGCAAAACATGCATGCACACATATTGGTCCACGAGCTAGGCAACAAGAACACAACCCTTAGAGGCACTCAAAGGTTGACAAAAGAGGAAGTGTAACAACACTATAAGCTCTGAAATTAAGTATGGAATGATGCCAAATCAACCAAGCAAGACAACTATGGCATGCAAGAAAGCTCAAAGCTTGAAACTAGCATAGGAACTTGTACCAAAGCCACATGAATCAAACCTCAAAGGGCCAAGGACAACCAAAACAGTCCTAGATCGTGCCAAAATGAGTCTAAAACATGCATGGGCCAAAGCTAAAACAAGCCAACATGAAGGGCATAAGGCATGATGTATGCAAGGCTAATAAAGAGGATTACACTACACCTACCAAGACCAAGCATGGCGTGACTTAACCAA
The DNA here is from genome assembly GCA_025200525.1 of Camellia lanceoleosa. Taxonomy (NCBI): domain Eukaryota; kingdom Viridiplantae; phylum Streptophyta; class Magnoliopsida; order Ericales; family Theaceae; genus Camellia; species Camellia lanceoleosa. Next base: position 110,722,852 of record CM045764.1, on the reverse strand, counting down.
TAAAAATCAGAGTTATGGCATGTCAAAATAAGCTTAAAAACCCACTGAGATGGCATCCCAAAAGCTTAAGCAATAAGACATGCATAATGGCTCATGTTCAAGGCTTAAAACACAAACCTCCCAATGCATGGAAAAGGTGACGAATGTGAGTGCATGACCACACTATATGGACTGAAATCATATATGAAATGATGCCAAATCATGAAAATGGTCTAAGCAATGCATGCTAGTGACTTGGACACTCAAAGCTAACAAGCTGGAATGAACTATGGCTATACAAAACAATGCATGCATGACTAAAACAACATCAAATAGAGCTCAAGGATGGTAAAACATGAGGGAAAGATTCTTTGAGTTGAGCCAAACCATGCAAGAATGATGATCCAAACACAAGAAGCATGTTAAGGCAATAGAGAGGATTGCACTACAAGTGCATGGTGTATGCAAGAGCCTATCAAATCAACCTTAGATAGAGGTATATCATGCTGAAATAAGGTCTAATACATGCTAATATGGAGCCAAAACAAGCTTAACAAACATGTTACTTTTATGAGCCATCAATACAAGCATATGAGACACAAGGAGAGGGGACGACCCTCTTCTATTTGGGACCTCAAAACACCATTTCTACCACTGAAAATCCTTTGGATTTCAATGGTGAGAAGGCCAAAACAAGGTGGTCCCAATAGCTTAAAAGGAAGACACAAGAATAAGACCAAACAAGGCCTAAGAGGGGGTAGACAATCCCCAACACAAAAGTGACCTTAAACAAACATTACAAGCATGAAAAATCAGAACTTTTTGCAGTAGAAAGTTAAGCTTAAATCAGCATGCAAATAGGTCCAAAAGCTTAAACCAAAACAAGGGTTTAAAGGCTAGTTGACTCACCCTTGAAGAACACCTTCAAGAACACAACTCCAGCACTCTTTTCTGACCAAAACCAATCCAAAAACACTAACACCAGCTCCTAAGTACCTCAGCAACAAAAGGATGGTGTTTTAGTAGGTGCTTTAGTGCAAAAGTATGAAGAAAATACACTTTTGAGCACAAACTAGGGTCAATATGGAGAGAGAGGTAAAATATAGAGAGAGAGTGATATATGTTTTGTATATCAACTTTTCAGAATCTCTGGAAAGGGAAAGGGGTCTCTCTTCTTATAGAAATTCAATTCTCAAGCTTGTTGAACAAGCTTGAGTCTTGATTCAATCCCTCCATACACGTGTATGGAGGATGAGATCTGTGCTTACTAGTTGTCACAGCTGGCACAAAAATATCTGCAAAAGCAAGTGGAAAGGTCTCGGCCAAGAAATATGGCCGATCGACCAAAAAGAGTGCCGATCGACCAAAAAGAGTGTCGATCGGCCACCACTTATGGCCGATGGCAAGAAAACAAGGCCTTAGCTGATGAGTTATAGGGATAGTCAACAAGCCACCCTCTTTCCTCAGAAGCAAAAACCACAAGTCCTTGGTCCACAACCAAGCACAAAACAAACAAGTTGAGCGATCCTAAGGCAAGGCGCGCAGCCGAGACCTTCGGGAACTCAAAATGAACACAAGCATGGATGATCATTGAGTGTTCAAACGATGACGTCCAAGTCTTGAGGACGGTCAAAAATGGGGGGTCTACAGTTGCCCCTCTTTGACAGAACTCAAAAGTCATAAGATGACAGGAGTGAATGTCAAAGCCCAGAGATGACCCATTTTTGACAAGGCCGAAGACTTAGACAAGTATATAAGATAACAAAGAGATGCGCTCGCAGGCAGGGGCAAGATGCAAATGACATGCACAATGCCGAACATAACTTATGATCATGCAAAGAGAGCTGTAATGAAGCATTTATGCAAAATAAATACAACAGTTTAAGCAAGCGAATAAGAAAGAATAGTCCTACACATTCCAACAGAAAGGATGTAAGAAAATTATGCAATTCTCACTGCCTCTCACGCGGAGAAGACTAAAAGCGACTACCGAGGACACCCGGAGTCTCAAACACAACATCTCTCAGCATATCACACGTAGGAGAGGAAATGACTGTGCAAGAAAGCGCAGTCATCCAAACGCGTGCCAAACGCGAGAGGAGAAGGGTACATCCAAACGCATGCCAAACGTGAGTGGAGAAGGTGCAGTCAAACTGAACCGGGACTTCTCTTAAATGAACCGTACATACAATATCGTGCTTGCAAATGAAAGAAATTCAACAGGTACAATATAGTAGAAACACATGTTCAACGCTAGATCAAGAAATCAGTTCAATATGAGATAAACACATGCATATACAATACGAGTAAGAAGGTGCATAGCAATGCAAGTAAAACATGTGCAACAACACAAGCGAGGGGTGCATAACAATACAACTGAAACAAGCATGATAATGCAAATAAACCATGCGTGACAGCGCAATGCAACATAAGTGTGCGTGACAACGCAGATAAAAAGGCGCATAACAATGCAAGAAAGGCATGCGCGACAACTCGAGCCATGGGGTGCATAAACACATGTAAGTAAAGCATGCGCGACAACGCAAGCAATGTGCATAACAATGCGAGAGCAGGTGCATAAACACATGTAAGTAAAGCATGCGCGACAATGCAAGCAATGTGTATAACAATGCAAGAACGGGTGCATAAACACATATAAGTAAAGCATGCGCGACAACGCAAGCAATGTGTATAACAATGCGAGAGAAGCATGCGCGACAACGCAAGCCATGGGGTACATAAACACATGTAAGTAAAACATGTGCGACAACGCAAGCCATGGAGTGCATAAACACATGTAAGTAAAGCATGCGCGACAACGCAAGCAATGTGTATAACAATGCGAGGAAATGCATAAACACATGTAAGTAAAGCATACACGACAACGCAAGCAACGTGTATAACAATGCGAGAGAGGCACATATTCAACGTAAGCATGGTAAAGGAAAGTTATTCGCGATGTTGAGATGCAACTTCAAAACAAGACGAGGCATGCTCAATGTAAGAGTGAAAAGACGTATAACAAGCGCGCTTATTACAAACATGACAAAACATTGTAATGTAATATATTCAAAGTAATTTTCGAATCTCGCAATATACAAAAGGATACGAAAAAGGATACACCTCGCGCATATCGAGTGCCGCACACAGAAGACAAGGTTCAGGGCTACCACGAAGGCCGCTTAAGCTTCAAAAGTATATTTTCTTGCACTTTCTTGAAAAATGAGGGTACCAAATCAACAGAACTGACCCAAACAAGGACATTGGAGGTGCATCGACCACAAGGGGAAGCCATCGGCCATCAAAAGAGCTTATCGGCCAACAATTTAGCCGATCGGCTAACAATTTGGCCGATCGGCCAAAAGTGGCAGATTCGGGGCAATTTTGTCCATTTGCTTCGGGTCTTTAAATATAGGGTTCCAAACCCTATTTCCTCACTTCCTCTTAGTCGAAATCATTTCCCTCTCTCTCTGGGTCATTTTCCTCGCTTCAATCTGTGTTTTTCTCCCATTTTCAAGCCTCCCGTAACTTCCGATTCGCGAAACCCTCTTCGTTTCAAACACTTTGAATCGAACGAAACGCGATTTCGGTGTTCCTTTCTTGATTTCCACCACTTGGGGTTTGTTTCCCCCGAGTTAGCCTTGGTTTCTGTGCTTTCTTCTACACTTCGACCTTTTCTCCCCTTTTTCACCCCTCGGGGTTGACTTTTGGTTGACTTTTGGCATTCTTGCCCACTTTTCATACCCTCGGCCATTTTTGCACTCTTCTCAAGATGGCGGACGATATTCCACGGGGTGGGACTCCCCCAGAGATGGATACGGATCCCGAGGTAGAGCTCTTACCTCTCAGTGTTCGACTGTTCGACCCATAAACTTCGAATTGCATTAATCAAGTAGTGAACCAACTAACAACAAAACAACTCGATAAACAAAACAAAGAACTTGACAAGCTAACCAAATGTAAATACAACTCGATAAACAAGACAAGGACTAAAGAATACAAAATACAACTCGATAAACAAATTGAAGTAAAACAGGCGCGACTTCATAAAATCATCACCGGAAGGCATTTGAAGTGGAACCAGTCACAAGTTCTCAACATCTCCAACACATAGAAAGCTCAAAGAACAAGAGGAAAGGCCATCGGCCAAGGTGAGAGGCCATCGGCCACAATAAATGACCATCGGCCATCATTACTAGCTGATCGGTTAAAAAAGATGGTCGGTCGGCACTATTTTTGGCCGATCGACCAACAATGGCAAGAACCTCCAGAATGCTGTCATATGTCTTCCACTCAACACCTTATCTTCTACAAAAGCCTCAGCTTCGTAATTTTTTACATTTCAGCTCGGTTTTTGCACCAAATGGAAACATTTCTTATCCAAAATCTCACAAATTGGATTGCCAACTTGGATGGCTTGGAAAAGCTGAATTTCTGGGGTTTTGGCATAAATGCACTATTTACATTGAGTCGCACCCAGATGCGTTTTCCGTTCCGTCATGCCGCGGAAAGGTTTTGGAATCCAATAGCATACGTCTTTAGCTTTGGCGGACAAGAGATGTGTCCCACTTTCGAGGACTTCCAAGCTTTAATGAAATCTGAGCGCGATGAAGAAATCTTGCCTTAATTCCGCTTCGGCTACGTCCAAGCCTTAGGACGGATGTGCGGGCTTACTTTGCATGACGCTCGGTCATTGATTCACGACAGAGAGCTAGACATTCCGAGCTTGATTCGTCGATTTTCTGATGCTGGTGACCGCAGCGATCATGACTGGCAGGGTTATCGGCGACATGTGCTTTGCTTATGCATGCTGTCTCATGTCTTGCTTGCCCCGAACTCCGAAGGGTTTAGCACTCGTCTGATTGAAGTCACCGAGGGCTTAAAAGAGGGCAAGAGCTGTATCGCCATGACGCTAGCTGAGATATTGATGGGTTTGGACGTTTTTCATCGCCGAGAGACGACTAAATTCGCGGGGAGTCCACTACTACTGCAGGTAATGTTTCTCATCCCATCTCACATATATTTCTCACATCACTCGGCCCTCAGGCTCACTTTTTCTCTCAAAACCCTTTTCTCACTTTTTCTCTCAACTTACACCTCTGTATTCTTTAATCTCTCATCTTTCATCCCTCCCCAGATATGGTTGATGGATAAGTTGAAGATTGTGGACTCATGCCCAGCATATTCAGCTCGCAGCTATTTCTTCCGACGACGTCTACTTGATGCCCCAGACGAGGGATGGTGGTGCGACTGGATGTGCAGTTTGTCCGCTACAGACATTACTTAGCGCTGCCCCTGGCTTAATTTACCGGCGATGAGCTACAACATGACCCGCCAGCCTAGGATTCAGTTGATTAGCCTGACACACTGTGTCTTTTACTTCCCTTTTCGATTCCGGCGCCAGTTCAGACATGATCAGACTTGCCCGGAAGAGGAGAAGTACCCTGCTACATTTCTGGTTCGAGGCGCACAGCTAGCTCGGTATTCCACAGCATGGAGGACGAGAGAGCTTCTGGCCCCCGCTTCCAATTTCAGTTGCACCCTCTCTGATGAGTGCATAGCTTGGCTTGATAATGAGGCACAGATCGGGCCCACTTTGGCATCAGAAGCTTCCACAAGCTCTGGGAGGAGACGCAGGAACACCTGACTATACCCCGAATTTATTTGCTTTAATCAGTACTTTCAAGTTTTCTTTATGAATGTAATAAAAAGCAACTTCAATTTGTATTAAAGAGTAGGAGAACTTTGTATTGAAATCAATGTAATTGAAGGTTGTGGGTACTGAAAATTTTCCGTTTGGTCCAAAAATGGTTTAAGTTGTAAAAAGATTAATTTGAGCAAAATCAACTTTTATTAAAACTTTTCAAAACCATTTTCGATATGGATCACAACTGGACACGCCCGAGATCTATCACTGAGATGTACAATCCTGGATCCAAGCAACTGGAAAGTTGCCCCTAGTCTGAATAACACTGCACTGGAGATCACAGCCGAGCTCTTGAATGCAGAATAGACAAAGATGACCAAACATGATTACACGGACAAAGTTGATCGGAGAAGTGTATATGGCTGGACTTCATAATGCAGTTGCCTACGTATCCCAAAGATGGGAATCAAGCCTTATGTAGTTCTGCTAAGGTTCACTCGTGTATTAACACTCTCCTTTTGCGCTCTAACTTTTGCCAAGACCGCCCTTTCTGGGTTTTCAACCTTGCGAGTTCAGTTTTTATAATTTCAAATTTTCTGTGCTCTAACTTTTGCCTAGGTCGCCCTTTCGGGTTTTCGGCCTAGCAAGCCACTCAGGGATAGTATTTCTTCAACTTGTCCATGTTGATTGGCTGGGAGAACTCTAGGCCATCTAGGTCCATCAGAATGACAACTCCACCCGACCAGATAGACTTGATGATGTAAGGGCCAGTCCAATTGGGTCTGAACTTGCCCCTAGGGTCGTAGATGAGAGCTCAGTTGTCTTTGAGCACCAAATCTCCTTCTTTCAAATTCCTGGACTTAACCTTCTTGTTGAAAGCCCTGGCGATTCTTCGTTGATAACCCTGAACATGGTATAGTGCTTTCAGCCTCCTCTCGTCAAAGAGTATGAGTTCTTCAAACCTGCTTTACTGCTAATCTGCCTCAACTATCTGACACTCAGCCAATACTCACAATGACAGAACCTCAACTTCGATAGGCAAAACAGCCTTCATCCCATAAACCAAGGAATACGGAGTTGCCCCAGCAGAAGTTCGAATTGAAGTCCGGTAGCCCCACAGAGCAAATGGCAGCTTATTTGGCCAGTCCCGGTAGATTTCCACCATCTTCTGCAGAATGTGCTTGATGTTCTTGTTGGCAGCCTCAACTGCTCCGTTGGTCTGTGGCCGATATGTAGACGACTTATGAAAAGCCACGTTGTACTTGTCCAACAAGTCGATCACTTCCTTTTTGAAGTGGGAACCATTATCTGAAATAATCTCATTTGGGACCCCATAACGACAGATGATGTTGTTCCTGATGAACTTAGTAACATGCGATGCCTTCAACACCGCATAAGATTGGGTCTCAACCCACTTCGTAAAATAGTCTATCGCGACCCCATTGGACCCCTTCGGAGTGACAGCCCCGATCACATCAATCCCCCAGACTGAAAACGGCCATAGCGAAGTCATGTTGTACAGCTTTGACGGCGGAATGTTCATGCGGTTACATGGATCTGGCATTTATGGCATCGCTGGACAAAGCCAATACAATCCTCTTCCATAATGGACCAGTGATAACCTTGTCTAAGGATCTTCCAGGCTAGCATCACCCCATTCATGTGCGCTCCGCACTCTCCTCCATGGATGGCCTTCATCAGGCGCTTCGATTCTTCGGCATCAACACACAGCTTATGCATCCCGAGATGACATCTCTTGTACAGTTTACCCCTACAGACGATGAACTGAGTAGCCATTCTTCGAATTGCCCACTTATCTTTGGCATTTGCCCCTAGTGGATACGCCTCTTTTTCTAAGAAGTTCCAGACATCGTAATACCAGGGGTTCTCATCTTGTACCTCATTTATGGTGGCAATCTGCTCGTAGGCGGGCACAAATTTTTGTTCGATGATGATCGGACGCATCCGGACTCCAAAAGAGATGTCTATCATAGAAGATAGAGTTGCTAATGAATCTGCGAACCTGTTGTTCTCTCTTAACAGATGAGCGAAATTCAGTTTCTCAAACCGAGGAATCAGCACGTCCAAGGTCTGGTGGTAGATTCTCATCTTTTCTTCTTTAACTTTCCAGTCTCCTTTAGCTTGAGATACAACAAGGTTCGAGTCCCCGATGACATCTAACCGTTTTGCCCCTAGTTCTAGGGCGGCTTCTAAACCAGCAATACATATCTCATACTCTGCCTCATTGTTCGAGACTTTGAACCGGAGTTTGAATGCTAAGGGTATGCGGAAATTTTCGGGTGCTATCAGCAACACCCCTACCCTATACCCGTATTGGTTTGACGCTCCGTCAAAGTACATCGTCCAAGTCTCTTCTTCGACATGCAAAATGGCCTCATCTGGGAACAGATACTCAACTGCTTCATCCCCTTCAACTGGGTGATCGGCTAGGAACTTCGCTACCGCTCTCCATTTCACTGACTTGCGCGTCATGTACTTCAGATCGAATTCGGAAAGCAGAAGCAACCAACGGGCTAGCCTACCCGTAAGTGCCGGTTTCTCGAAGAGATATTTGATGGGATCTAATCTCGAAACCAGTATTACAGAGTGAGCTAACAGGTAGTGCCTCAGCTTCCTGGTAGTCCATACCAAGTCCAGACAAACCTTCTCTAGCGGAGTGTAACGGGTCTCGTAATCCAGCATTTTTTTGCTTAAGTAGTAGATAGCCCTTTCCACTTTGTCCTCAGACTCCTGTGCAAGCATGCAGCCCATTGTAGTTTCAGTCATTGAAAGGTACAAAATCAACAGTTTCCCTGGCTCAGGTGGTGACAACACAGGTGGGTTCTGTAAATATTGCTTGATTTGTTCAAAAGCAGCTTAGTTTCGGCCGTCCCATTGGAACTTCATTCCTTTCTTCAGGAGACCAAAGAGTGGTTCACAAGTCAAGGTTAATTTTGTAATAAACCGTCTTATGAATTGCACTTTACCCAGAAGCCTCGCACCTCCTTTTCAGTTCTCAGTGGTGGCATTTCTAAGATGGCCTTGATTTTAGAAGGATCGACCTCGATACCTCTCTGTGTGATCAAGAACCCCAGCATTTTCCCTGCTGTAACACCAAACGTACATTTCTGAGGATTCAGCCACAACCGATACTCTCTGATCTGTTGAAAGAATTTCTGCAAGGCGGTGTAGTGGCCCTCTCTTTCCTTGGACTTGACAATCATGTCGTCCACGTACACCTCAACCTCTTTATGGATCATGTCATGCAATATTGTAGTCGCAGCCCGTTGATATGTAGCTCCAGTATTCTTCAGCCCAAACGGCATCACTCTATAACAATAGGTCCCCCACGGGGTGGTGAAAACAGTCTTCTCCCGTCATCAGAATCTGATTGTAGCCTGAAAACCCATCCATGAATGAGAGCAACGCATGCCCAGCAATGAAGTCCACTAATTCGTCGATATGCAGCAGAGGAAAGTCGTCTTTCGGACTGGCTTTGTTCAAATCCCTGAAGTCCACACATACCCGAATTCTGCCGTCCTTCTTCGGCACGGGAACTATATTGGCCAACCAAATTGGGTATTCAAATACCAGCAGGAATCCTGCATCAATTTGCTTGGTGACCTCTTCTTTGATCTTGAGAGCCCAGTTCGGGCGAATCCTTCTGAGCTTCTGCTTAACAGGTCGAGCCTCTGGGTCAAGAGGGATCCGGTGCTGTACAATCTCAGGATTGATTTCAGGCATGTCTTCGTAGGACCATGGGAAAACATCTTTGAAATCTTTTAATAAAGCAACAAAGCGCTCGCGCTCCTCCGAAGACAACGTGGACCTGATCTGGACCAACCGCGGGTCCTTCTCAGTACCAACATTAATTTGGGTGATTTCATTAACCAGTGGTTTTACAAACCTCTCTTGCTCTTGATTTAGCAAATATTTCAAAACCGGAAGAATTTCTTCCTCGTCGTTTTCATCGAAATCTTGAAAGTCCTGATTAATACAATAAATCAAAGGCACAGAAAAGTACTCGAAGGCCACAACCATTCCATTCTCATTAATCACTTCCAAGTCACTTGATTCCTCTGTTCCAACAGACTCAAAGGAAAAAGAAAAAGATGACCTAAACAGGACTGTGGCATCCGGGTTGTCATCCCCAAGAATACCAGACTCAAACTCAAACGAGCTGGAACCTGATTCCGACTCCACAGACTCGATGGAATCAAATTTCGGCTCACTACCTGACCCGATGCTGTTCGATAAAAATCCCTCATCGTACTGCCAGACGAAGGAGGGTGCAATGGATGCATCCAGAATGTTTGCAGATGGACTCACAGCCGCTTCATTCCCAATCATGGACACCGAGAAGTTATCCTCCAAGCACTCATATACGATCGGAGGATCTGAAAGTAGACAAGCCAGTGCTGCCCCCATTTCAATCTCTGTGCTCTCAGAAACCTCCTCATTGCATTGCTCAGTCTCAGCTGGTGGGTCTGTCTACTCTTCGGCAACATCATCCCCAGACAACTGCAAGTCGAAGAAGATCTCAAATCCCGGTAAGCGCCTCTTCTCTACGTTTAGCCATGGCTCTGGGAAGCCGCAGAATAGAAAGTCTTCTCCCTCTCGAACAAAGCGTCCGTTCAGGGTGCCCTGGATAGGCCGATGCATTAACTCATAATGCTTCCCAGTTTGCTTGGCTCTGGCTCTTCCGACCATCTCTTTGCCTTTCCTCACCCAGTTCTCTTTGGTAGGTAGATAGCTTAAGCCAAAGGTATGCGGGTTGTGCGGCACTTCGGTCAATACAGTAATGCCCTTCCGGCCACTTTTTCCTAGTCTCATCCTAGGGATGTGCTGAAGCTTGTTCATGAGGTACACAGACTGTGCGCTGACATATAACCCCTCATCAACAGTCAAAATGTTCTGTACGACCTGGGCCTCGGCTAGGGTAAATCCTGACAGGAACACATCCTTTGCGCCATGCTCGATTTCCAAAACTGGTGTAGACACCTCTAGTGGCGGATGGATTGAAGAATTCCCAAAAACTATAGTCACCCCCTTCTCGTGGGGGTATTTCAACATTTGATGCAGGGTGGAAGAGACCGCCTTCACCTGGTGCAGCCACGGCCGTCCTAGGAGTAGATTAAAGGTCGCAGGAACGTCCAAGACATGAAAGTCAATATTGTGTTGTCCTGGGCCAACCTGAGTCCAAATCTTCACGGTCCCCATCACCTCTCTACTAGTATTGTCATAGGCCCTTATCACCTGGGCAGTTGGCACAAAATTCATGGGCTTCAACCCGATTGAATATGTCATCCTCGATGGGCACACATTAATGGCGGATCCCGTGTCGACAAGAACCACCGGTATCCATTTGTCTCTACACTCCACGGAGATGTAAAGAGGTTTGTTGTGATCCGAGCCTTCAGGTGGCAGCTCCTTGTCGGTGAAGGTCAACGTCGGGGAAGCTCCTCCCAGAAAGACTAGTCTTACCAGCTGCTCAGGCGTGGTATCTATTGAAAGTTTGTCTTTATCCATTGCAGAAAGGACAACCTGTCTATGAACTCTTGAGGCCATAAGCAGTCCCCAGATGGAGATGTCTGCTTGTATCTTCTTCAATTATTTCAGCACAGCCTCTTCTTCAAGCAGCTTTTCTTTCTGCTTGTCTAACTCTTTGTCCTTTCCGGACGCCTCTGGTTGATCTAAGTGTGAGGGCTTGAAATACCGCCCACTCCTAGTCATGTGGTCAACCTCGCCAACATACCAGGTATCATCCGGTTGGCTTTGCCCCCAGTCTTCATCGGTGTGGGCAAAACACAGGTCGTCATCTTCCCACCACATGCCATCGACAGCCGACAAACACCTGTCTGGCTCCGTTACAACTATTCCTGTGCCTATAGCACCTTGCGTTCCTGTGCTCGCAGCACGCTCCTTTCTTGTGCACACAGCACGTTCTGTCCCCGTAGGGGCTTTGGCCTTTCTGGCCCTCTCAGAATCCTCGATCCTTTCCCGCTCAAACTGCTTCAGTGCGGCCTGCTGTTCAGTATCTTCCATACCCAAACTGCCTGTATTCTGAGCAAAATTCTTAACACCGGTGCTCTCTGGTGGTGCATCCTGATTCCCGGCCCTTCCGGCCACAGTTGATGTCCCCGTCCCTGACGGACCCTGTTCTGGCTGAGGCTGCTCAACAACACCTGGCTCGTTGCTGAGCCACCCTATAGTTTCTGCGGACCCATCCAAGTCAAACCAGTTGACAGTCACATCCCCTGAGTCCTGCTCTTCAAAGAACTGTAGATTTGCAATGTCTTCTTCCAGATCCGCTAGGTTATCTAGCCCTTAATTAGGTTCATCCTCCCGTACTACACAAATCTCTGCCCCCACTGGCAATTCTACATTCGGCCTAGCCTGGCCTACTGATGTAATGTAACTGCTCAGGTTGTACATGAAGCTCGCAGACCCCTCAGGCTCTGTATAATCATTCTCATCTGCCTTCACAGTCGACCCAATTCTATCTTCGATAGTCACCACCACTGTTTCAGGTTGGGTTTGGGAGATGTCCAACATGCACAAGTCAATGCTGTAAAAAATGAACACCTCCGGCTTGGGTAGGTGGGAAGGGGTGATATATATGCCAGGGTCGTATGACACAACCCCAGTTTGGATCAGATTGATGCGTTTGGGAGGTGGAGCTTGGTTATGTGGTGGAAGAGGGTTGGTTGTGACATTCGATTTCTCCGGAGGCACGATCACCCTGTTGTCAACGAGATCCTGAATCTCGTGACGCAATCGAAAGCAATGGTCGATTTCATGACCATGCTGTTGGTGAAAGGCGCAGTACTTCGCCGGGTATGGGAGGGGGGAAGTTTTTCTGGCAATGGCCGCGGCTCTAGGGGCTTCAAGTGCCTTTTCCTGATCAAAACCCCCAAAGCTTTGGACAGAGACATATACAACGGGGTAAAGGTTTTCTGGCCTTGGGGTGGAAACTTGGTTGTTTGTGAGCTACTTCCGGACGCACCGGTGAATGGTGTAGCTGTAAGAGTTCTTGGGGTGGTGGTGCTGACCATGCCCACGTCTGAAGATCTGGCAGCTGCAGCACTGCTTGTACTTGCATTTGTACTGCGGTTGAATGCCCTCTTGGGCTGTTCTCTCTCATGATCAATGAGGCCCTGTTTCATGGCGTCCTCGATCTGTACCCCTATCTCATGTAGATCTGCAAAGATGGGAAGGGTGAGGACGATCATCTTCTGCATAAGCTTGGGCTGGAGGTTACGCACAACCATCTGTATTTGGTCTTTCTCAACCGGCCTGATGGTCATCATCGAGGCTTTGGCCCTCTAGCGGGTCACAAAATCGAAGAAGTTCTCATTCGGCTCTTGCCTAGTTGTCTCAAGATCACGAGTTGTGATCTCGATCTGTGTATTATAGAAGTATTGAGCTACAAAGGCCTCGGTCATCTCCTCCCAATTCCTCTTGACGGAGTCCTCCAGTTTTGCATACCAAATAGCCGCTACACCCGACAGGGTCCGGCCAAACAGGGAAAGCTTCTACAATTTGGAGAGGCTCATCGGCCTTAGTATGTCCGAAAACAGCCGCAAATGCACCATAGAATCTCCAGACCCGTCGAAGCGGGCTATGTGCGGCATTTTAAACCGGTCTGGCAGAGTCACGATCGAGTCAGTATACCCGTCCTTTATATTCGGGATGGATTTCACGCCCTGAGACTTCTTGAACAGCTTTTCTAGCTTGCTCACTTTTAGCACTGTCGGATCCACCTCGAACTCAAACGGCGTATCCCCCAGGTTGGTCTGTGCTTTGGATAGCTGGGGTAGGATCGGGGGCGGAGCTGGCCCTGTTGGAATGTCCATATTGTCCTGGACGTGTGCTGTTTCCCCGAGTATTGGAACTCTGAGTGGGGAAGGAGGTGGGTGCGAAGTCGATGCTCCGGCTTGCTGTGGTGGTTGCTGTTGCTGAAGTCTAGCAATCAGCTTTGCCTGTTGGGCCATGACCTCAGCCTGGCGTGCGGCAAATTCTGCTTGGCGAGCAGCATCCTGCTGCATAGCTTGTATACTCTCCTGGAGCTGACGCATCATCTCTTCCATAGATGCCATAGGGTGTTGGTCTATCTGAACAACTGGTATATCTATCCCTGCAGTAGAAACTAAGACCTCGACCGTTGTTCCTTTGGTAGGGTGGACCAATCGACGCGCATGCCGCATCGACTTGCACCTTCATCGACCACTTTCTAGTAACCGGAGGTAAAGAAAGGAACACTGCTTGTCCGTCTATTAGATCCGCGGATCAATTAAGTCTTCGACCTCTAACCCACCGTGCTCAGGGTATATCTGCCTGGTCGGATGCAATGATGCTAAACTACCTTGTAAAAAGATAAATAAAGCATAATAAGGAAACAAATAACCAGAAAAACGGATAGCATAACAGCTTAAATAAAGACAACACACAGTTGACAAACACAAGCTGAAAGAGTTGTTCTCAACCACTGATCACTGTTTCCAAAGCACTGCCCCGAATCTGAGTCTGATACCCGCAGGTAAAACTGATTCCCCAAATACTGATACCCGCAGGCCTGATACCCAGACTTCCAACTGATACATGCATTCCTGCAGAGGCACACTCTAAAAGCACATAATCAAGCAAGTAAGAGCCAAAACACCCTTATGGAGCGGTAGGGTTTCTCAGTCCTATCTTGTCAGGAACTAGGGTTTCACTATGCACACAGCGGTTTCAAACAACCTATAATCGGGTAAGCAACATGTCCTAGCTTTGGAATGGTCACTACAGTTTCCGATATGCACTAGGTCGAATGGTCAAAAAAGGTGCCCCGGTAAAAACCGGGTTTTGTGTTCCCATCGTGGCAGAGCCCACAACCGGTCAGCCTTATGGCACGCTTCTCAAAGTGGGCCTCCGGCAAACCGTTCAAGAATAGCATATGGCAAACACGGTGTCCTAGGCACACCAATGAAAATGCAATGCAAAGAGATACATAAGTGTAGTCAAAACAAGATATCATGAGTTTGAGTCAAGTTCTTTAAATCCCCAACAGAGTCGCTAGAAACCGTAAACGTGCCCGAACGTCCCGGCTCCGCGCGCGAATGGCGCGAAATCCGTTTTGTTTATTAGTTACTACAGTTCGGACTCAATGTCACGGTTTTGAATCTAATCTTGCAAAGTACAATGCAAGACCGATAAATCACCAAAGAGTCCAAATCCGGCAAATCATTTTGGAAAACTGATTTTAATAAAGAAGTGCCAAACATGGACTGCTTTGCTAGATACAGAGTCGCCACCTAAATGTTTTATTTTGGAAAATTTAGAAATCCCTAACTCGTGCCTAAGGCCACGTGTTCGTCATCACCAAAGTTGTCTCGGCTCGGGAACTTGGGTACGAAAGGGGAAGGTCATGCAATGAGCACCCCCGCTCGCCCGATCAAAAAGATCGGCCTTTACTAAGCATGATATTTTGTTTTTGGAAACACATGTGTTCTTATTCCAGTTTATTAGCTAGCTTACTACGTGATGCGCACAGCATACAAGTATAGACTAGATCGCCTAAGTTGGAACAAAACATCTCATGTTTGTTTGAAAATGGTTTGAAGGTGCTACTCGCAAGTAGGCTAAGACGTGGATTTGCCACTCTCAAGTGGGCTTAGAAAACATGATTTTGCCACTCTCAAGTGGGCTTAAAACTCGCATTTCAATGAATTGTTCCAATTCAAGCAATCCAACCTTCACCCACAAGCATTCAGACAGTTATATCACTTAAACAATTAGCCTCATGGCAAGCATGCTGACATGGTGACACTCACACTCATGCAAAATGCTAAAACATAAACACTTACAGTGTACTCCGAGCCAAAAAAGAAGCTAGTTAGCAATCACGCATGATCCTAGCTATGTCAACAATGCCTAATGCAACACATGCAAAAATGCAACTAAAATAGGCTCGACTATCTAAGATGGCATATGAATGCAACACTTGGTAACATGTTGTTAAACACGTATTCAAGTAAATGTATTGAAATACAATGCAGTTTGAATGATGCGCCCAGCCCAGTGCATTGAAGACAGATGAATGATGCACGCATGCAAGCATAAGGTATACTAATCGAAACATGACCTAGAACTAACCATCGTAAGCGGTTAAGTAAAAGGGAGAAAGACGTAGAGTTGAAAGACATTCACACACTCACGCACACTTATTACAAAATTCGCCCTCTCGACGAAGGGTCCGAATAAATAATACAAGCTAGCTACGCTAAGCTATTCTAACTAATCTAATAATCTAATTAGACTAATTATTACATAATCAAATTGAATATTAGCTAAGCTAAGCTAATTAAGAATTTACAACGATGAATTAAATTAGCTAACACATTAACTAATTAATTACAAATTAATTAACTATACAAAGCAGTTAAAACGGCCTCGAGAAGAGGGGCATATGCATGCTCGATCGACTTCGCTCGGAAATCCGTTGCCATGCCTCATGTTGCCTCTGTTTGCACTGTTCTGCACCTCTGAAAATTTTGCCAACTTCTGTGATGCTTCTGACCTACCTCATGGACATTCTAAGAGGTCATCGGCCAGTGGATAATGGTCATCGACCAATTTTGAGACTATCGGCCAAATATTTGTAGCCGATCGGCACACTAGATAGCCGATCGACCATCTTTTCTTGCAAACTCCTCCTTTTGTTGCAGCAGAGTACAAATAGAGGCATAGCAATACATTTGCAAGAAAATATTTGTACAACCACACTCCTTATCATGTTTGAAACTCAAAGGAGTGTAGTGTTCGACTCTCGAGCCATCAATCACGCATTTCGATGCATGATGGCCAAAGAGGCTGAGTTGCACAAATCAATATGGATGAAATGCACAAAAACACATAAACGCCTTAACCTTTATCATGCATGATCAAGAGGGTCGGCGACCGAGAATTGAGGCACGTTTCATCACTTCAAGTATGAAACGTCCCTCGTTCCTCGTGCTTGGCTTAACACCCAAACCAAACACAATGCAATGCATGCACAACTTAACAAAGCTAATGGCATGCAAACAATGCAAATGCAATATGGGCATGCAAGCATGCAATGTAACTCAAGCATGTAACAACATGCTATATGTCAAGCATGCAACAACATGCTACAACATGCAATGTACCAAGCAATGCAATAACATGCAAAATGGACTTAAACTAAAATGGACAGATCTCCATCATATCCAAATCAGTGGCCAAAACACCAAAAGGCAAAACATGCATGCACACATATTGGTCCATGAGCTAGGCAACAAGAACACAACCCTTAGAGGCACTCAAAGGGTGACAAAAAAGGAAGTGTAACAATACTATAAGCTCTGAAATTAAGTATGGAATGATGCCAAATCAACCAAGCAAGACAAGTATGGCATGCAAGAAAGCTCAAAGCTTGAAACTAGCATAGGAACTTGTACCAAAGCCACATGAATCAAACCTCAAAGGGCCAAGGACAACCAAAACAGTCCTAGATCATGCCAAAATGAGTCTAAAACATGCATGGGCCAAAGCTAAAACAAGCCAACATCAAGGGCATAAGGCATGATGTATGCAAGGCCAATAAAGAGGATTACACTACACCTACCAAGACCAAGCATGGCATGACTTAACCAATAAAAATTAGAGTTATGACATGTCAAAATAAGCCCAAAAACCCACTGAGATGGCATCCCAAAAGCTTAAGCAATAAGACATGCATAATGGCTCATGTTCAAGGCTTAAAACACAAACCTCCCAATGCATGGAAAAGGTGACGAATGTGAGTGCATGACCACACTATATGGACTGAAATCACATATGAAATGATGCCAAATCATGAAAATGGTCTAAGCAATGCATGCTAGTGACTTGGACACTCAAAGCTAACAAGCTAGAATGAACTATGGCTATACAAAGCAATGCATGCATGACTAAAACAACATCAAATAGAGCTCAAGCATGGTAAAACATAAGGGAAAGATTCTTTGAGTTGAGCCAAACCATGCAAGAATGACGATCCAAACACAAGAAGCATGTTAAGGCAATAGAGAGGATTGCACTACAAGTGCATGGTGCATGCAAGAGGCTATTAAATCAACCTTAGACAGAGGTATATCATGCTGAAATAAGGTCTAATACATGCTAATATGGAGCCAAAACAAGCTTAACAAACATGTTACTTTTATGAGCCATCAATACAAGCATATGAGACACAAGAAGAGGGGACGACCCTCTTCTATTTGAGACCTCAAAACATCATTTCCACCACTGAAAGTCCTCTGGATTTCAGTGGTGAGAAGACCAAAACAAGGTGGTCCCAATAGCTTAAAAGGAAGGCACAAGAATATGACCAAACAAGGCCTAAGAGGGGGTAGACAACCCCTAACACAAAAGTGACCTTAAACAAACATTACAAGCATGAAAAATCAGAACTTTTTGCAGTAGAAAGTTAAGCTTAAATCAGCATGCAAATAGGTCCAAAAGCTTAAACCAAAACAAGGGTTTAAAGGCTAGTTGACTCACCCTTGAAGAACACCTTCAATAACACAACTCCAGCACTCTTTTCTGACCAAAACCAGTCCAAAAACACTAACATTAGCTCCTAAGTACCTCAGCAACAAAAGGATGGTGTTCTAGTAGGTGCTTTAGTGCAAAAGTATGAAGAAAATACACTTTTGAGCACAAACTAGGGTAAATATGGAGAGAGAGGTAAAATATAGAGAGAGAGTGATATATGTTTTGTATATCAACTTTTCAGAACCTCTGGAAAGGGAGAGGGGTCTCCCTTCTTATAGAAATTCAATTCTTAAGCTTGTTGAACAAGCTTGAGTCTTGATTCAATCCCTACATACACGTGTATAGAGGATGAGATCTGTGCTTACCAACTGTTACAGCTATTACAAAAATATCTGTAAAAGCAAGTGGAAAGGTCTCGGCCAAGAAATATGGCCGATCGACCAAAAAGAGTGCCGATCGGCCACCACTTATGGCCGATGACAAGAAAACAAGGCCGATGGCACAAGGCCTTAGCCGATGGGTTGTAGGGATTGCCAACAAGCCACCCTCTTCCCTCAGAAGCAAAAACCACAAGTCCTTGGTCCACAACCAAGACAAAACAAACAAGTTGAGAGATCCTAAGGCAAGGCGCGCAGCCGAGACCTTCGGGAACTCAAAACGAACACGAGCATGGATGATCACCGAGTGTTCAAACGATGACGTCCAAGTCTTAAGAACGGTAAAAAATGGGGTGTATACACTAGGGCTTGGGTAACTTTGCAACGTGTCAATGCAAAGAAGGGAAGCCAGAAAACACCGGAAGCCCTCCACCACCACCGCTGGGTTAGCTGATTTTGCTCTTCTTTGTCGAACCGAAACAGTGTTTGGGTTTCAATAGAGTAAAGACAGAGAGAGGGAGAGAGAGGAAATCCCAGATTTGGGTTTCAATAGAGTAAAGTGAGATTGTTTTTGGGTTTGAATAAGAAAGAGAGAAAGCCACACGCGTCACGGAGCTCATTCAAGGCATTTGTGCCTCA
The DNA here is from genome assembly GCA_025200525.1 of Camellia lanceoleosa. Taxonomy (NCBI): domain Eukaryota; kingdom Viridiplantae; phylum Streptophyta; class Magnoliopsida; order Ericales; family Theaceae; genus Camellia; species Camellia lanceoleosa. Next base: position 110,703,670 of record CM045764.1, on the reverse strand, counting down.
CGCTCTCGAGGCCTGAAGCATTTTTCATATAATTAATAACAACTCACGACTAAATATTTTAATCACTAATTACTTTTTTAATCCCTCTAAAATTTAAAATCTTCCTTTAAATATTTTAGTTTTTTGACGACTAAAATATTTTTTTGTCGCTAAAAATATACTTTTGGCAACCAAACTTTTGGTTGCCAAAGATAAAAAATAATTTCTTTTCTTTTCATTCGGCTACTAAACAATTTTAGCAGCTAAAACTAACTACATAGCTTCTAAAATATTCTTTTGTTACTGAAAATATACTTTTGGCGACCAAACTTTTGGTCGCCAAAGATAAAAAAATAATTTTTTTTTCTTTTTATTCGACTACTAAACAATTTTAGTAGCTAAAACTAATTATACGGTTACTAAAATATTCTTTTGTCACTGAAAATATACTTTTTGCGACCAAACTTTTGGTCGCCAAATATAAAATATATATATATATATTTTCATTCGGCTTCTAAACAATTTTAATAGTCAAAACTAGCTATACGGCTACTAAAAAAATTTTTGGTTGCCAATTGTGATATTTTTAGTTACTAAATTTTTTTTTAGTCGCCAATAATCAATCTTCCCCGACTAAAAAAAATTAGTAGCTAAATATTTGATCTTTACCGACTAATATTATTTTTGGCTGCCAATTTCACAACTTTTGGCGACTAAATTTTTTTTAGTCACCAAAAGTGTATTTTCTTGTAGTGAATCAGAAAATTAATTGATGATGTTCTCAGTAATTGGTCAGCCAAATTCTATTCCTCCACTTTATTCAGTCTTGAAGAATAGCTTATTGCCACTGCTCGGTTATGTTGATCATACACCATTTTCTTGTTCGGACGTGATGAGCACGTCTATTTGTTAAGCTTGCTTCTTTATGCATTGGTCAGTCACTGTTTTGAGTGTGCTTTAGCTCGATCCGAAGTGCTTTGGCTCTACAATCGAAATTAGACCGTACTGCACTATTCACACCGAGCTCCTTGATTTTGGCCAAGCTACAGACTTTTCTCACTCTTATTGAGGATCGAGCTGTAGAGCTCTCAAACCAAGCTGTCAGCCCCAAAACCGGGTTGTGCCCACTTCGTTCTTTCGACTGAGCTAGAGATAACCCACTGGTTCTGAAATCTGAGCTCCAAAGCTCTTACTCTAGTATCTGAGCTAAATTGAATTTTTTGCTAGCTCTTAGGCCAAGATTCTAGCCAAGCTGGAATAGAAATCATATCCATGCTCCGTGACCGAGCTAAATATCTTAGGTGAATAACCATAGTTTTAAGACCGAACTTTTTGTAAATCCCAACTGAATGAGCTTTTAGCTTCAATGTGAGCTAACTGAGCTAAGGATAATAATTTTTTAGCTCAAAATCTGAACTAGGTATGCACCCTCTTTTCGTAGCCGAGCTAAACACAAGCTGCTTGCCCCCATGACCAGGATAAATTCAAATGAAGCATAACCAGGCTATAATTTCAGCCTTTAATCGAGCTTTCTACTCAAAACTGTCATCGCTCCATAATTGAGTCAATTTTCTTTGCCTAAAAAACAGAGCTTATTACATCATTGCTCCATAACCAAGCTCTATGGGCAAATTCCGTTTCAGAGTGAGCTCACCAAGAGCAATTGCTGATTTTCGTGAAAAATTTGCAATCCCAAGTAACGTTCACCTTGAACTAGCCAAAGAGGCGATAGAGCCTTCGGGCAGACTTCATTCATGCAAATCACCAATTCTCTCTCTTCCTGAGCTGAATCTGCTCTAGGCAAGGAATACACTTAGTTAGACATATCACCAACTCCCCCTCTTGTCGAGCTGAATCAGCTCTAGGCAAGGAATTCACTTAGTTGGACAAATCACAAACTCCCCCTCTTGCTGAGCTAAACTTGCTCTAGGCAAGGAATTCGCTTAGTTGAACAAATCACCAACTTCCCCTCTTGCTGAGCTTACTCTGCTTCGGCAAGGAAATCCAAAGTTTGATAAATTCCATTAACAAATCTTTTGCCGAGCAAAACCCGCTTCAGCAAGGAATTCCAAAGTTTATCAAAACTACCAACAAACCTCTCGCCGAGCAAAATTTGCTTGGCAAGGAATTCCAAAGTTGATCAAAACCATCAGCAAACCTCTTGCCGGGTAAAATTCGCCCAGCAAGGAATTCTAAAGTTGAACAAAACACCAACTTTTATCTTGCCGAGCAAAATCAGCGCGGTAAGGAATTCCAATCCATCAAGATGATAGTTAGTTGCCCCTTGAACCGTGCTAAATTTGCTTGGCGAGGCAAAAATACAATAATTTTCAAGAAAATGGTCTACTTGTTTCATTGCGCCAATGTCAAAAAAGGTTACAAAAATAGAAGTAAGAACAAAACTTTAGATTGGCAGAGGGCTCTATCAGAAGAGTCCACTTTGAATGTTCATGTACCTCCTTGAGATTTTGGCAAAGTATTTTGGACTTCTTACATCATTTAGACCTATGAGTTACCTAAATTTTGACATAAAATTAGTACCATTTGAATTAAAATCAAGGCAGATACTCCCCATTTTCTAAACTCAGACAGATTCTTATCAATGATTACAATTTTTATCATAATTCAAGTTATACCTGACCTGCCATACTCCAATTTTAAACTGGGTGGATTATCATAACAAGTTTATAATTTGGGTTACTTAATCCAATTAAGTTTGGTTCTCGGGTTATTTCATTAGATTACGGATATGCTAATCGATAATTCGCCATTTAATTGTTCCAATTTCAGTTCTTAAAATCTCATTTATTTGGATTCAAAGACATAGATTAAGTATAACAAGTTCCACTTCAATTACAATCAGTTCATATTTGTCTGTTTATAATTTTTTTTTTTTTTTTAAAAAAAGGGGGCCCTGAATTAGCTTGTAAAGAAGTCCCTATGAACTCTAGAATTTAGGATTTTTTATCACACTACAAAAAATTAAGGTTTTAGAGACCAAAATTTAGGGACAAAATTAGTTTTTAGGGACCAAATATTTTTGTTGCGAAAAGTGTCGTCATTGTATTTTTAGCAACTAAAATTAAACATTAGTGATGAATTATTATCCTTTTGGGACCAAATTTTTTGTCTCAAAAAATTAATCATTTTGAGACCAAATTATTTTGTCTCTAAAAGTCTATTTATTAATGACATTTTCAAAATTTTGTCGCTAAAAGCCTTATTTTTGACTTTTCGAGATGGCCTTAGCTACTATCGTCAAGACGGGAGAAATTGGTCCTTAAATGTCTTTTACAACAAAATTTTCACTTTTAGAGACCAAAACATTTGGTCTCTAAAACTCTTATATGTTGTAGTGCTAGCTGGTTCCAATAATTAAATCTATTACCTATTAGGTCCTAAGTTTCTATCTCATGCACTAAAAAGTCCTGTTATATTTTTTTTTATCCCAATTGTGCCCCTGCTGTTATACTACAGAGTCATTGATGAATTAGTGGTGTTGGTGAACATGAGAACTACCAGAGCCATTGATGAATTCATTGAGAACTGCCTCTGTGGCCCTTGGATTTAAGAAAGATAGTGTTAGATCTGAGAACGATCAAGAAAATTGAAATGAATGGAGATAGGGTGTGTCGACATTAACGAGTTCCAGAGCCATTAATGAATTCGTTGGTGTTGGTGAACATGAAAACTGACTCTATGGCCCTTGGATTTGAGAGAGATGATGTTAGATCTGAGAGAGATCAAAAAAATCGACATGCATGGAGATGGGTGTGTCAACATTGACGAGTTCGGAGCTCTGTATTGTTTAAACCAGTGATAAATTTGTTTAAACTAGTGATAAACCAATGATAAATTTATCATTGATGAATTTGTTAAAAAACTTACACATAGCAGACTTGATTTGAGAGAGAGATGGGGCATCACAACAAATTTATCACTGAATTAAGTAACAAATTTATCAGATCAGTTACACGTTTGTAGAAGATCAACAACACCTTTCAATGTACTGGTTGGACACTTTGCATCCAAAACCGGTGATGAAGAAAGATGGTGGCAACGACGATATCGAAAATGGTAGATTGGTGATGGAGGAAGATGGTGGCAACGATGATGTCGAAGATGGTAGATCGATAATGGAGGATTACGGTGTTGAAACTAACAGATGAATGATGGAGGAGGAGCAACGGTAATGGCAATGAAAAAGAAAGAGATGATGGCTGGTAATGAAGGAGGAGGAGGAAATGGTGTACTAGTGACAGAAATATGAAGCGGAGAGAGAGAGAGAGAGAGAGAGAGAGAGAGAGGATGTGTTTGGATTTAGGGTAAAATCACTCAATTGAATGTAAGGGGTAAAAACGAAAGAGGGGTTAAATTATTTTGGGTCAGAACTTATTAGAAATTAAATCTGGTCCAAAGGACTGGCCCGTAACTCCCCAAGAATTTGAAGGACTTTATATAGGACTTTGATATGAAGAAAATTGTAATTTGAGGGAATTAAACAATTTAAAAAATATTTAATTAATGGATAATAATGATTTGGGATATATTTAAATAAAGGATTAATTTTCTCTAATACCAATATCTAAATGAATTTCATTGCATACCAAATACTTGGAATAGATTGCTAAGGCATGGAGAATTGTTTGAGTTGAATTATAAGGATAGTATTTTCATAATTAAAAGTCACGAGTGTGCTCACAACCCAAATATATAGAACACATATAATCAAAATAACAGAAGCATGACCAACTAATTTTACAAGTCTAGAAGCAAACTAGTTAGGTTTACGTACCAATAGCCTAAATAATGACAAAATTTTGAAAGGACTTAAAACACATAGAAATAAAATATAAAGCATGACCACCCTATTGGCTCGCCAAAAATTCACATAAGACATTTGAATGAATGTATATTACATGCAAGGGTCATATCATGCAATTTTTTTTTATTATTTTTGTATTAATTATAGTAGGTGTATCATCATAATATACATATATATATAATAACCAAATTTTCAAATAGTCTGAAATTCATGAATGAAATCAATTCATGAATGAAATTATAGTAGTTATTTCGACTTTTTATATGATATCCACTATTCCTCTCAATTTGTAACCTGATACACAAATCAATTAGTTCCGTCAAACTAGTTATATGTTATATATTATCAACAATTTTCACATAACAAAGTGAGATGATATCTTGAACAGCTACATATTTAGGATCCTTAATACAAATAGACACATCACAAATTCTATATATATATATATTACTTATCAATACAATTAATTAACTTAGGCAAATACTCAAGTCTTAATTTTTTATTCTTGATTTTCTAGATCAATAGATTATGAAAAAATCAACTTCATACAAGTTTACTTGCTCTCCCCAATAAAATGAAGTAACATCCAGCAGTGATCGGTAACTCTAAAAGTAGAGCTTTAAAGAGCTCTACTGACCTGATAGCTCAAAAAAAAAAAAAAAAAAAAAAGTCAAAACATCACATCACAATGAGACCCACTCCTCATTAGAGCTATTAGAATTCATAAATTAGAACTCCAAAACATTTTTGTCTTTACTAGAAAGCACAAAACCAACCAAATAGTGAACAGACTCATAAAAAAAAAATTAAATTAAAAAATTGTGGTGTGAAAATGTGTAGAAATGCCTAAGTTTTGAACTTATGTCACATAAAAGATTAAGTTGCCTCTAATCATCATAATATACCCGTTACAGAAAATATTAGGATGGGGGGATGTTTCCTTATGGTGTTTTTTTTTTTTTTACTGTTTTTGTTTAGTGTTTTCAGCTTAATGCTCCACTAACAAAACTTATAAAATAGTATAAATTACATTGACCTCCATTATTGTTTTAAAAAATATATAATAAAATTTACAATTTTAACATAATTACACCAATATCCTTTATATTAAAGTCAAAAAAATATAACTAGAATTAAGTGTTATAAGAATTAAAATTGTAAAAAAGTAAATATAATTATATCAAATTTGTTTTAAATCTTAAGGAAGCAAATAATAATAAGAAATGCTAAATGCACATAATGTACGTGTGAGAGAGTTATATATTCTATACATAATATCCTTTGTGCACATAACATTTCTCAATTATAATTGATATTTGTAATTGTATAGAGAGGAAATATTCTTAGCTCTCCTTACTTCCTCGTGTCCAAGTTGCGCTTCACTCCGAATAACCCAAGAACACAACGACGGTGAGCTACCCAACGGGTGGTTGCAGGAAAACCCCTCCGACGGTCAAGTTAACACCCTTGTAAAGAGAGAAAAAGAGAGACGACAAAAGAGAGATAGAGCCCTGTGTGTAAGAAAATTCCAGACCTATTGTATGAAAGCGCCACACAGTTTAAATAGCTTCTGCACGCACCGCTCTGCTCGTCCTTTTTCTGGACGCGTAGCTGTACTACCCTTTCTATTCCTTACACGTGTACGCGTCAATACTGCCAAACAACATTTGGCCAAACCGCCAAACGGCATTGATGCGCAACTTTAGTGGATTCCTTTCCTTACATTCCGATTGGGCCACGTAACAAATTCTACCAAGTTACTTTCTGCATGGCGCTATAGTCCGCCCTTTGAAACTGCAATACTCTCGACCAGTCAAAATCTGAAGCGTCTAGCCGACTTCTTCAGTCGTACCAATTCGTCCCCACTGACCTTGTTCAGTCTTGGTGTACAACAAATGCGTCTAGTCCGGTTGGAAGCACCATTGCTTCACCTAACTCGGCTAATGATCCACGTCGAACAACTAGCCCAGTCCAACTTCCAGACTTCGGGTTAACTCAATCGCATGATCTATAACCTCGGCCAAACTGCCCTCGGCTATGCCAAATCGGTCGCGTAATCCAACGGCAAGGATCAAGTCACAATTAGCTCAACCCGTTTGCTTTGCGCAAACTCCCCTCTCAATTGCCCCTTAATTTCGTTCGCACTCATGTGACCAGAATTACATTACTAGGCTGGGCTAGACTCTTGGCTTGGTGGTTCGCTTTGCTCAGTTGTTGGCCTTAAATCCTTTCTGTTGTAACATGATTGGGATTACTTAACTTCAACTCGGTTTAGGAACTTCTTCTTACCAGGTTAAGTCCTCAGCCCACTTTGTTCCTTTTTTTTTTTTTCTTTTTTTTTAGTATCTCGACCCACCTCTCAGCTTGTAGCTCGGTCCTTCATCTCGACATGGCAGCAAGCATCCTTGTCTTGAAATTATTTCTTCATTTGCTCGGCCGTAGTGCATGGTGTTCATTTGAGTACATATTGGGTGGGGCCCACAACTTTTGACTTTCCAAAACCAAACCAATATTTTTGTAATGAAAAATGCTTGGTGGGCCAAGTCTTACATGATCATGGAATGGATTTCCTCACTTGGAAATCTTGCCCGTGCACTTATTCAACAACAAACAAAAAGATTAATATGTTAATGTTTGGTGGACCACGCCTTGCTTGCCATGCATGGTAATGGCATGCATGTATTCTTTGACTTTGCTTACTATGGTGGGCTGAGCAACTCCACAAATTGTATAATATGCTTTGAGTTAACGTGTTTTTTAATAAGAATAATCAATGGAAATTCTTGTTTGCTTGGTCCCACTTAGAAAATTAATTGGTGATGTTCTTGATCGGCCAAATTCTGCTCCTCCACTCTGTTTGGTCTTGAAGAATAGCTTATTGACACTGCTCAGTTATGTTGATCATGCACCATCTTCTTGTTCGGATGTGATTAGCACATCTATTTGTTAAGCTCTCTTCTTCATGCATTGGTCGCTCACTGTTTTGAGTGCACTTTAGCTCGGTCGGAAGTGTTTTGGTTCTGCAATCGAAATTAGATCGTACTGCACTATTCATACCGAGCTACGACTGATCCCTGATTTCGACCAAGCTACGGAATTTTCTCACTCTTATTGAGGATCGAGCTATAGAGCTCTCAAACTGGGTTGACAGCCCCAAAACTGGGGTGTGCCCATTTCGTCTTTTTGATTGAGTTAGAGATAACCCACTAGTTCTGAAATCTGAGCTCCAAAGCTCTTGCTCTAGTATCTAAGCTACATTTAATTTTTTGCTAACTCTTGGGCCTAGATTCTAGCTGAGTTAGAATATAAACCATATCCCTGCTCCATGACCGATCTAAATATCTTAGGTGAATAGCTGTAGTTTTAAGACCGAACTTTCTGTAATCCCAACTGAATGAGTTTTTAGCTTCAATGTGAGCTAGCCGAGCTGAGGATAATAATTTTTTAGCTCAAAACCTGAACTAGGTATGCACCCTCTTTTCGTGACTGAGCTAAAGACAAGCTGCTTGCCCCATGACCAGGATAAATTCAAATTAAGCACAACCGGGCTATAATTCTAGCCTTTGACCGATCTTTTTGCTCAAAATCGTCATTGCTTCATAACCGAGCCAATTTTTTTTGCCTGAAAAACAGAGCTTATCACATTATTGCTCCATAACCGAGCTCTATGGGCAAATTCCGCTTCAGAGTGAGCTCACTAGGAGCAATTGCTGATTTTCGTGAGGAATTTGCAATCCCAGGTGACGTTCACCTTGAACTAGCCAAAGAGGGGATAGAGCCTTCAGGCAAACTTCATTCGTGCAAATCACCAATTCTCTCTCTTGCTGAGCTGAATCTGCTATAGACAAGGAATACACTTAGTTAGACATATCACCAACTCCCCTTCTTGCCGAGCTGAATCTGCTCTAGGCAAGGAATTCACTTAGTTAGACAAATCACAAACTCCCCCTCTTGCCGAGCTAAACTTGTTCTAGGTGAGGAATTCGCTTAGTTGAACAAATCACCAACTCCCCCTCTTGCTGAGCTTACTCTGCTTCAGCAACGAATTCCAAAGTTTGACAACAAACCTCTTGCCTAGCAAAACCCGAAACCCGCTTCGATAAAGAATTCCAAAGTTTGATAAATTCTATCAACAAACCTCTTGTCGAGCAGAACCCGCTTTCAGCAAGGAATTCCAAAGTTTATCAAAACCATCAACAAACCTCTTACCGAGCAAAATCCGCCTAGCAAGGAATTCCAAAGTTAATCAAAACTATCAACAAAACTCTTACCGAGCAAAATTCGCCCAGCAAGGAATTCCAAAGTTGAACAAAACACCAGCTTTTATCTTGCCAAGCAAACTCAGCGCGGTAAGGAATTCTAATCCATCAAGATGATCGTCAATTGCCCCTTGGACTGGGCTAAATCCGCTTGGCAAGGCAAAAATACAACAATTTTCAAGAAAATAGTCTACTTGTTTCATTGCGCCAATGGCAAAAAGGGTTACAAAAATAGAACTAAAAACAAAATTTTAGATTGGCAAAGTTCGATGTTTTGGAAATAGATCGGCCATTTATATTCTGCGAGTTTTATGCCCCTTTTTCTTCAACCTTCTTACTGACATTTTCCAAAACGGAACTTCCTAAATCTCTTCCATGGTGGTTTGCATGGCCATCCTCTTATCTGACTGTGTGGACTTTTCGCATTACTCTCTTGTCCTTTACTACCAGACTTGTTGTCATGGTAGCTGCAGCCGCATTGTCTTCGACTCGAATGTGCTCATTAATGTGTTACATGAGCAGTTCCATGGTTGGCAGTTGATTCATTATGAGCGAGTCTCTCAGTCGATGTCTAACTGGAAAACTGCGCTTATACTGAGTGATTGCAAGGTTGGTCGAGCAATCAAGGATCTCGTTGAAAGTCTCCCAATACTTAGCATTATACGCCTTCAAAGAGTCGTTCAACTCCATCTTTACTCTCAAGAGATGGTCAACTTCTTTGGGCGTTTTGGTGTTTGTCTTGAATCTAGTAACAAATGTCTCTGCCAACTATTACCACCCCTCAATGCTTTCCTCTGGCAGCCTCTCGAACCATTTTAGGCCCAATTCGCCTAAACTTAATAGGAAAGTAAGGCACATCAATGCTTCGTTTTGCCTATGTCTAGCCATACCTTGTCGGAAATGGCTCACGTGCATGTAGGGATCGGTTTTTTTGTCATAGAGCGTGAACTTAGGCTGGTGGAACCAAACGGGGAGCAGCGTGTTCTCTATCTCAATGAAAAAAAGGGTGGTGCTTAGCCTTGCTAATTCCCTGTCTAGTAGCACGTGCGCCGCCAAGCGTGGTAACGGCGGCATTATGACCTCTTCACTGGCTCATGCTTTAGGACCTAACTGTTGCAGCGCCGGTACCCTCTGTGCCTCGCGGCGGCACACTCGCTCTTCCAAGACATCCCTGAGGTCCCCCGATCGATCAGAGTAAGAGTTCCTCAATGTCATTGATAAACATAAAGGTTGATAGTGCGAGATAATCCTGCCAGTGCAAATGAAAGAGTAAGTCGTCTACTCCGACTGCTGGAACGATGAGAATGGGCACGCTTATTGTGGTTTCCCACTTTAGTAATGCCCTTTCCCTTCATCTGGTGTTTCATGGCCTCCATCTCCATTGCCATCTTCTTGATGATGGTATCTTGGTCTCTCAACTTGTCTTTCAAGAACTGAGTGTATGAATCTCGCCGTCGGCAACGCTCTTCTGGGTTGACATAGCGCCCAAAACTAATTGCGCGCTTGTTTCGCGCATCTCTGAGAAGTCCTCGCGCAGAGGTCTCCAAACCAACCATCGTCGGAATGGAGGACACACCATCTCTACACCGAATGAACTCTGGCGTGATGTCGTCAATGGCGAACAACCAAATGTCGTCGTTGTTCGCCATAAGAGATGACCGGAACAGCTTAGAGGACAAGGTTTTGTCTGTTAAAGTTTTCCACAGACGGCGGCAATTGTACAAGGAGGAAATATTCTTAGCTCTCCCTACTTCCTCGTGTCCAAGTTTAATTTCACTCCGAATAACCTGAGAACACAACGACGATGAGCTACCCGACTGGTGGTTGCCGGAAAACCCCTCCGACACTCAAGTTAGCACTCTTGTAGAGAGAGGAAGGGAGAGACAACAAAAAGGAGATAGAGCCATATATGTAAGAAAACTGTAGACATGTTTTATGGAGACGCCATACAGTTTAAATAGCTTCTGCGCGCACCACTCTGCTCGTCCTTTTCTATACGCATGGTTATACTGCCCTCTCTATTCCTTACATGTATACGTGTCAATACTGCCAAATAATATTTAGCCAAACTGCCAAACGGTATTGACGCGCAACTTTAGTGGATTCCTCTCCTCACATTCCGATTAGGCCACGTAGCAAATCCTACCAAGTTACTTCCAGCATGGTGTTATAGTTCGTCCTTTGAAATCGCATTACTCTCGGCCGGTCAAAATCTGAGGCGTCTAATCGACTTCTTCAGCCATATCCATTCGTCCCCACTGACCTTGCTCGGCCTTGGTGTACAACAGGTGCGTCGAGCCCAATCGAAAGCACCATCACTTCACCTAACTCAACTAATGATCCACGCTGAATAACTAACCCGGTCCAACTTTTGGGCCTCAGGCGCGTGATCTAAAATCTTGTCTAAACTGCCATCGATTATGTCAACTCAATCGCATAATCCAATAGTAAGACTCAAGTCATAACTCACTCGATCTATTTGTTTGGCAGAAACCCCTTCTCAGTAATTGATTGGTACCAAGCACGAAGTGGTTTCACATTATTAATTGATTGTGTTGGAAAATGATAAATGCTCGTACGCTATTATCATCATTTAATAGCTGTCCCCTCTATAATAACGATAATAATAATGATTGTACATATATTTTATTTTACTATTATATGGTATCGTAGAATATGCTCTTTTAATACCTTTAAACCAATTTGTCTTATTATATTATTTTGGAGTTGCATTGTTTCGTGTTTTAGTAGGTTTTGTTCCTACTATGTTCCTTTCAAAGGCAATTTGTAATGTCCATCCAATCTTTTTATAAAGTATATATATTTTATATAAGGGTAAATTATACTTTACACCTTTATTTAGTCACTTTTTCATTTTAATCTTTAAATTTTTTATTTTTTTTATTTTAACCCTTTTAATTTCAATTTTTTTTTCATTTTACTCACAAAATTAATTTATATTCAAAATTAGATAATAAAAAAAAAGCACAATAACTATCACATAATATAAAAAATGTATTATTATATCATAATTTAAATTTATATTAGAGATGCGAGTCATATATAATAAAATATTTTTATACCACATAATTATTAATGTATCATTTTCTATCTAATTTTTAACAGAAGTTAATTTTAAGAGTAAAATGAGAAAAATTTGAAATATGAAAGATCAAAGTGAAAAAAAAAAAAAAAAAAACCTTGAAGGGTCAAAATGGAAAAGTGGCGAAACATAAAAGGGATAAAGTGTAATTTACTCTTTATATAAGTCACACTAATTTTCTTTAAATTAATGAAAATAGTAAATTACAAATACATTCCTGAGATCGTTTTTAAAATATGGATTGTCTTTTGTAGTTTGAAAAATTACAAATACCCTATTATCTAAATTTTTTATTTAACATAATTAATTGAAAAAATAAAATTCATAATTGTTCTCCTATATAATTAAAAAAAAACCTAAATTATTAATTAAAATAGGTTTCTAACATCATTAAAAATAGTTAATTGACTTGATGATTTATTAATAAAAGAAACTAATTGTTATGAAATTAAAAACTTCAAGGGACAAGATGTAATTTTAAAACTATAGAATACAATTCGTTTTTAAATAAATAAATTTGGAGGTATATTTATAATTTATCAAAAAATAACATTGACTTTTATAAATTTAATATAATTGCATTAGATTTTTTTTTTATTTAGTTGTTGGAATAAATAAAAATGCTATTGTTATCTTTTTTATACTTAAATTTATATTTTATCTCGTTTACCTCTATATATTCACATAATTTATATTAGTTTCTATCATTTTAAATACTTAAATTTATATTTTATCTCGTTTACCTCTATATATTCACATAACTTATATTAGTTTCTATCATTTTAAATTTATTAAAAAAATTTAATATAATTATATTAAACTTGTAAGATTGTATGTTTTTTAAAAGTCAATCCGTAGTGCTCTCCTCATTCAACGACATGGACACGTCAAGAGTTTATTATTGTTATAATTTTAATAAAATTTTAATTTAATTTTATAGTTTTAAGTTGTGTTTGAAGTATGAGTTTGGATAGAAATTTAATATAAAAAAATATGTATGGAATATAAGTGACTTTTTTTCTTTTCATTTTCAAATTATTACTTAAAGAGAAATGCTTTGAACACATAGGATTATGTGCACAGAATGCACAACCCTTTTACATGAGGGTGGACTTGGACACAACTGTGCATTCTCTACACACAACCCTATATGTTTCTAGCATTGCCCCTACCTAAATTTATGCTACAAACACACCTTTAGTATTATTTTAAACTTTGCACTTCAAATTGTGTTTTAGTGTAATCATTCGTCGGTAATTTTATCAGCAATAACGTGTGAAACTAAAGGATTAAACTAAAATTCAAAAGAAATAATAAAGTCTACTTGTGATATTTATTTATTTTTTCTTATACCAAAAAAAAAAAAACAAGAGAGTAAATGTACATGAAAAATCACACTTTTTTTCATTCAAAATATTAATAACAACAATTGATGTAGTGATTGTATTAAATCACAATTAAAAATGTGAGATTTAAATTGATAAAATCGAATAATTGAGACTAAAAGTGAAGACTTGCTAAAAAAACAGAGTACTAAAAATATAATTGACTCTTATTGTTTTTTTCTTATTTTTTTAAAAACAAATTAAGGGTAGGGCAGGGTTTAATCAAACATGGTAACTTTGTGGAAAGTAATAGGAGAATTCACCAATAAATTTTATATTTTAGACTTGTGGTTCATATAGTTTCATATTTTAATTTTTTTGGTGATTTATTTAATCCTTTTAAATGTATAATGACTCATTTGTTATAAGTAAGAGTGCTGCTATTAGCACCTTATAAATTATTTTGGATCTCTCAATTTTTAGTTTTTTTTATTTATTTATTACAATAATAACCTCAAATAAAATTACTATAAAGGACATCATTAATTTTGAAACATCCTATCTCACAATTAAATTTATACACCCACTACATCATAAATTAAGGTTTGTAAGAGTACCCACCTCCATCACCACTCATCCACCTTTCTCAAATCCCACATTCAAAATCTACTCACTCTCAAAACTTTGAAAATCATTAACGGTGACAACCATTTGATTACCTACACTTTTTCGGCCATGACAATGAGTGAAAATTTTTCTGACAACTACAACTCCATAAAACAAAAGGAGTACAACAATAAAAGCTTAGAGGATGTTCATAACTTTGATGTTGTTCTTAGCTCATAGGATATTGGCCTTGTAAGGATAAGTTTCTTAAAAAAATAGAAAAAATAATAAAATATGTTCATCATTTTTTCGATATTGAACTACCAAACATATAACCGAAATTCATGAACACAGGCCCAACATTGTTTATTTGTTTGGAAACCGGTAACCAAACATTAATTTTGAACTTTTTGTGATTTGGGATGCGTCTAAATTGAAGAAAACTCGAAGAACTGAACCGTTTTAAGAATTGAGAATCGAAGATTTTAATCTCTAATAAGTAATTGTATAATAGGTTAAGATAAGTAAAATTGGTGACAATCATAGACAAGTTTTGTATTGAAACATCCTCTGAAAGATTATTGTGGCTCAAATCAAAAGCTTGTATTTGAGAACAATGAAAAATATTAGATGAAAAGTTGGTTAAATCGGCAGAGATAATATTATTTTTCTTCTTTTTCTTTTTCTTCTTCGTGGGTTTTAAAAATGACGAGACTCTTCCTCTTCTTAAGGGGTTTTGTTAGAATTTTAGAAGGGAGTTTTTTTGGGATGTGGGGTATGCATTCAATATGTGAAATGTTTAAGGATAATTTTGATATTATTTTGAGGACGAATTTTTTTTTAAGATTTTCAAAATTTATAAATAAAATTCAAAAATTAAAAAATCTAAAATAATTTATAAAGTGATAATAGTTCCACTCTTAAATAATGATTAAATTTTTCATTCGAGGAAGACAAGAATTATCCAACATTAATTTCGTGGTGACTAGAAGGGTAGGTAGGCCTGAGTTGTTGGCTATATCCATAAATTTGAATGCATCGCGAAACACGTGGAACAATTGTTAATACTTCGATATGGTCAAACACGTGGATCGAGTGTTACAATTTCTACATGGGTTAATTACATTTTAAACCCTCAGAATTTTACATAACAGCACCATCACCTCCCTCGTCCGACTGAGCTTCTTTTTCAGAAAAGACTCGCGGGAGTCTCTTTTAGAAAAAAAAAGCACTTAGTAGACGAATCATTAATATTCACGTAAACTTTACCTTATTTTATATTCTTTCAAATCTTATAGTTTGGTATCTATACTTTAAATTAATCTTAGTTTAGTTATTTTATTCAAGTGAAAAGTTAAAATTAATCAATATGTTTGGTTTGAATTTTTTGAATTAAATTTTTTAAAAATTAAATTTTTTATTTTTCGTGATTATTTTTTTATTTTTAGTAAATATTTTTAAAATTTTAAGTATTTCTTTTACTTTTTAAATGCATCTTACTTAGATGTGTCTAAAAAATAAAATATTTTTAAAAATTAATAAATACACAAAAATACGAAAAAAATGTACTAAATTTTGGGTTTTTTTTTGGTACTTTTTTGTATTTAGTTAATTTTTTTAAAAAAAATTTCACAAAAATTATACTTTTTAGGGGAAAGCACCATTAAGTCTCTAATTTGAGAATGTTAAACCATTTAGTCCCAAAGATTTTTTGTTAGACTAATAGGTCCTATTTTATGTGTAAAGACATTAGTACCCATTTATTTACATGTCTGGGTCAGTAATTGAGGGGGTAATTTTGGGTTGGTGTTTATGTGTAATTTACCAAATTGTCCAAGAAGCTTACTATAGGCCTTTTTATGATTTCCTTTCTTTTCAAACATTAAACATTATTCATCAAATATCAACCATTAGCAACGTTAGGATTATTCATCAAACATCAAACATTAAACATTAAGAGCATGTTTGTTTTGAGAGATAAAGGTGTGGGATTGGACAATTAGTCCCACCGGACTAATAGTCTATTGTTTGTTTGAAATTTTTTGTTTTGGACTAATAGTCCCCCCGGACTATTAGTCCCACAAATATGGGACTATTCTATCCCATGGAGGGGTGTGGGATAGAAACCATGGGATTGGTATCCCATGGGATTATTTTGTAAAATGTCTATTTTACCCTCCATGTTATTACTTAATAAACAATTAGAAAATGGTAAAATAGTCTTTTGAACATTTATAAATTATTTTTTTAGTGTTGTTAATTTAAAATTATATATTAAATAAAAAATTTAAATTATAAATTATAAATTAAATTTAATTAAAAATAATAAATTAAAAATTATAGCCTTATAAATTAAATTTTTTAGTGTTGTTAAAAATTAGATTTACATATTAAATAAAATTATTTTTTAGTGTTGTTAATTTAAAATTATATATTAAATAAAAAATATAAATTATAAATTAAATTTATTTAAAAATAATAAATTATAAATTATGGCCTTATAAATTAAATTTTTTATATATTAAATAAAATTATTTTTTTATTGTCGTTAATTTAAAATTATATATTAAATAAAAAATATAAATTATAAATTTAATTTAATTGAAAATAATAAATTAAAAATTATGGCCTTATAAATTAAATTTTTTTAGTGTTGTTAAATTATAAATTATAGATTATAAATTTAAAATTATATATTAAATAAAAATTATAAATTACAAGGATAAAATATTCTTTTGAACATTTTTCTTTTTCCATAATATCTCAAACAAACATGAAATTCAATAGAATAGTCCAATCCAGACCTCTAATCCCATGACTAAACAAACATAGGATACAAATTTAGTCCAACCAAATAGTCCCGGGACAATGTATCCCAGGACTAATAGTCCGATGGATTACAATCCCCCCTTATCCAGTCCGTCCAAACAAACGCACCCTAAGATTATTCATCAAATATCAAACATTATTCATCAAACATCAAACATCAAACATTATCCCACGTCAAACATTATTCATCCAACATTAACATCATCAACATTTGAACATAAACCCCCATCCCTAAATCCTATCCCACTCTCTGCATCAAACATTATCCCACATCAAACAACAGAACAATAGTAAGCCATCATCAATGGCGGAACAAACATTAACAAAACATCAGAACAACAGAACAACATCATCAAAATGGCGGAACAAACATTAACAAAACATCATAACAACAGCAAGCCATCATCAATGGCGGAACATCAACAAAAACATCATCAATGGCGGAACATTGCAAAACATCAACAAACATCATCAATGGCGGAACATTGGAAAACATCGTGAACATCAACACATCAACAACATCATCAAATGGCGGAACATCGCAAAAAACATCGTGAACATCAAAACATCAGAACACCATCAATTCGAATCGAATCGAAGACTCCATCTCGTTCCGGCGCGAAGACGCTTTCCGTTTCCGTTCCGCTTCAATTCGCCGGTCCCGGAGTCCGATCCCCCACCGTACCGGGGGGACACGTACCTTCAAACATCAGATTCTGCGAGGTAGAATCAATGTTTGAATCACAGAATCTGATGTTTATTCGTGTTTATATTGATGATGATATGTATGCGTATGTGTAATTTATTGGTGTTGTAGGCATGGGCGCTGCGTATGGGACGGCGAAGAGCGGAGTTGGAGTGGCGTCGATGGGTATGATGAGGCCGGAGCTGGTCATGAAGTCGATCGTGCCCGTGGTTTTGGCTAGTGTGTTGGGTATCTATGGATTGATTATTGCTGTCATTATCTGTACTGGGATTAACCCTAAAGCCAAATCTTATTACCTTTTTGATAGATACGCTCATCTTTCGTCTGGTCTTGCTTGTGGCCTCACTGGCCTATCTGCTGGTATGGCTATTGGTATCGTCGGCGATGCCGGTGTTAGGTATCAATTTACCGATGTCGATGATCTGGAATCAAAGCTTGGATGTTGATGTTGACGTTGATGATGTTGTTCAATGGTGGGTTTTGAATTTTGTTTAACTTCAATTGGAGAGATTGGGTTTAAATGTAAACTCTATATACAATATATCAAAAATATATATTATACTAAAAATAAAAAGGACTAAATAGTTTAAGAAAAAACACTCAGGACTAGATAGACCAACATTTCCCAATATGGGATTTATGAGTAATTTTTCCTACTTTTTAAGTGTATTTATGTTATGGTGTGTCTAAAAATTAAAAAAAAAATGCTTAAAATATTTAAAAAAATTCAATGAAAACAAAAAAAATACGAAAAATAAGAAAGTAGAATTTTTTTAAAAATGTTTTTAGAAAAGTCAAACCAAGCAAAGTGTGATTTTAGACACTTAGGGCTTGTTTGGCATCTCTTAAAAAAGTCAAAAAGTCACTATCCTATTTAAGTCACATCATCTTATTTTAGTTATATCACTTTTTTACCACATTACTTCAAGCCAAATCCATATTTCATAAAAAGTTAAAAAGTACACTTATTTAGAACATCCCAAACAACCCCTTCGTCTTTTAAAGTGTACATATAAGAAAAATTAACAAAAATTTAGATAGAATGACCAAATTAAAATAAAAACTAAAGTTTAGAGACTAAAATATTTAAATTAAAACTATAGATACCAAAGTAAAATTTAAATCAAATAATAAAGGTGAAAATTAACCCTTCTTTAATATGCTTAAAATAGTGAATATGAATTCTTGGTAGGAGTGTTCGTGATACGGTTTTGGACGGTTTGATTTGTGGTTTGGACCCGCCTACATATGTGCGGTTTGAAAAAAATTAAACCCATAATTGCCCGCAGTGCGGATTGCAGTTTGTGATGATAGTGTTCGTAATGTGCGGGGCAGTTGCGGATGATTTGTGAATTGGACTTTTTTTCTTTAAAATTTTATTTTTCGACATTTTTTTTTCTATTTTGTAAATATTTATTTTGGGTCATTTTCTCCCCATTTTCTAAAATGCTCAGCATTAATAATTAATGAATTAAAACTTATAAAATTAAAAACACAACAAAATTAATTCTTAACACAAGTAAATCATTCAAAATCTTAAATTTTTAAATAAAATTATAAACTAATACAAGCACATCTTTCAAAATCTTAAACTAAATCATCAAAATTATTCACTACCCAACAATACAATTAAAGTGAAATTATTCAAAATCCTAAACTTGCCTAAAAAAATCAACGACCCAGGTTGTATTTTTTTTTTTTTTTTTCAAAAGTCTAAGTATGGGTGGGTTCTTGCAGGTACGGGTAAAACCCACAACTCGCAATAATATCATATTTTAAACCACATCCGTCAGACAGATATCTGAAACGCCAATTTGTATATGGATTGATTCGGATTAGATAATTCGAATAACTCTATCTTCAGCCTTAATTCTTGGTAGTGCGCTGCCTATAGGGCATCTTGTAAACCTCTTAACACAAAATTTTTAGATCAAAACTTTAAAAGCCCTCTTTCCCCCTTAAAAACAACATCGTTTGGGACACTACGAACTGCACTACAAATAATGCATTACAGAGGTGTGAAAAAAAAAGAAAAAAAAAAAGGGTACATTACAGAGGATTCAGATTAAAAAACAGTCTTCAAGATTGTTGTCCAGAGTTCAAAAATGTTTAAAAAATGTATAAAAATATGTAAAAAAAAATATTTCATGACATGTGAAAAATACATTAAAAAATTATAAATATTGTACTTCTTATTGGCAACCCTAGGAACTGTCATTAAACAGACCTATGAATATATGTGAGTAAATTACATTTTGTATTCTCAAATTTTTATCTGATTCCTCACCTTTTAATTATAATAATTAATTCTAAAATTATATTTTAAGAGGGTTCTCCCATTATCTCACTGTTTGAAATTTAAGTAAAAATTAAAATATTAGGTCAAAGTGAAATTTAAATATAAATTGAAAGTTAAAAAATGTAATGTCACATAAATTTTCTCTAATGCTTTTAAATGTGCTTTATATTAATTTTCATTTAAATTTTAACAGTACTTTCCTTTTCAAATTTTAAACAATAAAGGACAAATAGACCATTTCAGAACATGGATTAAAATTTAAAGATTTTATTATTATAATTAAAAAAATAAAAGATTAAAATAATATTTGTATGGTTGTATGAAATTTCAAAAAACCAACCTGTTGCTGAGTGACATTTAACATCAATTCGTGGAGGGCTAGCAAGAACGTTGCGTGGGTGGATTATAAAAGGGTAAATTACATTCATCTTTAAAAGTTTTTAGTAAAAATTACAAATAAATGGTATCTATATAAAATATTTATAAAATTTAGGTGATGTGAAATTGCAGCTTCAACTATTATGGAGATGAGTTTGATACTAGTGGTTTATTTCTTTTTCATTATGAAGTTGCATTGGACTAATTGTTGGATATACCTCCTTATTGAAGTGTGGAACCCAATTGGTTTTTGAAAAAGAGTTTTAAGTTGGCTTGGTTTAGGTATAATATTTTTATATATTATATTTGTGGAGGCCCAATCCAATTTGGATACAATTATGGTTTGATTACAAAACCCTAGATTCACAATATATACATATATATTGTTTGGTTCTTCAAAAAGGGTGTGGCGGCTACAACATATTTTAATTATTTGGTGAGCTTGATTTTAGTGGATAGAGCAACAGGTTTTGATCAAAATTTTGTGGGTTCTTTGTGAGTAATTTTGATGCTGTTACAGTCTCTGTTTTGAAGATAGTTTGGTTCGTTATTTTGGGTCGTCTTCAACTCTGGTTCTGAAGATTTTGGTTCATCTATTTGGTGAGGTCTTTCCTCTTGTTTATTTGTGATTATTTGGAATTCACCTAAGGGTGGTTTTGTGAGACCATTCGTGTCTCGTTTGTAATCGTTTGGAACTTATTTGGTTGATAGTGGAATCGGATTTCGATCCCGTAGACGTACCTCACATTGAGGGAACCACGTAAAAAATTCTTAAGTTGCCTTACGTAAAAAATTCTTAAGTTGCCTTTGATTTAATTTTTCCGCATTAGTTTATATTCTCATTGATTGATTTACTTGTGGGGATTCATCGATTTTTCCTAACAACTGGTATCAGAGCTTACGGTTTATTGGGATTTATTTATTTGTGTAAATCAATGGAGGGGAATGTGGGTCGTATGTCTAGCTTCAACGGAAGCAATTGGGTAACTTGGAAAACTAAAATGGAGGACCTATTATTTTGTAAAGACTTGTATGGACCCATTGAGGGTGAGAGTGGTAAACCTGCTGATATGAAAGATGATGAGTGGAAGAGGCTTAATCGAAAAGCCGTTGGTGTTATCCGTCAATGGATTGATGACAGTGTGTTTCATCATGTTGCTCCGAAACTGCACATGATTTATGGAAAAATTAGAGAGTCTTTATAATAGAAAATCACCACAAATAAAGCCTTTCGTTTCATAAGTTGGTTAATTTAAAATATAAAGAGGCAAATCTATTCCTAATATCCGAATGAAATAAAGAGTATTGTTAACCAACTTGCTTCTATGAAAATTATTTTTGATGATGAGTTGCAGCTTTGATGCTACTTAGTTCTTTGTCAAAGTTGGGAGACTTTGTTGTGACAGCTTAGTAATTCTAAGACTCGATGGAGTTGTCACCATGGGCCAAGTCACTAGTAGCTTATTGAATGAAGAAACTAGAAGAAAATCACCGGTTCCTCTCATTCAAGCATTTGTTGTGAGAGGTCAAGAAAACAAGGGGAGGAGTAAGACTCTCATGGTCGTGATCAAAGCCGTGACAAGTCAAGAGATGATTCTTTTTCAAAGAAAGACATTGAGTGCCATTATTGCCATGAGAAAGGGCACATGAAGCGGGAATGCCGAAAACTCAAGAATTAGGAGAAAAGGCGTGACAAAAGTGTGGATAAGAAGCAAGAAGACACAACAAAGAAGCATTACCGATGATCTCATGGTCGTTTGTGAGGATGATTGTATCAATTTTGTGGGCCAAGAGAGCAGTTGGGTGATTTATTCTGGTGCTTCTTTTCATGTGACTTCTCGAGTTGATTTTTTCACTACCTACACTGCAGGAAATTATGGTTCTGTTAGAATGGGTAATGAAGGTTTGTCCAAGATTATTAGCATGGGTGATGTTTGCTTGGAAACAAATTTGGGCTGCAAGTTGTTGCTTAAAGATGTAAGGCATGTTCCCGACATTCGCCTCAATTTGATCTCTACTGGGAAACTAGATGATGAAGGCTTCAACAACAAATTTGGTGATGGAATATGGAAGCTCACAAAAGGTTCTTTGGTGGTGGCTAAGTGCAAGAAGACTCATACACTTTATTCGATGCAAGGAAAAATTTGTAAAGGTGTTGTCAATGCACTTGGAGATGATACTTCTACCGAATTGTGGCACAAGCGACTTGGCCACATGAGTGAAAAGGGGCTGCAAGTATTGTTCAAGAAAGAGCTTCTACCCGGTTTGAAAGGTACACATCTTAAAACTTGTGTTCATTGTTTGGCGGGTAAATAACATAGAGTTTCTTTTCATAAAAATGTTGCTTCTAGAAAAGAAAATGTGTTGGAGTTAATTCATTCGGATGTTTGTGGTCCTTTAAAAGTTAGAACACATGGTGGTGCACTTTATTTTGTTACTTTCATTGATGATTATTCAAGAAAAGTTTGGGCTTATCTACTAAAAACTAAAACGATAATGTTACGTAGCTCAAATTTTGTGGCTCAAAAGTGGCTCAAATGGCCAAAACGACGCTGCTTTTGAGTACGTATCAATGATAAAATGGCCAAAACGACGTCGTTTTGGCCATTTGAGCCACTTTTGAGCCACAAAATTTGAGCTACGAGACATTTTCCAAACTAAAAATCAAGTTCTAGAAGTATTTAAGCATTTTCAGGCCATGGTTGAAAGAGAAACATGGCAGAAATTGAAGTGCATCCGAACAGACAATGGTGGTGAATACATTGGGCCATTTAATGAGTATTGTCGCAGCCAAAGTATTCGGCATCAAAAAACAGTTAAGAAGACTCCTCAACAAAATGGCGTTGCCGAGAGGATGAACCGCACCATTGTGGAAAGAACAAGGTGTTTGCTTTCACAAGCTAAATTGCCAAGATCTTTTTGGGGTCTTTGCTATCCTTTGAATGGTGATATTCCTGAAAAAGTTTGGACTGGCAAAGATGTGTCTTATGAGCACTTGAGAGTGTTTGGTTGCCGAGCTTTTGTTCACATTCCAAAGGATGAGAGGTCCAAGCTTGATAATAAGTCAAGACAATGTATTTTTCTTGCCTATAGGCGTGATGAATTCGGGTATAGATTATGGGATCCTACGACAAGAAAGTTATTCGGCCGTGATGTTGTGTTTCTTGAAGACCAAACAATTGAAGACTTTGGTAAGGTGATCAACCGAGCCAAAAACTAGTGATCTCATTGACATGGATCCATCTCCTTTATCTCCGCTTGATGATGAAAATGGGGAGATGCGTACCACCTATTGAAGATGTAGATGATGATGCTAATCCTAATGAAGTTGAGCCAAAAATTGAGGAAGAGCATCCAACTCAAGAACCGCCACCACAACTTGAGTTGAGAAAATCTACAAGGACCCAAGAACCTTCAAGAAAGTATCCTCCCAATGAATTTGTGTTAATTTCGATCAAGGGAGCCGAGAGCTACCAAGAAGCAATTGAGCATGTAAAGAAAGGTGATTGGAAAAATGCTATGGAAGAGGAGATGAACTCCTTACTTGAAAATCACACCTATGACTTAGTGAAGTTGCCTAAAGGAGGAAAATTTCAAAAATAAGTAGGTCTTCAAATTGAAGAATGATAGGAAGAATCGAGGTACAAAGCGCTCTTGTTGTGAAAGGCTTTGGGCAAAAGAAAGGTATTGATTTTGATGAGATTTTCACGGTTGTGAAGATGTCTTCTATTCGGGTTGTACTTGGTATGGCTGCAAGTATGAACCTTGAAGTTGAGCAACTTGATGTAAAGACCGCATTTCTTCACGGTGATCTTGAAGAAGAAATTTACATGGAACAACCGAAAGGTTTTGTGGAGAAAGGGAAAGAGAAATTTGTTTGCAAATTGAAGAAAAGTTTGTATGGCCTCAAGCAAGCTCCGCGGCAATAGTACAAAAAATTTGACTATTTCATGATGAATAATGACTTTTCTAAAACCACTTCGGACCATTGTGTGTTTGTGAAAAATTTTCCGGATGGCAAATTTATTATTCTTTTGCTTTATGTTGATGACATGTTAATTGTGAGTCAAGATTCTACCATGATTGACAAGTTGAAATTGGAGTTGAGTAAATCTTTTGCTATGAAAGATTTGGGACCGACAAAGCAAATACTTGGTATGAAAATTGTTCGTGATCGCAAAAAGAAACTGATTTGGTTGTCTCAAGAGAGCTACATTGAGAAAGTTCCTGAGAGATTCAACATGGATAAAGCAAAGCCGATTGGTTGTCCACTTGCAAGTCACTTCAAACTTAATTCGAATCAATGTCCTACAAGTGAGAAAGACAAAGAAGAGATGTTGAAAGTTCCTTATGTTTCAGCAGTTGGTTCTTTGATGTACGCCATGGTTTGTACAAGGCCGAATATTGCTCACGCCGTTGGTGTGGTGAGTCGTTTTTTCTCTAATCCGGGTAAAGAACATTGGGTAGCGGTAAAATGGATTCCAAGATATCTTCGAGGGACTTCGAAGGTGTGTTTGTGTTTTGGGGATGGTAACCGGATGCTTGATAGGTTCACAGATTCTGACATGGCTGGTGATGTTGATTCTAAGAAATCTACTTCGGGGTATTTGATGACTTTTACAGGGAGAGCTGTGGCATGGCAATCTAAATTACAAAAATGTGTTGCTCTCTCAACTACCGAAGTTGAATTTATTGCCATTACAGAAGGTTGCAAAGAAGAGTTATGGTTGAAGAAATTTTTGCAAGAGTTGGGTTTGAAGCAAGAAAGGTATGTGCTTTATTGTGATAGTCAAAGTGCTATTCACTTGAGTAAAAATTCTACCTTTCATTCGAGATCGAAACACATTGATGTGAGATACCATTGGATTCGTGATGTGTTAGACTCGAAATTGTTACAACTCGAAAAGGTTCACACAGATGATAATATCTCGGATATGTTGACAAAGACTTTGTCGAGGGACAAACATTTAAAGTGTCGAACTTTGGCGGGTATGGTTGATGTCTCCACCTAAGTCGGTAGGGGGAGAATTGTTGGGTATACCTCCTTATTGGAGTGTGGGACTCAATTAGTTTTGGAAAAAGAGTTTTAAGTTGGCTTGGTTTAGGTATAATATTTTTATATATTATATTTGTGGAGGCCCAATCCAATTTGGATACAATTAGGGTTTGATTACAAAACCCTAGATTCACAATATATACATATATATTGTTTGGTTCTTCAAAAAGGGTGTGGCGGCTACAACATATTTTAATTATTTGGTGAGCTTGGTTTTAGTGGATAGAGCAGCAGGTTTTGATCAAAATTTTGTGGGTTCTTTGTGAGTAATTTTGATTTTGAAGCTGTTACAGTCTCTGTTTTGAAGATAGTTTGGTTCGTTATTTTTTGTCGTCTTCAACTCTGGTTCTGAAGATTTTGGTTCATCTATTTGGTGAGGTCTTTCCTCTTGTTTATTTGTGATTATTTGGAATTCACCTAAGGGTGATTTTGTGGGACCATTCGTGTCTCGTTTGTAATCGTTTGGAACTTATTTGGTTGATAGTGGAATCGGATTTCAATCCCGTGGACGTACCTCACATTGAGAGAACCACATAAAAAATTCTTGTGTTGGCTTTGATTTAATTTTTCCGCATTAGTTTATATTCCCATTGATTGATTTACTTGTGGGGATTCATCGATTTTCCCTAACACTAATTGGTTGCTAAGTTTTGTTAAATTTTTAATTAAATATTACTCTCTTATCTATTGACACAAAAAAATACAAAATATTTATAAATTCATGAAAAATTTATAATTTTAATTATTAAAGTTAGTAAATTTTACCACTAATTTGATTTTTTTTTTAAACATGTATGGGATTGTAATTTCACTGAAGTTTTATAGAAAAATTTATAATACACACTTTAAAAAATGTATGTATCGTATGTTCAGTTATGATCTTTATAACTTTTTATTATGATTTATTGTGATATTAGTTATGATTCATTATGATATCTTGTAATTTTTATTTTGATTATGACAAAAGAGATTTTTGATTATGCTTAAAGTAATATTTAATTATAACTCATTATAATATTAGTTATAATCTATTATGACTATTATTTTAATTATAATTAAAAATGACTTTAGTTATTTTATTATGTCTCATTGTATTTTTTTATTTAATGTTTATAATATTAAGATCACAAATATTATAATTTACCTATGATATATTTTACAATAGGGTTTGTTTGGTCCAGCCTTAATCGGATCGGTGTTGTTGGGCTCGTGGGGGCCCACCACGGATCCCGTTTTAAAAATCTGAATTGTTAATATGTAGAAATCGTCGAGTACTATATACTTGTGAAAAATCACGTTGATCGGATATCGATAGCTATGTGATCAAATCAGTTTTGTATAAAAAAAAAATGGACGGTGAATAAGTTAACGGTTGATAAAAAACTGATTTGATCACATAGCTATTGATATCCGATCAACGTGATTTTTCACAGGCATATAGTACTCGACGAGTTCTACACATTGAACGGTTCAGATTTTCAAAACGAGACCTGTGGTGGGCCTCCACGGGCCCAACAACACCATCCAATCCGATTAAGGACTGGACCAAAACCAAACCCTTTACAATAACCCCCTCGCCCTATATTTATTTATTTATTATTCACACAAAAATAACAAGACCACGTGGGTCATTCAATTGTTTTCTTTCTTTTGCTTACCTCGACTTTCTTCAGTGTGTTTGAATTCAGTGTTTTGAAAATTGCATATTTTATTTTTTATATTCTTTTATTTTTAGTAAATATTTTTAAAATTTTAAATAAATTTTTTATTTTTTTAGTATACCTTACTTAGATATATGTAAATATTAAAATATTTATAAAAAAATATTTTAAAAAATTAATAAATACACAAAAATATAAAAGATATACTGAATTTTCATATTTTTGGTATTTAGTGATTTTTTTAAAGATTTTTTTTACAAATATTATACTTTTTAAATATATTTATGTTAAGTGTATTTAAAAATTAAAAAAAATTTAAAAAATTTAATAAAAATAAAAATAAAAATAAAATATAAAAAATAAAAAAGTAAAATTTTCTAGTAAGAAAAATCAAAACCAAGCAAAGTTATTAGATTTCTTCCCCTACCCCGTCAGTTTCTTTACTCTTTACCTTTGTTACAAATCGAGTGCATACCATATATATGAGTTATGACTTCGTTTATTTTTTATTATGATCTATTATAATGTTAATTAAAATAATTATATTTTAATTATAATTTATTTTAATATTAATTATAATTTATTATTATTATTTTAATTATACCTTATGTGATATTTAATTATGACTTTCTTTTTTATAATTATGATATTTATAATAATTAATATCACAAAATGACATAATTTATATATGGTGATGGTGTGTATTATAGAATAAGCCGTATATTAACTAATAATTAAGAACAAAGAAAACAAGAAATAGAGTAAGAAACTTAAAAGGAAGCTTAAGGGTTAGCCTAGTCACCTGAGACTTAAGGCTTGCAACTTAAGAATTTACTTTCTTTAAGTTCGATTCTTTTATATGCCGTTTAGTAACACTTACGTTTTTAAATTTTGTTTATATTTATAAAAATTTTAAAAATTTAAATAAAAATTTGTATGATAAATTTTTATTTATAAATCAGTGTCTCAATTTATAAATTTAGCTAAAAAATGTAAACTCAAAAAATGTGTTTCTATTTTAAATTTTCAGTTTTTTTTTTTTTTTTACCACCCAACACTAGCCACCACCCGCCACTGTTTTCCACCATCATCTTCCGCCATCACCACCCAACCCTCCACCACCACCTGCCACCACCACTCATCACCCACCTGCCACCACCACCCGCCACCACCATCTACCTGCCACCCACCAGCACCACCCACTTGCTATCCACTCGCCACCACCATCCACCTCTCGCCGCCACCACCACCACCCACTACCCACCACTATCTACCCGCCACCATCCACCACCCGCCACTACCATCCACTGCCACCACCACTCACCACCCACCTACTACCACCATCCACCACCCACCTACTACCACCATCCACCACCCGCCACCACCAGCCACTTGCCACCCACCCGCCACCACCACCACCACTCACTCGTTACCACCCGCCACTGTCACCCACCCACCTACCCACCACCACTACCACCACCCGCCATCCGCCACCCACCTGCCACCACTACCACCCACCACCGTTACCCACCCACCCATCACCACCTGCTACCCACCACTCACAGTCACCATTTTCCACCACCGTCTTCTACCACCACTTGCCATTTCTTGCTCTTTTTTATATTTTTAAATTTTTTAAAATATTTTATCAATTACCAAACGCGTTTGTAATTTATTTTTTTCTAAAAATAAATAAAAATTAATTTATAAAATTTTTATAAATATAAACTGAAAACGTAACGTTACCAAACAGACACCAAATAAATATAAAACCCTTAGGGTCACATATTATAGAGAAATATGTTTTAAAAGACTTTCGAACGGTAAGAATTTAATCTGATACTCGAAACCTGGCCTAGGATGCCTAGCATAAAAAATATATAATAAAAAAAGGGGGGGGCGTTGAAGAAAAAGACCCAAAACTCACGGGTTTTTTTGTGTAAAAACAGAGAACTATAGGGGGTTAAATAGAAAATATCACAACCTAAAAGGACACAAAGACAATTTCGAAAAATGAGCTTTTCTTCTCCATCTTCTCTTCTTTCTTCATCTGAATGGTCGGAGAGTTTCTGCACGCGCACAAACACACACTATAAAAAAACTTGGCAGAGCCAACGGCCACACCACACTCCACTCCTCCTTCAGCCTCTGACTGACCATTCTGAGGGCAGACCCGAACCCGGACCCGAACTTGTATCCGATGCTAGGAGATTGCTGTTGTTGCTTTCCGGGTCGGAGCTCCACCTCAGGCGATGTCTCCGATCGTGACCCGGTCCTCCTGGTGTCAGGCATGGGGGGTTGCATTCTCAATTCGAAGAAGAAGAAGAAGTTCGCGTTACAGACTCGGGTTTGGGTTCGGATCTTCCTTGCTGATTTGGAGTTCAGGAAGAAGGCCATGTCACTCTATAATCCCCAAACAGGTACACCTCTCTTGCTGATGTTTGGTATTTGCAATTGTTATCTGTTTGGTTGAAGAGAAAAGAAAATTTGGTAAAGGTGAAGAAAATTTGGAGTGGTTTGCTTTGCTTTGCTTTGTCTTGTACTTTCCTTTTGGAAGAAACAAGTAAAAAGAAAAAGAAAAAGAAAAGAAAGTTTGATTCAATTAGGAGGGAAACAGGTGTGATTGGCTAATTTGAGGATGTATTATTAGTAGTAGAAGTAGTTGTTGTGGTAGAAATCCTTCCCTCCAAGTTTCCTGGAAAATACACAAGAAAACAAAAAGAAAAATTGACACAAAATCACACAAGAAGTTCACTAAATCAAGATTGTAGAGAGGCTTGAGTTTGTCAGATCGTTAAACCAACCATAACTTGCCTTGAAACCGTGGATCTGTACCGCCGCCACCGAGAACTGCTGTTAACCTTGAAACATGGTGAACCTTAGAGAGAGAGAGAGAGAGAGAGAGAGAGAGAATTTGGTGAGATACGTTATGAGATGAAGGGCTACAAAAATGATGGTGTTGCAAGCTCATTCAATGGCTACAGTGTAAGATGCTCATCCAATGGCAATGGTAATTGGAAAAGGAGGAATACGGATGAAACCAAATCAAGCCGTCTCATCAAATTGGATCGGTTACATGAATCTTCTTCTCCATTCGACTCTATTTAAGGCCATTTCGTTAGTCAAATTAAGGAGGTTTATATTTTTATTTACTATATTAGCCCACGTCAATCTAAATCTGTCTCAATCCCCTAACACTCCCATCTACCGTCACTATATCGCATCTCTTCACTACCGACTGTTAATCTCATATATATAACTAAACCATCTCAATCTATTCTCTCTCAACTTATCTACTCCTATTCCTTTTCGAATATATCCCTGCGCAAGGATGACACACACAATTTGGAAAAGAAGGAATGATAGGTAAAAAAATGGTAAAGAATATAGGAAAAGGTAATTATGCCATAATGACATTTGTATTAGTAATCATTTGCCAAGTTAGAGCTTTGGCATTGCCAGAATGGCAATAACTAGTGGAAATGCTCTTAGTATTAGCATTAGTAGTAGAGGGTCAGCGAATCGCCTCTCCACATAGAAAGTGGGGTAAGGCTGTACCCATTATTTGTCTCTCCTAGTCTCTACACTACGCTGGATAAGATTTCTTATGAATGAAGGAGGTGGTTTGCTTTCTTAGTTGAATAGAAAATTTATTATTGTGTGCTTTTGTTGAATAAAAAATTTCTTTGTCTACTCAAATTTTAATTAAAGGCCTTTTATGATCAATTTAGTTTCTTCTGAACTTTCACCTGGTTTGATTATTTATTGCTTTTTGAATCCGAGTTTGTGTTTTTCAGGTTATACAGAATCATTGGATGACGGCATTGAAATCATGGTCCCTGAAGATGATTATGGACTGTATGCAATCGATATTTTAGATCCTCACCTGTAAGATTGATAGTTCTATTGATTTACATTCTTTTAGTCCATGAATAACTACTTTATATCACATCACCTATTTTGTGAATTTGCTGCTCCATTTTTTTCTGATGAGTCAAAATTGTAAGATAAACTTATGAATCAGAATATTCGATCACTGCAGACGTGGTAACAAAGGAGCACCCCTAGAGGTCATAAATCAAATTTCTATAGATTTAGCTAAACCTGAAGTGAGAAGATACTATTAACATGATGTGGTTACAAAGTAGCATCTCAAAAGCTTTTAATAGAATATTTAATTGAACTTCAAATTCACCAAGGGGAGTCTCACCTATCCCAAAACATCAGCTGTTATCTCCTTGGAATCTCCTTATATTGATTTCTTCTATGAAGTGATCTTTCTCCCAGCCAAAGCCAATTTCTTAGCTTTATATTCAGCCACTACAATATAATGGCTACCAAAACTTCTTGTGCTTGAGAGTTATGTTTTAAAAATCCTGGTTTTGCTCTGTGTATCACTTTTCAATGCCCAGCAAAATTTAGATTTCATATATGAGTCTCTATTGGGAGAAAATTAAAAATGTTCCTTTGATTGCATTGCTCCAAGTTCAGTGTAGGCAGTTGATAATGTTACTTTTGAAAGTCTAGTGTGTAGGGCTGCTTCAACAAAAGGTCAATTTCTAAAAAAATATGTAAGAAATTCCACATTGTCAACAGAGAATGGTCAATTTGGAGTTCTGTGCAAGCCAATTTCAAGTCAGAAGTTCAAAAAACTGATAGTTAAGATCCCAGGTTTGCTTAATTCTTGTATAAGAGTTAAGCTTGACTTATCATTTGAAATGATATTTTTTCTAGACTGAACATTTTCTTGATTACTTTTTTCCCTCATGACATTTGTTTGCTGTTGTTATTTATGTAAATTTGATTGTTGCTTATTTGAGAAAAAATGTCTTATATGTACTTTTTTTCTTGATTTTCAGTTTGTAAAAATGTGTACATTTGACTGATGTATACCACTTTCATGATATGATTGATATGCTCACTGGATGCGGGTATAAGAAAGGAACCACATTGTTTGGATATGGTTATGACTTCCGGCAAAGCAACAGGTGGTTCACTTTTACCTGCTAAATTTGGTGCTTAAACCGTCGATTATGTTGTATTTTGTGGTGAAACTGTCCTACAATCTGAGTGACGTGTTTCTGTGGGCAGAATTGACAAGGCAATGGATGGCCTTAAAGAAAAGTTGGAGACTGCATACAAAGCTACTGGTGGAAGAAAAGTCAATATAATTTCTCACTCAATGGGTGGACTGCTAGTAACGTGTTTCATGTCTCTCCATAATGATGTGCGCATATTTTCTTCCGTTGACTTGTATCAATTACATGGAAAATATTAACAACTTATCTGCCCCAAGAGGAATGACCAATGGTGTAATGCTTCATCGGCAGGTATTTTCCAAGTACGTAAGTAAGTGGATCTGCATCGCGTGCCCTTTTCAAGGTGATTTCTCAGCACCATGTGTTTGCTTGTTTGGCAAACATTATGCTTATTAGGAGTTTCAACTTTGCTTGAAAATGTTGTTTGGCTAAGCTCGGGAACCCTGGAGAATCATGCATTATGTTACAACTCAACATAACAAAATAGGTCTTTTGGATCATTGCCATTGGTTGCCAATTGTCTTCTGTCAGTGATATCAATCACATGAATGAGGTTCAGTGGCTAGTGTCTGAAACAATTTAATTTCTTCCGTTTTTATTATCTTTAAAACTGAAAGGTAAACAGGATATGGTTCTAGTAAAGTAGAAAGAATGAATAAAAAATTGGTTTCACTTATTTTAGGTGAGTGTAATGAAACAATTTTGACTGAGATAAAAGCTTTAGAAATTATGATGTTCAGTTGTGATTTTTGTTTCTTTTAGTTCCTCTTGCATGTTAGATTGTTATTGCATTACAGGGAAAAACAAAGGTTAGTTCAATTTCTTATTGCTCTTAGAGATTAGTTTGAGACTTTTCATGGTGATATATCATTCACGCTTGTTTCAATTGATAGGGTCGTCTGCTCGGGACTTGATAGCTAAGGAAACACTCAAGTTTGTCATAGTACATCTCCTTAGTATTTTTGATATACACGGTTTTATATGTATATATAATTTAGTGATATTGATATTTACTTTGTTTTAGACATTGTGTGTGTATTTTATATGCATATACATATATAAAATTACATATTACATTTCATTTATCTAACACGATTCACAATTCTTTATTTTAGTAATATGATTCACGATTCTCTATTTTAGCAAAACGATTCATGATTCGATTTGTTAATTTGATAACAATGCATAGAAATTGATTGCCATTTTGTTACTATTGCTTTGCCCTTTGTTTCTCCTCTTTGCAACTTGCAAATTTTCTAAAGGCATGTATTTTGGTAGTTTTCCTTCATTATTTCATTTATTTAATAGAAAGGTACTTTAGTCATCTTTGAGTAGTCAGGTTTCTTCTTATTTAATTAGACGTAACCAGTTTGGTAAAAATGTTGATTGAAGAATAAGACAATCTCCTTTGTCTCTATATATGGTATTTGTAACACATAAATATATTTATTGTTTTTGTCTCAGAAATATATAACTTGTAAAGAACAAAAGCAGATACATAAATAGAGCAAAATTTAGTTGATGTTGATGATAATGAACAAGAAGGGGAACACAAATAAAGCGGGAATAAGTTTATACAATTATCTTCTCTTTGAATAGAAAAAGCGGTTCCATGCTCTTTGAAATATAGCTTAGAGCATTGTTTTTACACAGTTTAAGCTGCTTTTGTGTTTCTTTTGATTTTTCTTAATGTGTTTTGCAAGCATGTTTCAATACAAGTCTGTTATATGCTTAACAGGTGCACCAGGATGCATCAATGATTCTCTCTTAACTGGACTGCAATTTGTTGAAGGCTTTGAAAGCTTTTTCTTTGTGAAGAGGTGGACAATGCATCAGCTGGTAACTTTCATGTTCTAAGGAAGTTTCTTGCTATGAAACTAAGCTATGTATTTTTATTGTCAAATAGGATCATATTTCAAAGGCAGATAGATACCTTTAAAAGGTTCCCTATCCTACATGTGATCATTTGATAAATTGAATCCGCCATGCTATGTTTGATGTGCATAAATTAATAATGTCATAATTACTCGTCGTAAGAGTTGAGAACATTGTATTTTTTTAACATAATAAAAAAGGGCAAAAAACTGCGCTTTAAGCGTATTTTGTGAATGCGCTTTACTTTAACTGCTGTAAGCTTTTCTGCTATTGCACTTGAAGCCCACTTTTACAAACATTGGTCGTGCTGCTTATCATTCTCTGAAATAATGTTTCCTTAATGTAACAGTAACCTGCACAGTGCACATGCATGCTCGTGTTTGTATGCACGTGTGTTAAGTCTAACCTTGTTGTCATGCTGTAAAGATATCATAATAATAATTTGAATATATAAAGAATAAATATCATAATTGACCATTAAAAATAAATAAATAAAGCGGAGGGTTTAGTGTCAAATGGTTAGAGAAATGTATTAGGCATTTGAAGTACTTCTTGGATAATCTGATGAAAGATGTTAGGAATGCAATGGCATACATCTCAGAATGCATTGACTCAGGTCATGTTGGAATTTAGTTCACTTAAATGGAAGCTCCTTGAGGTTAGTAAAAAAGAAGCTTTAGAATGCATGATCACATATTCTTATGAATCTTATCAGTTTATTATTTAAATGGTTGGAAAAGTTGGCTGTATTACTCAACCGGGGAAAAAGGTTGGGTTATATAACTTGTATTCTTTGCTTGACTGCTTTTGGTATGCTATACAGAAACAATTTGTCAGTTTAGCATGTTACTGGGTTAAATTATGTTCTATGTTTCAGCATTCTTCATTTCTTGATTCATTTGATATTACTTAAGTTTTCCTCAATATGTAGGTGGTTGAGTGCCCGTCAATGTATGAGATGTTGCCAAATCCGGAATTCAAATGGGAAAAGCAACCTGAAATTCAGGTCTGGCGAAAGCAATCTGAGGATGGAGAAACTTGTGTCAAATTGGAATCTTATGATTCAACCAATAGTTTTATTCTGTTTGAAGAGGCTTTAAGGCATAATGAGGTACTACATTTCGACATTATATAGCTGCAAAACACTCTGAATTCTGTGGTTTCCTCACGTTCCTATTATCTGAACTTTGAGCTTTCTTAATTTATGAGAATCATTTGAAGTAAAATTTCACTCCAAAAAAAAAAAAAGAACTTAGAAGCAAGAATAAATTTAATAATTTCTTGGAAGACCACAGTCTGCGGACGTCTCTTGCAATTTGCCTCGCCAATCCTTATTAAACCAATGGCCATGTGGCTCAATTTAATTTCTGGTTTTACTTCGGAGTGTAAATACCTGCAATCTGCAGACAGATGATTAATACGTAGCTGTTTGTTGATTGCTTGATTTATGTATTAATCTAAATAACTTGTCTGCACGCGATGTCATTTCTAATTTTATTGTGCCTGATTTATATACAGTATAGCCAACAGTTTGTTTATTTAAAATGCTATTGTGTATTGCCAAATTTATTTCATGTTTGTTGATTGCAGCTAAGTTATGGTGGGAAAACAGTTGCTCTCCCCTTTAACTTCTCTATCCTCAAATGGGCTACTGGTACTCGCAAAGTTCTCAATAATGCTCAACTACCCAAAGGGGTGTCTTTCTACAATATTTATGGAACATCCTTCGACACGCCTTTGGATGTTTGGTATGTAACTAAACCACATATCTAGTTGGGAATACTCAATTAGATAAAGGGCTTAGAAGAAAAGTCACATTTGTATTGCATTTGAATGTATATAATTGGTTTGAAGCTGGACATTTGATTGCCTGAATGCAAGTATTTTTCCTGGACAAGAATGGTATTACTGGTGCATCTTCAATATCTGGAAACATCACAATACTGGTTTCAATCAGACAAATAAATCGAGAAGGTTGGTTATAAATAGTTGTAACGTTTTTGACTAGTTATTTTATAATCATAACTGTTTGACGTGTCATGTTACTCCCCAACAAACCAATCCTGTCATTTTGTCTTTATTTGAATGTTCTGGCTTCTAATGGCAAAAACAATGGTGCCAACTAGCAAGGAGTAAGCATCCCAGTATCAATGTTTAGTTTATGCTTTTCGTAACTGTCAAATGTATCCTTCTTTAGATTGTGATATTCTTTTAGTTTATCATTCTAAATCCCATTGATCTGAACCTCCCTAACATTCTGAATAGCTGAGTCCTTGTTTATATTCTCTGCATAGTTATGTCATGTTTCATAATTATAAGTTTTTCAAGTCCTAATCTCATTCTAAAAAATGGTGTTTTTAAAAAGCATTACCTAGAAAATTGTAGGAACTATATCCCGGTTTGAATCTAATTCATGCGCTAACTTTTCTTGCTCCAGTGTGCCAAATCTGGCCTGTGAACTACCCACTTAGTATCCTGCCTTCTTGGTGTGGATGAGCTTTCACATCTTTTTCTGCCAAACTTGAGCTTAAATATGATCATAGAAAGTACATTTCAGTACCATTCAGGATGATCCTCATGCTGTTTGGTTTTGCACAATTTAGCTTATGTTAAAAGACTGATAGCTGCATCATAAACGCTTTTATGACAGACACATTATATCAACGCTTGACCTATGCTTATATCTTGCAGCTATGGTTCTGAAACTTCTCCAGTTGAGGACTTGCCAGATGTATGCCACACAATGGTAAGTATTGATGTTTACTAATATAATTCAATAAGCTACCTGTGACCCTGCTGTTCTTTATTAGATTTATGTAACAACTTCAAATCCCTTTTACTCCCATAAACAGCCACACCTTAAGACTCCTTATTGTGGGAGTGTTGAGAGCTTGATATTGTTGGCCCATTTCCTGATAGCTTAAGCTTTTAAGACAGTTAGAGCATGTTTGATTGGATGGATTAGAGCATGGGATTGGGATTATTAATCCGTGAGTCCAAGCTTATTCCATGTTTGTTTTAATATTTTGGTTTAGGATTATTAATCCAATGGATAATTAATCCAATTGTTAGGATTATTAATAATGGGGTAGGGTGGGATTATTAATCCAATAGATATTAATCCAATTGAGTGAATACTACACTAATTTAATAGGATTATTAATACTTCACTATTAATCTTTTGAATCAAACATGACCTTAGTGATTTAACATGATATTAGGGCTCATGGAAGATCCCTATTTGCATTATGCTTTTTTCTTATTTACATTCTCTCTTCTCGCCTATGTATGAATATTTGTATTCCACTAGAAGATCCCTCATTATGAGGAAGGTGTTGGAGAGCTTGATAAACATTGTTGGACTTGTTTCCAAACAGCTTAAGCTTTTGGGACAATTGGCAAATGAGCCTTATGTATCGCGAAAGTGCAGGCAAGAGTGTATATATATATTTGTTTTGGGTTTTAATTATATTTTCTATATTTTATCTATTTTAGCCCAAGTACTGCTCGTTCGTGGATGGAGATTTAAACGGTTCCTGCTGAATCAGCTAAGGTTGTCTTTCTGACCTCCTGTTTATCGTTTTACTTATCTAAACTCACTAATGGACAATGATGAAAACCTTTAACAAGTCAGTTGTTCACAATTCAACTATTATTTTCGCTGCATTTAACTTTAATTTAACCCAACTTTTTTTTTAATTTAAACGCCTTGCAGGCGGATGGATTTGCAGCAACCTAACGAGTGGGAGTTGCTTCGTCATCGGCTACTATTACGTGACAAAGCAGTATTTGAGCTAATTCAAAGGTGGTTAGGATCAGCCAGGAAGGTCAACAACCATTCGAAAACTTCCAAAGTAATGAGCGTTAATTTAGACTAATATGTTTGCGTGTAAGATTGATTTCATGTGCTTGAAAAGAAGTCATTAAAATGAAAGACAGTCTGTTCTTTATAATAATTGTGTGACCATATATATAGCATCAACTGGCGCGGTTATTGCGAAAGTTGTTATTATGGCCCTGCGTTGTGTGCGGGGAATGTGTTCTTTGAGTGGCCTTACGGTGAGTCTCAGATCGTTGGAAGATTTATGCTGTGTTTGTTTAGAGGATTTGGGAATGATTTAGAAAGGAAAGAGAAGGCCATGTGTGAAAGAAGGTGAAATATAGGCATGTTTTATTCACATTTCAGCTACCATTTTCATTTCTCTTTTCAAATCCTCCCCAAATTCTCCTCCTCCAATCAAACACAAATATTAGAGAACTTTTGGAATACTTGGAGGACCTGTTTATTGTATTATTTATTTGTGTGATATTTGTAATATTAATTTCCAGAGACTTATTTGACATTTCACAAAATTTAATAAATTAGAATTTGCTAGTAAAGTTTCTCAGTCCACACATTTGGTATTTTCAAAATTTAGTAGCTTAAATTTTGTTACCAAAAATCTATAAATCTAATGGGTTGGCGCTTTTTGCATAAAGATTATCAGTTTAAATTTTGTTACAAAAATTTGTAACTACATATTATTGGTATTTGCCCAAAATTTATCTTATATTTTGTCACCTAATTTGTAAGTTCATTCTTTTGGCCTTTCTACTAAAATTATTGACTTTAAATATTCTTACCAAAATTCATAGTAAGTTGATTTTTTAACTTTTACAAAATATATTTGTTTACCAATTTTACGAAAGTCACTAGTCCATAACACCTTTGGCATCCTCATTAAACTTATGATTAAATATTGTTCACAAAATTTGTTAGGTCCATAATTTGCTTGTTTGTCACCACCGCTTCAGGCTGAAGGCGTCGAAATGCTTTTTAATTTTTTTTTGCTATTTTGTTTTCGGGTTAAAAAGTTTAATTTGGTAGAAGAGCTTTTGATTTTTTGGTTTTTTTTGACTTTTTAAGTGAGAGAATAGTGTATTATTTATGGATTCATATGACAAGCTTGGTTTATTTGTTTACGTTACTTAAAATAACCCATTTTATCTCATAAGCGACTATTTTAACTACAAAACCAACTTGCCAAACAATATATTTTGTTATAGAAAATTTATAATACTTGTTTTTGGGTTTGTCACCTCAAATTTAGCTAAGGAAATCTGTAAGTGTGTACTTTTGATTTATTTTCATAATCATCACTTTAATTTTTTAACCAAATTTTGTAAATTCACACATTTAGCATTTCACTAAATTTGTCAACGTAAATTTTGTTATTAGAATTTGTAAAACCATGATATTCTCGGGTAATTAGTTGCACAATTGTATAGGCAACTTCAAATCTATAGATTTCAACCTAATTTATAATAATAATATATTTTTACATAATGAGTCTATATTTTATTTTATTAAAATAAGTCATGCCGATGATGTGGTCTTCTCACCCCATGGTTTTACCCATCATTTTGCCAATTGGTCCATGGTTTTATTAGTTTGATATTGTCTAGATCCTGTATTCCTTCATTACTCAGCGATAATAGTCGCCACTATATTCCCTCCAACATTACATCTAATTCGTCTAGATCTTTTTTTTCATCGTATAATCTCCTCAAGAAATAATATTATAGATGGTGTTTCAGAATCCAATTTTTTTTTCAAATAATCAAATACCCATAGAATAATTCTTTAGACAATTATTCTCCTCTCGTTTAGGCAATGAGATGTTATTAATGATTCATCAATTTTTTCATCAACCGAATCAGCACAACTTCAATCACAACTGACATACGCCACTCCAATGGTTGTAATCAGAACTCTCATCAACTCTGTCAGTGGTGACGTCCTGTGACAAAAGATAATCAATGGGTCACGTACTGCATTTATTGTGCAACTCAATTTTTTTTTTTTCCTCCATTTATGTTTCCCAATTCATTTCCCATTTCTTTTCTCCCCCTCCATTAAATATTTTCTTTTTTCTTTTTTTTCCCTTCAACAATGATTTCCTTCCGTAACTAATATAAACACATTTATCCAAGTGCACTCATGGTACTCTAAGCATAAGAGGTACGCTACATCTCAAGAACCAACCATAACTCAAAAGCAAAGAGTATAATGAGAGTATCTGCAAATTTTACATGTTTACTTCATTTTCTATCCTTTCTTCTTCCTCATCCTCCTCGATAGATTTAGGTCTAATTACGAAAAAATGGGTCACACTTTTGGAGGTTTATGAGATAAAATAATGCTAGTATGATTCAAATTTTGCAATCAACTAATAGATCAAAGAAAAGAGATGGTTCTTAAGAGTAGGACATAATTACATTAATGCCGTAATAAAATTCACAGGTTATGAGCCGATTGTTCTATGGACATTTCATGTAAATCCAAGATATTCACCGCAA